>SJYQ01095284.1:382691-420352 GCA_006410935.1 Redunca redunca
AAAAAAAAAAAAAAAAAAAGTAAAATTAAAGTGAACAAGACAGCCAAAAGAACCATACTTCAGTGAAATAAAGAAACTATTATATGAAAGATTAGAAAAGTAGAAAAACTAAGCAAACAACTCTGAAGCAACTGTCCAGGGAAGGAGCAGAGTTGCAGTGATGAGCACAACAGCACACCAATGTCAGCCCCCAGCTGCGGGGTTGGAAATGCAATAGAAATCCCCGGCACCATGATCTCTTTGGATCCATCCACCTACACAGAGTAGAGACAACAAAAGACAAGAGCTCTGTGATGGTGGAAACATGAAGACTAAAATTCAAGAGGGAGCCATGCAGCCCAGAGGTTAAGTCTCATGGGCTGAGCTCAGAGGGCCAGCTTCCAATCCAGCACTTCTGATCCTCATGCCAGGCTGCAGTCAGCACGATCCATCATGCATTAAGAGAAGCCTAGCCTCACCATCAGCTTGGAAAAAAGAATTAACATGGTACTGTTGCAGCTGATGAAAATAGGCTGGTAGATTTGAACAATTTTGTCTAAATTTGCCCCTATTAAATTCACATGTGCAGCAAAGCAGTTGGCGCCTCATATCAGTTACAACATATGGATTTTGGAAAGTGAGACCATGGCCCAAAGCAGGGGATGGGGGCTGTTAATTGTAAATGTGTTTTGTAAGCAGCCCTAAATCATCAAGGAGAATTTTCCCATTGTACATGGGTGCACGTGTGTGAATATGTGTGGGTATGTGTGAGTTTACATGCTCACACACACCCCTTAAAACACACAAAATATACTGCATCTTTGACCTCTCTCCTCAGGAGTATATCAAAGAAACTTTTTTTTCCCTATTGCCTACTTTGTTCAAACTTTCAAATTTGTACCATGGGGGCAGGGAGGGAAGCTAAGTACAAAATGAAAGATTCTATTTTCTTGATGGCTGCATACCATCTACACTGAAGCATAGATGTCTAAATTGTTGTTGTTGTTTAGTTGCTAAGTCATTCCTGACTCTTTTATGACCCCATGGGGGGTGCTCCAGGCTCCTCCACCCACGGAATTTCCCAGGCAAGAATACTGGAGTGGGTTGCCATTTCCTTCTCCAGGGGATCTTCCCCACTCTGGTCTCCTGCATTGCAGGCAGATTCTTTACTGCTGAGACTCCTGGGAAGCCCCAGATTGTTAAATAACCACCTCCTATTTCACTTTGGACTATTGCTTATGACTTTGCCTTAGACCTTCTCCACCAGAAAACAATTCTGGGTAATTATCAATAATTTCAATTAAGGCTGGAAAAGGAGAGGGCTGAATTTGGTATCTGCTGATAAGAGTAATGGATTGTCACTACTCAAAAGACAAAATGGATCCCATGTTATGAGAATCTTTGAACAACAATTAAGTTTGTTGAGGAAAATCCAAATAACCTGGGTAGAATCATATCTATGGAGCTGAAACTATGACCAAAAATTTTTTCTGAATGGGGTTATTACCATTAGCTTGCTTCTTAGGCCCTCCTGCATGCTATGTCCCTTCAGTCATTTCTAACTCCATGGACTGTAGCCCACCAAGCTCTTCTATCCATGAGATTTCCCAGGCAAGAATTTTGGAGTGGATGCTATTTCCTTCTCCAGAGGATCTTTCCAACCCAGGGATCGAACCTACATCTCTTGTATTGGCAGGCAGGTTCTTTACTAGTGCCATTTGGAAGCATATCAATTTTTATAATAAAAAGCTCTAAGGAGCAGGTTTTAGTCTCACAGTGAGCACAAGCTGGCACATCTGTGCCCACAGAACCCCCCTCTCTGAAAGGGTGACATTGTTTGTAGTCTGGGGGCTGGTCTGTTTCTGGTTTGCTGACCCTTCAGGGCTCACCTTGGATCAGCTTTTCCTCCTAAGAAAGTCTTAAGCTTTTTTCTATTACACCATTTAAAAAGTCTCTTTTCAAATTTTAAAATATATTCAAAGTCTGCACTTCTGGTCATTATGTTTAATGTGATCTGTTCACTGCTTATATCTTCTGTGCCTGTTACATGTCAGCACTCAATATTTGTTGAATGAAAAAATTCAATATGACTTCCTTTTTCTGCCAATGGAATGAACATAGATGCCCTTCACTTCACAGAAGACAAATTCAACCTCAGAGGAAGACTCCTTGTCAAACTCGAGTCTATGAATAAAGTTCATGAATAAAGAAACCTTCAGAGATCTTAAGCCCTCAGCCTTAGACAAAAAGGAAAACACATTATCTTGTGGGTCAGAACGCGCTCTCTTTCAGTGTATGTCCCTCTGAAAATTGAATACTTTTACAAATCATAAGATATCAATGTTATTAATAATAAAAGTACTTATTTTGAATGTTTAAAACATGCAAAATAGCATGTCTGTCATTTTATATACATTATTTCTTTGAAGCTTCTCACTAACCCCATAAAGTAGATGTAATTATCAGCATCTTACAGACAAGAGACTGGAGTTCAGTTAAGTAACCCTCCTCTAGCCAAGCAGCTAGTAAATGGCAGAGACAAAATTTGAATCCAGTTTTAAAATCAGTGATCTTAAATACTACCTAACTTCACCTACAAATACATTGACTAATGATTTATGATTGATTATATATAATTCATAAACCATAGACACAAAGTAGAACAGTGAGGAACCCCATGTAGTCACTGTGATGAGGTTATCATGACCTTTTGGCTCCGTGATTACAAGACGACAGCCATCAACCCCAATTGAAAGTTTCTTACTCCTAGAGTCCGAATCTTGAAATCAATGGGAAGGACATCTGCCAGAGGAGCAATAGGCAGAAAGTCCAACAGGGCATAAACAGCTTGGAACCACCTCCGATTTAAGTTAGTCATTTTTTCTGGAGAGCCATCTCTGGGGTTTACTTCCTCTGAGTAATGGGCTCACACTCTGGTGATACTTGTCCCGGATGCTCCCATGTATTGACCCTAGCAAGTTTGTTACCCAAGGAACAAAAGCCTTAGCCTGACTAACATTCCTCCTAACAGGCTGGATGCCTTGAAATTAACCATAACTGTAAGCATATCATAATGGAGCAAAGGCAAAAGAGTGATGAATGAAGACGAAAGCTAAACACAAATATTTAAATATATTGAGACTGTATTTATAGAAAAGATGTTACCAGTGCCTAGTTTGTGTGTCTATGTTTTGGAAGGTGGGGCAAAAGGTCAGTACATTTACTTAGTAGGGCAAGACTTTAATAGCACCATCATTATACTGTGACTAGAGGCAACTAGTATTCATCAGAGAAATATTAAGACCCAGGCACAGCGAGAGGCTGAAGAAAGAAATGGATATAACCAGTTGGTGCCAACCCCCAATTCTCCAGCTTGTTGATGGAAAAATCAGCCAAATGACTCTCTGTTGACCCAGTATTTGACAGGGAGGTATTGGATGGCAGTTATTCCTAAAAAGAGATCAGTATTAAAGACGAGGAAAGGCAGCTGGTCGAGTCATTAACCACCGTAGTTTCAAAGCCTCGGTATTAATATAAAGCCTGGTGTTTCTTTCAAATGTAACCTAGAGTTCTAGAAAAGACTAAACAGTCTCTGTAGAATTAAGACGGCCCTAGTTGAAGAGATACATATTTACAAATAAAAGGGATAGCTTTTACCTGTTACAACTATCAGCCAGGAAGCTCATAGAATATAGTTTCAAAATCATTTTCTTTAAGCACTTCAGAACAGTTCATAGCAGGCACGTCTGATTATTATCTGTGCCATAGAGGAGAACCAAAAACTGAACTCTACAATGACTATCTCTGGATTTTTAGGTGACTAAAGGATGCTTCAGAAAATGGGTCCCATATGAAACAGAGGACCTGAGGGCTCTATGAGAAGCAACCTTGATTTCTGAATATGAAGAGAACATAAAAAATAAGGTGCTATTTTGCAGAACAAGAAATGAGCCTTGAACTCAATTTATATGTTGAGCCCCCAAGAGATCATACCAATGAAGGAGCTGAAAAGGGGTCCCCAAGTACTCCAAGACTGACTATGTCAGGGTAACAGATTTCAACTTTTTTCTGGATCCTGATATCAGAAAAAAAAAAAAAAAAAGGTGTTATAAGGAGGAAAAAGTCAAGATGAGTAAATAAGAGGGAAAAGAACTAGTGACTTTTGGACTTGGACAAATACTCCTGTGTTTTGAGAAGGAAGACGGAGCAATATCATGAAACAAGCTGTCTGTAGAGTGAATTAGTGTTGTGCCAATGTTTCCCATCCCTAGCCCAAAACAGTTTCCAGTTTCCACTGATGGTTGCTTCTGAAGCTTTTCTAGAGAATACAGTTGATGAAATGACCCAGATTCGCCCTGCTTGGATGATAGGACAATTACTTCCTCTGTATCCCTTCAGGTCCCAGCCAATGAACAATTTTTGTTTCTCTACCTACCCCCACCCTAGGCCTTCCCAGTTGGTGTTAGAGGTAAAGAAGCCGCCTTCCATTGCAGGAGACTGCGGGAGACGTAAAGAGCAACCGGTTCAATCCCTGGGTCAGGAAAAATCCCTGGAGAAGGGAATGGCTGCCCACTCCAGCATTCTTGCCTGGAGAATTCCATGGACAGAGGAGCCTGGTGGGCTAAGGTCCCATAGAGTCGCAAAGAGTAGGATACGACTGAAGCAACTTAGCATGCACCTCACCCTAAATAACCAATTGGGATTTTGGCAACAAGCAGAGCTGTTCCCTGTCCCTGGCACTGAGAGTGCCGGGCTGCACGGACACTCCTCCAGTCAGCCCGGGGGAAGAAACGGAGAATGGATGTGATACAGAAGCAAGTCTCCGGGGGGTGCCTGTGGACTCAGAGTTTATAACTTGTTTGGCTTTTATTATTGTTTTTTTTTTTTTTTTTNTTTTTTTTTTTTTTTTCAAAGTCCTAACCTTTAGGCCACTGGCTAACTGATTTATCCTCTCTAGGCAGTGCTGGCCAAGAGAACTGTTTCTGTGGCCAGAAAGGGGAGGGGCTGCTGGGTCACACTGGAATGTTGGAGATCGTTAACATTCTATCTCTTCGCTCTGTACTGTAATCTCCATCTAACCACAAGAATGTGGCGGCTTTGATGCTCTGATGTTATCTTTCTCCATCTCTCACACTCTAAAGAAGGAGCCTTGAGTTCTCTGGCTTTCACTGCTGTACAAACTGGCTCATCACCAGAGCAGATTTTTCAGTCTTTTCCTTCTGCTCCATATAGGCATCTGAGCTCTGGTTCAAGCACTTATTAGCTAGTGGCAATTTGAGTGAGAATCTACAGAGCCCTCCCAGACATCTGGAATACACAGGCGCATACTCACACAACATGGTTTTTCACTGAAGTTCTCTCTGTTGGGCAAGTCAGTGGACACCACTGATAGTTTGTGCGTCACTAGATGGGTCAGTTGTAAGATGCCATGTCCCCATGGGACTCACAGGGAAGCATTTCACCCTGGATGGCAGTGTAAACTGCTCCCAGGAAGACAAACAAAAAGAGAAGCATTTGTATTCAGTAATTGTTCCTCATTCAGTCATCGGCTTCCCTAGTTGGGCTGAGAAGCTGTCTTGGCCCTCTTTGATCACCCTGTTAGTTCAGTTTCCCCTGGGAAGATTGTCCAACAGGCTTCCTGAGTAATGTCCTAGGGCAAAGGGGTACCCTAGAGAACTTAGTTGCAGAGACCAGGACCTATGTGCCCTGTACTCTATTAGACATCTTTTTCCTATGGGATGAAAATGCTTCTTTTTCTTTAGTTTTCCTTTTTCTTAAGAATTGCTACAAATCTGTAGTTCACAAGTCTGATGAAGTTTTTGTTTTGTTTTTAAAATAAAGCCTCCCCCATCCTAGGAAAACTGGTGCTCAAATCTTAACTGTTTGTCCAAATACTTGACATCAACTTCCTCTTGGAATGTATTCTATCTGCAAGAGAAGGGAAAAATAAACCAAACAGTTTGTTGCTTATAGGTTGGTAGGAAAAGGCCTTCAGATGATAAGCCCAGACTTCTATTTTAAGGCTTTATTTTTCCAAATAAATCCATATAAACAAGGGGTTTTGGAACCTAAGCTAGTCATCAAAAAGCTACACTTCATGCGGTAGCTGAAACCAAGGCTAGGGTTTGCTGGGCAGGATTCTGGTAAGATAGGCTGCAGTTAAAAAAAATAATAATCCAAAACCCTTTCTCCCTATATTCTTATTCTGTAGTCTTCCCCTTTAGCTGTCAGAGGAGGCTGGATAAGCAAGAACAGAAGGTGTCCCAGGTCTTTTCTTTATGGATGCTGAATCTGCATGAAACCATGTGCATGTTGGGGGGTGCGGTCCCTCAAGACAAAGGGTTGATGGGAAAGGACAAAGTGTGGATTTTCACAGAGCCATCAGCTGGGACATCCTATAAAAATATTGTTTATAGAGTGGAAAAATGTTCATGGTCATATATTCTGTTAGCTCTTTTGTTTCCACCGTCCTCACTCCAGTAAAGACTTTTAAAAATTGGTTTGGGGAGACTGACACTTTTTCTATTGTAAAATGTGTGTGTGTGTGTGTGTATGCGCGCGCGCACGTGCTTAGTCTTTCAGTCATGTCCAACTCTTTGCAACACCATGGACTATAGCCCACCAGGCTCCTCTGTCCATGGGATTCTCCAGACAAAGAGTACTGGAGTGGGTTGCCATGCCCTCCTCCAGGGGATCTTTCCAACCCGGGAATCGAATCAGGGTTTCCCGCATCGTTGGAGGATTCTTTACCAGTTGAGCTACAAGGGAAGCCCTTTAAAGTGTGTTCACAGAAACAAAAGTGAGAAAGCCATTCTCTGCTTCACACTGTGATGACTTACCTGTGACTTCTTTCCATTCCAAAACCTTTGTTTACATAAACATTTACAAAACCAAACCCTTAAAGTACAATTGCAATTATCTGGGCATTCTGAACTTGTATTAGACTTGAGGCATGCCATTTAGAAAGTTGCTGTATAGAATGGATACTCTCTTTACTTTGTCCCAAATGCTTTCCATTTCATCATTTGCTTATTCTGTCTTCACTGCAATCCACAAGGCTTTATTTATACTTTATCCCAGAGGAAACTAAAACTCAGGATATATAGGTTACTTCCCTAAGGTTACTCAGCTAATACTTTAAAGGACCTTGAAATGTAAACTCATAACTAACTAGCTACAAAGCTCATATTTTAAAATTTTAGTTGTGATAAAATATACATGATACGGGTGACTTTTCTATGTCCAGTGATTAAGACTTTGCCTTCCAAAACAGGGAGTGCAGGTTCAGTCCCTGGTCAGGGGCTGAAGATTTCACAGGAATGGCAGCCAAAAAACCAAAGCATAAAACAGAAGCAATATTGTAACAAATTCAATACAGACCTCAAGAATGATGCACATCAAAAAATTCTTTAAAGTGAACTTTACGACTTCGACCATTATTAAACATACAGTTCAGTAGAGCTAAGTCCATTCATTTTGCTGCACAACTAACCTCGGGAAATTCCTCATCTTCCCAAACTGAAACTCTGTACTTATGAAGAACAGTGCCCATTCTTCCCTGTGCCAAGCCCCTAGTAACCACAGTCTGCTTTGTTTCTATAAGCCTGAATACTCCAGGCATGTTATATAAATGGAATTATTATACAATGTTTATCTTTTTGTGACTGGCTTATTTCACTTAGCATAATGTCTTCAAGATTTATCCGTGTTGTAGCATGTGTCATCAATTTTGTGTATAATGTTACAGATTTCATTTTTATAAATTGTGTACCTATCACCATAGGTTTATAATTTATATCTATGCTTTTGTCTTCTAGATCCCATAAAACAAACAAAGAAGTTGAATTACAAACAAAATTACGATAACTAAGATTTTATATTTGTCATTTGCCAGGAAACTTTATATTTTGTGTGTTTCCTGAGTAATTATCTCCTGTCCTTTTGTTTCACCTTGAAGGAGCTCTCTAACATTTCTTGTCGGGCTGGTCTAGTTAAATAATTTCTCCAGCTTTTCTTTGTGAGAATGTCTTAATTTCTCCTTCAATTTTGAAAGACAGCTTTGTCATATATGGAATTCTTGTGTGTGTGTGTGTGTGTGTGTGTGTTTCAATACTTTAAATATATCATTGCCTTGTAACCTACAACACTGCTGCTGAGAAATCTGCTGAAAATCTTACTGAGGATCCCTGTGCAGCACAGTCACTTTTCTCTTACTGCTTTCAAGATTCTCTTTTTGTCTTTTAACTTTCATCAGTTTGACTATGTCTGTGGACTCAACCTACCTGGAATTTGTTGAAATTTTTGCATTATAACTCATCTCTTTCCTCAAATTGGGGGACTTTCTAACCATTATTTCTTCAAATAAGCTTCCTACCCTTTCTCTTCCAAACTCTCTCTCCCTTCTTATGGGTTCCCATAATGTGTATATTGGTCCTTTTGTTGATGTCTCATGTCTCTTAAGCTCTCCTTACTTTTTTAAATTATTTTTTTTTTCTTTTTGTTCCTCAGACACTGTAATTTCAAATTATCTGTCTGTAATTTCATTTATTCTTTGTTCCACCTGCTAAAGTTTTCTGATGAACAATTTTTATGACTCTTTTCAATTTAGTTGTTGCACTTTTCAGTTCGAGAATTTCTATTAGATATTTTATTTTTTGCAATTTTTATCCCTTTGTTAACAATCTCACTTTGCTCACATGCTATTTTTGTGATTTCCTTTAGTTGTCCATGTTCTCCTTTAGCTCATTGAGCATATTTAAGACAGTTGGTTTAAAACCTTTCTCAAGCAAACCTGAGGTTTGCTTTCCTGTAGTTTGGTTTTGGGATATGTATTTTATTCCTTTGAATGAGCCATATTTCCCTGTTTCTTTGTATGCTTTGTGATTTGTTGTTGAAATGGACATTTGAAAACCCAGTCACTGCCCCCAGTCTATGTGAAATAGTTCTGTGCAGGAGAATATCTTCACTAGTTAGCCTGGAATAAAGGCTGAAGGTCTTCTTAGGCCTTTCTGGGCCTATGCGTATGCATTCTCTCTGGACATATACATATGCATTTTACTCCCAACCCCGTTGCATACATGATTGCTTTTAAAAATCTTAATTTCCCCACATCTCACAGCTATTTATTCTCAGGGTCTTGGATGTTCTATCATATTATTCCACCCTATAATCTCTGCTCCCAGACGCCCACAGATATTCAGCCCCACTGCAGATCTCATGGGCTGCAGCAACCACCTTCCTCATCCTCTAATATAGTCTCAAAATTATCCCACTGCTCCCATTAGCACTCTGAGTCAGTCAAAACAGATACTACTCCCTTGGGTAGTTTCTAGACAAGCAAGAACATTGCTTAAAATTCCATTCTTTTCTCTCCATCCTGACAGAGGAACTAGGAATCAGGTGATTTTTCTCCTGATTGTGACAGCTGTGCTGGAGAAGCAATGGGACAAAATGAGCAACAATGCAACCTTTTTCTTTTTTTCATCATTTGAATATGCTTTTGTTTTCCCTGTGGATAGGCATTTGCTTGACTGCTGCAGATTCTTCACTTATTTCTAGCATTCTCACAAAGCTACTTTAGTCTGTATGTTGCTGTTCACTTGGTGTTTCCACTGGGAACCAAGGGCTCAAATCTTAGTTTGCCATCTTGCTGACATCAGTCTCAAGTCCATATTTTGAAACTATGCTATGTTGCTTCCCATGTGAAGCCAGAGCAACACAAAACAGAGCCATTTAAACCATTAGTGTAGTTAAGTCGAAAGCCTTGAGGCAGCACAAGTTTTGAGCACAGAGAGAAATGATCAAAGCTAGAATAATGAAAATAGCTTGAGCCTTATACACACACTCACACAAACACACACTCAAATGCATCTCACGGGACAAACTTTTATTGTTGAGGACCTTCCATAAATATAGAAACCCTGAGTCTCCAGATCCTTCTAAAATAATTCTGAGATTCTTTTTGTTGTTGTTGTTGACTCCTAAGATGAGGAAAGGAAATTAGTTTCATCATAGTAAAGGGTAGGGTCAATTTGTCTGTTGCTTTGCTTTGTTTCATTTTGTTTTTGTAGACTGAAAATTAATATCTAGAAGTAAGCTTTAGGGTCTTCAGTACCTGTGGAGGCATAAACATAATGAAAACCCATCACTCACCATGCAAGAGACTCTGTCATTAGAGAGGAACGAGTAGCTGCAATCTTACAGCCTGGCATCTTTTCAAGCATGCACAAATTGCTTGGACTAAGGCTGAGCTGACATTTGGTGTCTGAGATGGTGCCATGGGTTGGGTTTTAACAACTAGTTCGAAAGGTTTGTATTTACTTTGTGTTGTTTTTAATTGTTCCATTTTCCAGATGTTTATTCCTAGATCATTTCCCACAAAAACAGGGGAACTCCTTTTGAAAACCTGGATGTGTCAGATCCCTTTGGGCCAGAGGTTTTAGACTAAACTAAATAAAACTGGGAGGGAAAAGGTGCTTGCAATGTGTTTGAAGATTCTGAAGAAATCCTCTGTACAAAAACAACAAAGGTGGGACCAGGAAACAAAGTATTAATTTCATGTTCCCCCATTAGCTTACCACCTGTTCTTTCTGATCTTTACTCAGCCGGGAGAGGGGAAAAGGCTAATCTGTAGCACATTTATATCAACAAGCTTGCACCAAACTCTGCCTAATTATCCCCCTTGAACCTGTGTCCTCTCACTGGAAGGCAGTTTCCCGAGCTGGCTAAGAGCCAACAGCGGCAAGCTGGTCTCCATAAGCAGGGCTAACGACAGCCCACTTTCACTCCAGGAGCACCATAATTGCCCAGAGCAGTTTACAGATCCATTATTTTATGGCTATATTTCAGAAGAAGGAGTCAAAGGTTGGCAGAATGCGATTCCTAGCAGTGCAGTGTATTGGACCAGCTTCACTTTGGACCCCAGATCATTTCCTGGTGAAAATCTCATAGGCTTCCACCCCCCAAATAGCTGTTTTCCTGACAAAAGGCCATATAAGAGCTGTGGTTACCGGGTGGTGGTGTGAGGGAATAGAAGGAGCACTTGACAGGGAGTCAGAACCCCTTTTTCAACCACTCACCCGCCCGATAAAACCTGAGTAAGACATAAAATTGTGGCACTCAGAAGCTCATCTACTTCCAGGTCTGCAGTTCTGTTGGATAAAAGACAGTTAATAGATGCAATGAATATTTATTGTGAAACCCATTATGTGCTGGAGACTGATCTCAATCCCCAGACTACAAAACAGAGCCCCTGTCCCTTACGCATTCCAGCTCATTATTCAGTCACTGTTAAATCATGTCTGGCTCTGTGACCCCATCAGCTGCAGCACACCAGGCTTCCCTGTCCTTCACTGTCTCCCAGAGTTTGCTCAAACTCATGTCCACTGAGTCAGTGATGCCATCCAACCATCTCATCCTCTTGCCCTCCATCTTTCCCACCATCAAGCTCTTTACATTAGGTGGCCAAAATATTGGAGCTCAGCTTCAGCATCAGTCCTTCCAATGAATATTCAAGCTTTATTTCCTTTAGGATTGACTGGTTTGATCTCTTTGCAGTCCAGGGAACTCTCAAGAGTCTTCTCCAGCACCACAGTTCAAAAGCATCATTCTTCGGTGCTCAGCCTTCTTTATGGTACAGCTCTCACATCTGTACATGACTAAAGGAAAAATATACAGACTTCTGTCAGCAAAGTTATGTGTCTGCTTTTTTAGTACATTGTCTATTTTGTTATAGCTTTTCTTCTAAGGAATGTCTTTTAATTTTGCAGCTGCAGTCGTAGTGACTTTGGAGCCCAGGAAAATAAAATCTGCCACTGTTTCTACTTTCCCCCCATCTATTTGCCGTGAGAAGATGGGACTTGATGTATAATCTTCATTTTTTGAATGTTGAGTTTTAAGCCAGTTTTTTTCACTCTATTCTTTCACCCTCATCAAGGGACTCTTTAGTTCCTCTTCGCTTTCTGCAAGAGTAGCATTATCCACATATCTGAAGTTGTTCATATTTCTCCCAGCAATCTTGATTCCACTTGTGAGTTTTCCAGCCTAACATTTTGGATGATGCACTCTGCATATAAGTTAAATAAGCATCTCATAAGAGACAATAAATAAACATGTAGTGGAGGTGATGGAATTCCAGTTGAGCTATTTCAAATCCTGAAAGATGATGCTGTGAAAGTGCTGCACTCAATATGCCAACAAATTTGGAAAACTCAGCAATGGCCACAGGACTGGAAAAGGTCAGTTTTCATTCCAATCCCAAAGAAAGGCAATGCCAATGAATGCTCAAACTACCGCACAGTTGCACTCATTTCACATGCTAGTAAAGTAATGCTCAAAATTCTTCAAGCCAGGCTTCAGCAATACGTGAACCGTGAACTTCCTAATGTTCAAGCTGGTTTTAGAAAAGGCAGAGGAACCAGAGATCAAAATGCCAACATCCGCTACATCCTGGAAAAAGCAAGAGAGTTCCAGAAAAACATCTACTTCTGCTTTATCGACTATGCTAAAGCCTTTGACTGTGTGGATCACAATAAACTGTGGAAAATTCTTCAGGAGATGGGGATACCAGACCACCTGATCTGCCTCTTGAGAAATCTGTATGCAGGTCAGGAAGCAACAATTAGAACTGGACATGGAACAAAAGACTGGTTCCAAATAGGAAAAGGAGTACATCAAGGCTGTATATTGTCACCCTGCTTATTTAACTTATATGCAGAGTACATCATGAGAAACACTGGACTGGAAGAAACACAAGCTGGAATCAAGATTGCCAGGAGAAATATCAATAACCTCAGATACGCAGATGACACCATCCTCATGGCAGAAAGTGAAGAGGAGCTAAAAAGCCTCTTGATGAAAGTGAAAGAGGAGAGAGAAAAAGTTGGCTTAAAGCTCAACATTCAGAAAATGAAGATCATGGCATCTGGTCCTATCACTTCATGGGAAATAGATGGGGAAACGGTGGAAACAGTGTCAGACTTTATTTTGGGGGGCTCCAAAATCACTGCAGATGGTGATTGCAGCCATGAAATTAAAAGACGCTTACTCCTTGGAAGGAAAGTTATGACCAACCTAGACAGNTGACTCATTGGAAAAGACTCTGATGCTGGGAGGGATTGGGGGCAGGAGGAGAAGGGGACGACAGAGGATGAGATGGCTGGATGGCATCACTGACTCGATGGACATGAGGCTGAGTGAACTCCAGGAGTTGGTGATGGACAGGGAGGCCTGGCGTGCTACGATTCATGGGGTCGCAAAGAGTTGGACACGACTGAGCGACTGAACTGAACTGAACTGAACTGATGATAAGATGTCAAGTACTGTAGCATTATAGTTAGTGGTGGGGATAATATAAAGGAAACTAAGGGGGAAGTGTAGAAAGAGAAGAGGCTATTATTTCAGACGTGGCTCTGAGGGACATCTCCCAGAGGTAATATCTGAAAAGAGACCCAGCTTAAGGAGGCAAAGAGCAGAATGAGTGCATAAAGCAAGAGAACTCTAACAAGGGAACAGTCTTCTGATTCTGTGACCTGAGATGTAACACCTTTTCCTAAATGTGTCCCATCATTGTGCAAATGATGTTCACCTTACTTGAGAGTTTCCCCAGTTTTCTTATTTCTGTCCTAAAGCAAGGATGTTCACAGTGCCTTTTAGTTATACAGGTCCAGAGTTACCATGGTTTTGGCCAGTAGTGATATCAGCTCAGTTCACCCTATTGAGCTTTTTTCTTTAAAAAAAAAAAATTTATATACATTTCATTTATTTATTTTTTGGCCATGCTGCACTGCATGCTGGGTCTTAGTTCCTTAGCCAGGTATCGAGCCCACGTCTCCTGCAATGGAAGCATGGAGTCTTAAACACTGGACCACCAGGGAAGTCCCATAATGTGCCCTTCTTGAGAAGATATTATGGGTACTTTTGACTAAACTCCATGGTGCTCTGATTTCCTCAAGGAAGGTCTTACAGAGATGCCCAACATCCCTCTCCTGGGTCGCAACTGAGAACTCAAGAGTTCTACTTCGTTTTCCCAGATGCATGTGGCCAGGTTTCCATGCTCCTCTCAGCTCCTATAGTTGACAATGACTTGGCATTTCAATGAGAGAAGTAAGTTTATGGCCACTTCAGTCTTAATCTTAGAATCACCACCCAGTGTTATTTGTCACAGGCCAAAAAAGCCCATAAAAATAGGCTGTAACTTGTGTGAATGACACAAACAGTGAAGAAGAAACAACTCAAAGTGTACAGTAGGGTAATGATTTGTCATTCATTGCCACTTCACAGGAAAAGAGTGCAGTTTGACATTTGTACTTTCATCTTTCTATATTATAAGGTATCTGTGTTATCTTCTAATGATCTAGCTTTAAACAGTTCATTCATAAATAGTTGTGTGAGTCTGGGTATCCTGCTAGAAAAAGTATTTATATAACCCGGAATGTATGTATGACATGGAGTCGATCAGAATACATTAGTAAATTGAATTATTTGTCTGAAGCTTCATTCTCCCCTCTTTTTCCATTACGCATTCCATCCACTATTGATATTGATAGTCCTTAAATTGCTTAAGAAAATAAACGCATGTTCCAAGTGTGAGTGAGGTCCCTTATTCTTCTGGTGTCTACTGTGAACAAGTTATCCTCCACCATTCTGACAATCAAGTCCTCCAGATTTTGGAGAATGATGATTTCTCATGGGAACCAACAAGAAAGTTACCCTATTCCAGGATTATGAATGTGTAAGTGTGACTGAATTCTCCTTCTCTTGGATCAAAAGATTAGGAGCCCCATGTTCAAATGAACTGCTGGGTCATTTGCAGCATTTCTCAAAATGCCAGAATTACTTAAAAATAAACCTCAGAGATAGAAGCATGATGACAAGGCAGAACTTCTCCATAACATAGGAAGTCAGTTTCCTAAGGTACCCTTTACCCTGTTCCAACCAGCCTCCAGAACAGAGAAACAAAGTATAAGTAATCCAACGGCTGAGGGGAATGCTCAGTAATGCTTCTCACATTATAAAGTCACCACATCCTTGTCATCCTCTCCTAAGATATCAGTCTCTAAGAGGAATCCAGATAAGAATAAGCCATTTCAGCCTCATCCCTTAAGGCATTCACATTCTCATGAAAATAAGCACCTGTTAAGTGTATTAAAACAAGGTAAACTACAGTGATGTGAAATTGGCAAGACCCACTATAAGTGCTACTGAAATTCCAAGGAATCCAAAGTACCAAGACAGTATGCAGGTCCTCTGATGCTGAGTCTCTGGCCTCATCTCTGCTGTTCCCTTATTGTGTCCTGTCGTGTCCCAGGCAAATCAAATGAGTTGTGATAGTGCCATGGAGCCATCTCCTATATGGTGGCTGCTAGGAGATGTGAGAAGGGGCCAAATAAGTGTAAAACAGGATTCTTGCCTCGAAAAGTTTGTGCTTGGGTGGCAAAGGTAGGTCTAAGAAAGAGATGACTCAAATTTTAACTGGCATATTGGTCTAAAAAAATAAAGTTCTCGTAATTTGAACCATCAGCTTTATAGCTTCAAAATGCAGATAGGAAAAGCAAAAGTCATATCTAGTTTAATCTAAAGGTTCTGCTCTTTGGGTTAATGTGGCTTAACATGGGTAGTGCTGATCACTTTTTGCATCTCTCAGAAAATGGACTCAATTCTAAGCATTATTTCCCTCTGGTGAACTAAAGTCTCAGGCTAAACCAAAAGCAAACCTTTCCTTGCAGGATACTAGTGATAAACTGATAATTTCTCTGGCTCTTGTCTAGTCGAGTTAGACTTCAAATCAAGTTAATCTAGTTTAAGCTGAGCATTCTCAACAGTAACACCAAGTGGAATGACAATAAAATATTTTATTTTTTTTTCTAAACCACATCAGACACTCAAACGCCAGAATCACAGGCTTAAATATACCACTGAGTATAGGAAAGTCTGCAAAATTCATCAATATCCCAAAGGTGTTCCAAGATATTTTCTCTCCTTCCTGATATTTTAAGCTGGGGTTTCTACAAGAAGTTAGAGGTAGTGCAAAGGCTGTCACTTTCCCTTACTGCCCATCTTTTTCCTGTGGTTTCATTCCATACCGATTCTGGGGAAGTCATAAGAATATTACTGGTAAAATGCCTCAGTGATTCAAGGATCCTTTTGGGTCTATATCATAGGAGACACCACCTTAAGGAATTGGGAGATGAAAAGTTATTTTCAATAATGATGTATTCAACTTTTATCAAAAGATTGCTTAGTGAAAATAAATGATTTCAATAAACTTGTCTTTAGCTTTGTATTTCAAAGTATCCACCCATGAAATGATATCTTTTGTCTTTCTCAACTCTACTGGGATTACACTTACTATAGTAAAACTCTAGGAGTTATGTACTGTACATAATAAAACTGATAGTTTATTAAGTTCAATAATAAAACTCAGTACAAAACAAAGGCTGACATATTAGAGAGGTAAACCACACTGACCCAGACTACACCTTTATAGGTTTTTAGCATCTGTAGGTAGTTATGTGGGCTTTTACTATCTCCAGTTCAATATAGTCTTCTGATTAAAAAACCTACTTACTACTTATCTGGTTATTCTTTTATTAGCTTGCAGTCAGCATGCATTGCACAATGTAATTTAGTTATACACCTTGTCTAGAAGCAGATGGGAAGAATGCTTTGAAAAAAAATGAACAGTTATTCATTGAAAAATATAAAAAAAGAAAGCTGAGAAGCCAAGGGGAGTCATGATCCTTTGAGAACATTGGCTTTAGGAGAAATTTTTCCCTTGGGTAGGAGATTGGCCCTCTGCAGCATGAACAAATTCTTCAGCTGTTCCCCTGGGACTAGGAAGACAGATGGGGTTTATGTAAAGCAAAGGCTGAGCCCAAGACACAAATATTGCATGCTGGCACTTGGTCCATCATGCCCAGTGTCTCCACGAGGGTCCTTTCTTCCAGTGTTTCTAATGCACACTAAGGAGTGAAAACAAGGGAGCATGAGATTTACTGGGAAACTTACCAAACTAAAATTACACCATCCAAATATGTGGGTCTGTGAACAATGGGGCTATGTCAAAGTAGCTTTCAAGGACAAGAACAAAGAGGCTGGTTAGCTCAAATACCCTCTGCAAGAAGCCTGGGGACTTTTTCTTTATGTAGATAAGAAGGCAGGAGGTATCTAGAGAGAGAAATTTCTTTTAATGAACTGCTTCACACGATCGCTAGAGGTTAAGCAGTTCCATGATCTGCCATCTGCAGGCTAGAGACCTAGGAAAGCCAGCAGTATAATTCATTCTAAGTTCAAAGGCCTGAGGATCAGGGGAGTTGATAGCATAAATCTCAGAAGGTTCCAGATCAAAAAGGCAGGAACACAGAAAAGGGGGTAAATTCCTCCTTCCTTGGCTTTTTGCTTTATTCAGGGCTTTGATGTATTGGATGGCACCCATTCATGTAGGAGAACAAAACCAACTTTACTGATCCACAGAGTCAAATGGCAATTTCATCCAGAAACACCCTCCCAACACATCCAGAAATGATTTTTAACCTAGACATCCTGTGCTTCCGTCAAGTTGACAAAAAAGTAACCATCACAGATTTTTAACGCACATTTCCCTCTATTATTAAACACTTGCATCAGACCTAAAATATGAATATTGTCCCATTTGCAGTTTGAAACTGAGATTCAGGTAACTTGCATAGGTATAAGCACTATTATTTTTGTAAAATCATAGAATTTTCAAATTAAGAAATTGAAGAGATATCTTATTCCAATATCCTCAAATGGAAAATCTGAGCTTCTCCTCTTCCACTACCAGAGAGTTTATGGATTTGTGGTTAGAGGCTTTGTTGCAGTGACCTAGCAACTGGTCCAGAATGAAATCCAGATATCCACAAAGCAGTCAAGGGATCTTTCCTGAGGCCCCAGACAAGGTGAAGAATAAAGTGCTGGCTGTGTGCATACTCCCTTTATCCTGGGCTGAGAAATGGCACAGGCTTGATCAGGAGATACTAGAGGAGATGGTGGTAGTCAGGGGATCATTCCAAGTTCCATATTCTCTTCCCAGTCAGAAATAACTCTACCACGTGGACACAAAACTACACTTACTGGAGTCCTGGCTTTACGATTGTGTAGCTCAAGTACCCTGAGGTGCTGACTCAAAGATGCAAATTAATATAGAGAAGTGAGACGTGGGCTCGATCCCTGCATCAGAAAGATCCCCTGGAGGAGGGGAAATAACAACCCACTCCAGTATTCTTGCCTGGAGAATCCTATGGACAGGGGAGCCTGGCAGGCTACAGTCCGTAGGGTTGCAAAGAATTGGACACGACTGAGCAACTAAACAAGAGCAATTCACAGAGAAGACTGATAACTGAAGGCTGCCAGCCAGCAGGACTCCCAACAGTCTAAGAATAAGCCTATATCAGGCCCAAAGGGAGAGGGTTGGGCTGGTGATATACCGCAGTATACAATGATGAACAAAAGCTCTAAGCACAATCCATTGCCCTGTCCCCACACTATCTTTCATGAGCTGGGCTTTAGATGTTAAGAAATCCTTAGATGCTTTCTTTACTGATTATATGACATGGTACATTGTAAGTACTTAAGACATATTTCTCACATATTGTGAATACTCATTGAATATATGGTTACTATTACTATTTATTATCATTATTAATAAAGCCTTTCTCAAGACTGCAAGTTGAGCCAAAGGAAGTGCAAGGACTCACGGGAAGCCTTATTCTCTCTCTTTTTTTCAAGTCTTTATTGAATTTGTTACAATATTGCTTCTGTTGTTTATGCTCTGGTTTTTTGGCCCTGAGGCATGTGGGATCTTAGCTTCCTGACCAGTGATCCAACAGGCAACCCTGCA
Source organism: Redunca redunca (assembly GCA_006410935.1). Classification (NCBI taxonomy): domain Eukaryota; kingdom Metazoa; phylum Chordata; class Mammalia; order Artiodactyla; family Bovidae; genus Redunca; species Redunca redunca. Next base: position 401,530 of record SJYQ01095284.1, read on the forward strand.
TTGGAAGGCAAAATCTTAACCACTAGACCAACTCGTGCACTTGTGAGTAAAAGAACACAAAAGTATATGACAATAAGCTATTGTGACACTGTCTATACCATCTTGAATTTATATTTCCATTGAATGGAGGTGGAGGATTAGATCACCTCTTGTGTTAAGCAGCACTTTTATTTTGTAGGAAACATTAGCAGAGATAAAGGGCTTCGTTCTATGAAGCTATAGTCAAATATATGCCAGGAAAGGCCTATGTGCCACTATTTAATACAAGTTCCAAAATCCCCTTTATTATTGAGAAAGCATCTGTTTCTGGCTAAGTGTAAGCACACAGTTAGCACAGGAGGGTCATACATGCTAAATTGCTTCAGTCCTGTCCAACTCTGTGAGACTCCATGGACTGTAGTCCATCTGGCTCCTCTGCCCATGGGATTTTCCAGGCAAGAGTACTGAAGTGGGTTGCCATTTCCTTCTCCAGAGCATCTTCCCGACCAAGGGATTGCACCCACGTCTCTTTTATCTCCTGACTTGTCAGGCAGGTTCTTTACCACTAGCACCACCTGGGAAGTCCAGAGAGACATACAGTTCAGTTCAGTTCAGTTGCTCAGTCGTGTCCGACTCTTTGTGACCCTATGAATCGCAGCAAGCCAGGCCTCCCTGTCCATCACCAACTCCCTGAGTTTACCCAAACTCATGTCCATTGAGGCGGTGATGGCCATCCAGCCATCTCATCCTCTGTTGTCTCCTTCTCCTCCTGCCCTCAATCCCTCCCAGCATCAGGGTCTTTTCCAATGAGTTAACTCTTCATATCAGGTGGCCAAAGTATTGGAGTTTCAGCTTCAACATCAGTCCTTCCAATGAACACACAGGACTGATCTCCTTTAGGATGGACTAGTTAGATCTCCTTGCAGTCCAAGGGACTCTCAAGAGTCTTCTCCAACACCACAGTTCAAAAGCATCAATTCTTCAGTGCTCAGCTTTCCTCACAGTCCAACTCTCACATCCATACATGAACACAGGAAAAACCATAGCCTTGATTAGACGGACCTTAGTCAGCAAAGTAATGTCTCTGCTTTTGAATATGTTATCTAAGTTGGTCATAACTTTCCTTCCAAGGAGTAAGCGTCTTTTAATTTCATGGCTGCAATCACCATCTGCAGTGATTTTGGAGCCCCCCAAAATAAAGTCTGACACTGTTTCCACTGTTTCCCCATCTATTTCCCATGAAGTGATAGGACCAGATGCCATGATCTTCGTTTTCTGAATGTTGAGCTTTAAGCCAACTTTTTCTCTCTCCTCTTTCACTTTCATCAAGAGTTTTTTTAGTTCCTCTTCACTTTCTGCCATAAGGGTGGTGTCATCTGCATATCTGAGGCTAACGATATTTCTCCCAGCAGTCTTGATTCCAGCTTCTGCTTCTTCCAGCCCAGCATTTCTCATGATGTACTCTGCATATAAGTTAAATAAGCAGAGTGACAATACACAGCCTTGACGTACTCCTTTTCCTGTTTGGAACCAGTCTGTTGTTCCATGTCCAGTTCTAACTGTTGCTTCCTGACCTGCATATAGGTTTCTCAAGAAGCAGATCAGGTGGTCTGGTATCCCCATCTCCTGAAGAATTTTCCACAGTTTATTGTGATCCACACAGTCAAAGGCTTTGGCATAGTCAACAAGGCAGAAATAGACGTTTTTCTGGAACTCTCTTGCTTTTTTGATGATCCAGAGAATGTTGGCAATTGATCTCTTGTTCCTCTGCCTTTTCTAAAACCAGCTTGAACATCTGAAGGTTCACGGTTCACGTATTGCTGTAGCCTGGCTTGGAGAATTTTGAGCATTACTTTACTAGCATGTGAGATGAGTGAGTTGAGGGACATACACTGAGGCTTAAATGCCCACACTGTACATCTGGGGTTGGTGACCATCCACCAACCACTCCCCATTCTTCTGATACTGGTACCCAGATTTTCCTTAGAGAACAAATCCTGTCACCATTCCTTATCACTCAGTTCATCACAGAGAACTTTCTTTCCCCCAGTGAGGCCGAAGCAGGGGCTCCAAGTCAAAATAGCCCATCTCACTTCTCCGGGGAATTTAATATAGTGATGAATAAGATAAAGCCAGAAAACAGTTGGAGCTAGTTCATCTTATTGGTGGTTGCCCAAATAAACGTTCTATCAGCTCCTGTTCCCTAAACCCCTTGCTCCTGGAATTTCTGAACCCTGGTCTAACACTTCATTGATTCTGTGAAAGTTCTATCTTTCCAATGAATTCCTCTTTCTTTCTCACTTAAGTTAACCAAGGTTGATTTATATCACATGCACCCAAGACTGTAGGATGAAATAATTAGACTTCTTTAACCAACCAAATCATTCCCTAACAATAAGGCCTTGGAAAATATACTTACTTTCAATAAAGGAAGGAAACAGGAAACTTTAGCTTATGTGTGGCTTCTTCATCTGGGAAGATTTTGTCTGTAAGCTGCAGAGAGAGTCTGAGAAAACAGGATACCTCCACAGAACCCTTGAGTGAAGATCGATTTTTAACTATAGCCTGTGTATTTTATTTAAACAACTCAGAATTTTCCCCATATACAGCAAAATCTATTGATAAACTCATATTGCATTAAAAATGCCAGCACTGTCTATCAACAGTGCAACATTTAGTGCATGAAACTTCAATTATATCTAGCTGGTCTATTGGGCTGAAATTCTGAAGAGTCTGGGTTTATCTATTAGAAAGGGGCTTTTTCCAGAATGTCTTTTACTTAGGTATGTGCTTGCATACTGCTGTGGTTTATTTTATATCAAGAAGCACATTATAAGACAAGTCAGAATGTAAAGGGAAGTCTTCAACAGTAGAATATTTTTTTCAATAAACCCTTAACCTGCAACAAAATTAGATTCAGCAATCCTTTACTGAGCATCTACTGTGTACAACTTGCTAGAGTAATTTCTTTGGGTGGCTTTTAAGTGAATAAGGCAAAATCCTACTTGGAAGATGCATATGATAAGTCAATGTTGCAAAAAAAAATAAGGCAATTAAATCAATATTGGCTTCCTGAAAGAAATAACACTTGAGCTAGGATTTGAATAGCATTTGTGCTAGGACCTGATGACTAAGTAGGCTATCAGAAGATAAAGAAAAGGGATTGGAGTTTTTAGAAATAAAGGATAACATAAAGAATTATTAACATATGGTGATGAAAAAAAGCTAGCTAGCTGGACTACCTGGTATATGCACAAAAGTAATAAAAGATGAAGGTGCAAGCAAGAGTGGATAGTCACCGTCCTGAAAAGTGTCATAAATGCTTCAGTGATGTGTTTGGATACATTTCTTCTTTCCATAAGACAGGGCCAAGGGTACCTACAGGACTGCACTAGAACATTTGATTCTAGTTCCCCTGGAGGTTAAATTTGGGCTAAGGGAAAGAGGCTTCCCTCTCTATCATCATACAAAAATTAATTTGAGATACAACACAGACCTAAATATAAAAGTTAAAACTGTAAAACTTCTAAAATAAGAACATGTAGGTGTCTCTTTATGACCTTGAGGAAAGTAATGATTTTTTTAGACAAGGTACAAAAAGCACTAAGCATAAAAATACTAGGCAATCAAACCTCATTACAAGTAAAAGGTTCTGCTAATCAAAAGTCACCATTAAAAAAAAAGAAAAACAAAAAAGTGCAAAAAATGTTTGTAATACACTTTTCTGACAGTTGAAATTTACCCAAACTAGATAAACAACTTCCATAATTAGATTAAAAAGATAACAATAAAACTTAGATTAAAAGAAAGCCTTGGACTCAATATTTTACAAAAGGAAATACACGAATGACCAATTAGTATTATGAAGTTACTTAACACTTGTAGTCATGAGGAAATGAAAGTCAGAATCCACAGACAGACAATACTGCACGCCTTTTAGGATGTCTAACGTTAGAAAAACTGCCAACACCAAAATTTGGGATGGATGTGTAGAAACTGGAACTTTTATCTACATCTGGTGGGGTGTACAATGGTGCAACTACTTTGGAATATAATGTGGCTACCTTGAATAGAGTAGAAAACACATCTATCCTGTGACTCAGCAATCATATTCCTAAATACGTGCCCATGACAAATAAAAACATAGGTACATAAGAGATGTATCCAAAAACGCTTCTTGCATCTTTATTCATAACAACTCCAAAATGGAAATAACCCAAAAGTATAAACAAATTGTGTTATATGTAATGGAAAGCTTCTCAGCATAAAAAAGAATGAACTGCTGAAGTTATTACCAAATATACTGGTCTCAAGAAAACTTTCTACTCCTAAATACATTGCAGAGCCAAAAAAGAGCCTTTCAAATGTGGCTTCTAGCTCTCAATATTTACCGTATTACCAACTGAGAAATTTTAAAATATGTATTCATTGTTCACTTTAAAATAGCAATAATACTCTTATTATCAGTTCAGTTCAGGCGCTCAGTCGTGTCCGACTCTTTGCGACCCCATGAATCGCAGCATGCCAGGCCTCCCTGTCCATCACCATCTCCCGGAGTTCACTCAGACTCACGTCTGTCGAGTCAGTGATGCCATCCAGCCATCTCATCCTCTGTCGTCCCCTTCTCCTCCTGCCCCCAATCCCTCCCAGCATCAGAGTCTTTTCCAATGAGTCAACTCTTCGCATCAGGTGTCCAAATTACTGGAGTTTCAGCTTCAGCATCATTCCTTCCAAAGAAATCTCAGGATTGATCTCCTCCAGAATGGACTGATTGGATCTCCTTGCAGTCCAGGGGACTCTCAAGAGTCTTCTCCAACACCACAGTTCAAACGCGTCAATTCTTCAGCNAGTCACCATCTGCAGTGATTCTGGAGCCCCCAAAAATAAAGTCTGACACTGTTTCTACCATTTCCCCATCTATTTCCCATGAAGTGATGGGACTGGATGCCATGATCTTTGTTTTCTGAATGTTGAGCTTTAAGCCAACTTTTTCACTCTCTTTTAGGTTGACATAAATGAAATGTCTATGAAAATAATATTTTTCAAAACAAAACATTTCGTGAGAACAGTGACACTGTTTTACTTTTTGGATCTTCAGTGTCTGGCTTAAGAAAAGGTAACCAGATTATCTTATCAATTCTTTGTTCAATATTATGCAATACCAGCACTTCATTTATCCTTGGGAGAATTATACTATGCTATCATGAGACAATAAGTTAAAAAAGGTAAATAGCACCTTTTTTAATCATTATAAAAATATTTTTTACTTCACAGACCCTCTTTAAAGGGTCTTAAAGTGCCCTAATGACGCATTTTGGGAATCACTAAACTATTGGTACACAAAACAATAGGATGGGTTTCAAACACATAATGAGCCAAAGAAACCAGACGCAAAAGCTACAGACTGTGTTACTCCATTTGTATGAAGTTTCAGGCTAGGCAGAATAATTTATAGTGACAAAAATCAGAATGGTGGTAGCCTGTGTCAAGTGAGGGTTGACTGGGAGAAGAATAAGGAATTTGATGGAAATGTTCTATATCTTTACTAGAGAGGGGTTGCATTAATGCAAACATTGAGTATTGATGAAAACACACAGAATTGCCCTCTTGAATCTGTGTACTTCACTCTACTACATCTGTATTAATTTAAAAAATCAAGAGAGAGACAAATACTGGACTATAGTAGAACATAAATGTGATTGAAATTGAACATTTTCTAAGGTCTCTTATGTTGCTGCTGTTTAGTTATGTCCAGCTCTTTGCAACCCCATGGACTATAGCCTGGTCAGGCTCCTCTGCCCATGGGATTTCCCAGGCAAGAATACTGGAGTGGGTTGCCATTTCCTTTTCCAGGGATCTTGCCAACTCAGGGATCGATCCCGAGTCTCCTGCATTGGCAGGTGGATTCTTTACCACTGAGCCACCAGGGAAGCCCAAAGTCTCTTAGAAGGAAGGTAAAACTATCTGACTAATCTCATAACTAAAGGAGGGTACAGATACTAATCTTATAAAGTTTAAGTTAAATATATATGCTAAAATTTCTAGAGTAAGCGTTAAAAGAACAGAAACAGAGAGTGTAGTTTCTGAAATAGTAGATAGTGGAAGAATGCATGAGGCAGTACATTTGCAGGATCATGACATTTCAGTATATTCAAAATAAGCAAGACGAGGGGATGGCAGAGGGAACAAGAAAGATAAAACTGGACAAATAGAAAATACAGAATTAAAAGTAGAAATCGCATCACTGTGGCACAATGAAATGAGCTTACTGCTACTGCTAAGTCGCTTCAGTCGTGTCCGACTCTGTGCGGCCCCATAGACGGCAGCCCACCAGGCTCCTCTGTCCCTGGGATTCTCCAGGCAAGAACACTGGAGTGGGTTGCCATTTCCTTCTCCAATGCATGAAACTGAAAAGTGAAAGTGAAGTCGCTCAGTCGTGTCCAACTCTTAGCGACCTCATGGACTGCAGCCTACCAGGCTCCACCGTCCAAGGGATTTTCCAGGCAAGAGTACTGGAGTGGGATGCCATTGCTTTCTCCATGAAATGAGCTTAGTCCATGTCAAATCCTTAACTGGATGTACAAAGTTGGATCAGTCCCTTGATTTCCTTTACAAAGTAAAGAGTTTAAACAAATGAACCTCTAAGTTCTTTTTTTTTTTTTTTTCCCTTTCTTTTTCCAGGGCTTGATTCAGGACAAATTCTTACTTAAAAATCTCAATGCAGATGACTAATAACCATAATTCACATTAAAATATTCACCCTTGTGAGGTTCAAATTGCCTTTGTTTGTTTTTCAGAATGTAAACTCTGAAGCCCTTGGTTTATCTGAGATCCTTTAATGTAGTGAAAGATTTGGCTTGAAAGTGCTTTCAATCAAGATCCTCACAGTAACACTCATTTAAGAACCAGATAAATAAATCCTCCACTCCTTCACTCAGTCCCTGGATGTGCACAGATCCCTTGTGCTCTTTCCTAATGTTTGGCTCATTAACAAATTCATCTGATACTTTCCTTGGGAATTTCCCACCTCTGTTGGGTGAACTGGGGCAAACAGCTTATGAGAGAGTGCTGCCTCCCTCTTGAGTGCTGCTGGGTGGTGTTAGAGGGCAGTGCGACTCCCCTGAGGACCCTAATCTGTCCTTAATTACTAGTGCTAGCGGAAAGACTGTAAGCCCTCCCGGATGGTATCAGGAAGCTAAATGAGTGCTTCTAGCTGCTCACCTTTCAATGCAAACTGGGGAAAAAGAAATGGATTCTCTATGGCAACTCAAAGGAGAAAACTTACAAGTGTTTGCTATGAGCATTATGAATCGTTACTGGATTTTTCTTTGAAGATATTTCTCTTTTTCTAATTTATTTATTTTTAACTGAAGGATAATCTCTTTACAGTATTGGGTTGGTTTCTGCCAAACATCAGCATGAACCAGCCATAGGTATACATTTGCTGGAGTTTTTTCTTTACTACAAAGAAAATGCGTATGCATCAGGGAATCACAGCGCAGGGTTACATCAAGAGATCAGATCTTTCATTTAACTTTTATTTGTCTTTCTGGGAAAACATGGTTCAGTCTCTCATGCCTGTTTCCCTACAGAAAAGATTTATAACTGGGATTGCTGGAAGATTCCTTAGGGACCAGCTGTTCTCCAGAGAGCACCACAGGGAACACTGGCAACTACCAGGGTGAGTCCCTTCCTCAGGGGTCATCAGACTGGCCTCCAGTAGTATTCGTCTTCCAAATTCTACTTAGCATATTCCTTTGAGTTTGAAATTAGCACCACTTCAGTATCTTGTTGATAAGGGAGGCAGCCATTCTATTCACTCGGATAAGAGTCCTAGTGGGGACCCACCAGGAGCAGCTGGTCCAGAAAGTTTTTACTCCGAAAATAAAGTACTCTCTAAATTACAAAGGCTTAAGTATGATATTATCATCCATAGCTGAATATCTTGCATTAAGCTCTGAGTAAAATACACAACTTAACCATAGATATGGGTACTTGATACTTCTTTAAGCTTCTTTTATAAAATATGATATATTTACAAACTTTAAAAAAGCCAAATTGTATTAAAATTTTTATAACAAAAATATCTACGTCAGGGCCACCAACAATTCTGTGGCCAGGAAATTAATTTGAAGGAAATGTGGGTACCATTTACTAAGTGGATGCAGTGTGGCTGCCCCCGAAAGGTCAGCATGGGGAGTGATTGCTCCAGAGAGTAGAGGGCAGTGTTAACAAAAGCTAGGGGACACTCAGCCATAAGGATGACTGCACCGACTTGCTGGGTAGAAGGCACATACGGAAGAACAGTCCGTGGAGCCGCAAAGAGCTGGACACTACTGAGAGCATAACAGACACAGGGAAGAGTGGTGGTTTCCAGACGCAAGCCAGGCTCTGTTCCCCACACCACAGCACCTCGAAGCTGCTCAGCCCTGACTGCCTGGCTTCTCAGGTTCACCCCTATGTGGCTAGCAAGTTTGGGGGCTGATTCCCAGATAGCTCAGTGGTAAAGAATCTGTCTGCCAATGCAAGAGACACAGGAGATGCGGGTTTGATCCCTGGGTGTGGAAGATTCCCTAGAGAAGGAAATGGCAACCCACTCCAGTATTCTTGCCTGGAGAATCCCATGGACAGAGGAGCCTGGCAGGCTACAGCCCAAAGTGTCACACAGAATTGGACACGACTGAGCATGCATCCACAGACTAAACCCAGCTTCTTACTCAATCTTACATTGAGGAGTAAATCAAAAAGGTGTTGTTTTTTTTTCTTTTTGCAAGCCTTAGGGATCTCTCACATCCACACATGACTACAGGAAAAACCATAGCTTTTACTAGAAGGACCTTTGTTGGTAAAGTAATGACTCCGCTTTTTAACATGCTTTCTAGGTTGGTCATAGCTTTTCTTCAAAGGAGCAAGTGTCTTTTAATTTCATGGCTGCAGTCACCATCTGCAGTGATTTTGGAGCTCAAGAAACTAAATTCTCTCACTGTTCCCACTGTTTCCCCATCTATTTGCCATGAAGTGATGGAACCAGATGCCATGATCTTAGTTTTCTGAATGCTGAGTTTTAAGCCAACTTTTTCACTCTCCTCTTTCTCTTTCATCAAGAGGCTCTTTAGTTCTTCACTTTCTGCCATAAGGGTGGTGTCATCTGCATATGTGAGGTTATTGATATTTCTCCCAGCAATCTTGATTCCAGCTTATGCTTCATCCAGCCTGGCATTTCACATGATATACTTTGTAAGTAAGTTAAATAAGCAGGGTGACAATACACAGCCTAGTCAAAGCTAGATTTTTCCAGTCTAGTCAAAGCTATGGTTTTTCCAGTAGTCATGTATGGATGTGAGAGTTAGACTATAAAGAAAGCTGAGTGTTAAAGAATTGATGCTTTTGAACTGTGGTGTTGGAGGAGACTCGAGAATCCCTTGGACTGCAAGGAGATCCAACCAATCAATACTAAAGGAAATCAATCTTGAATATTCATTGAAGGACTGAAGCTGAAGCTGAAACTCCAATTACTTTGGCTACCTGATGCGAAGAACTGACTCCTTGGAAAAGACCCTGATGCTGGGAAAGACTGAAGGTGGTGGGAGAAGGGGATGACAGAGGATGAGATGGTTGGATGGCATCACTGACTCGATGGACATGAGTCTGAGTAAGTTGCAGGAGGTGGTGATGGACAAGGAAGCCTGGAGTGCTGCAGTCCATGGGGTCACAAAGAGTCAGACACGACTGAGTGACTGAACTGAACTGATGGGGCTCTGCTTTTCAGTGTATATTACCTCATCAAATGAGCACCATTCCATGAGGGAAGGATACCCCAGCATTTTGCCAAATACATTTTAGTTGGAATGATATTATTGACAGAAGCAAAGCATTCTCTCTTCCCTGGGAAGTCCTTGCCTCCCTTTATTGTAAATTCCACCCTATCATGTAAATTTCCATATTGTTACAAGACCAGGAAGCACTTAAGGCACAATGAGAAATAGAGCCCTGTCCATATTCCTTCCTTTCTATTCACCTCTTTTTTCACCCATTTACCACCAAGGGTGTCTTTCTACCAGCTGAAGAATTATGTGATTCTTAGCACTATAGTGTTGTGTAAAACTGCTTAAACCAATGGCGAATTTGTCTACCTACCCTCAGACTCACACTGACAGGCTCATTCCTGACCACGTGTACGAAGGCACTGAGAAGAAATCTGAACATGACAGCTATTCTCAAGACCCACCGATGACAGCTATGTGAGTCTGGCTGATTTTGCTTCCAGAAAGAGTTATTTCTATCAGATCACAAAAAGCAACTGGGAAAATTCTCCCTGAAGAAATGGCTATCTCCGTGCACTGCTTCTGTTCTCCATTAAATAGAAATGATCAACCACACCTCAAGGATTAGTTTATGGTGTTCTCAAATCTCTGAACCCAAAGGTTTCCATGGAAACATATACATCAGAAGGACCAATGATCAGGAGGAGTGAAAGAACAGGATGTCCTGTCCCTTTCTGACTGTCTTAACACTGGTCATAGCTATAGTCTTCCACATCATGTAGTTAGTCCATGGGGTTTCATGGACAGAGTTGCTTCCAGTAGCAGAATCCTGACTCTGTGACATGAAGATAACAGCATTCACAATGGAGGACGGCCCTCACTTACCTCCTCAGAGTGTTCAAATTGCTAATACTTAAATTTCCTCATTTGCCTCTGATAACAGGGCTAGAAGAAGGTGGGTATTAGACACCCATTGCATTTATAAGAAAGGAAAGAAAGTGTTCAAGTGATCTGTCTTAGGATACACAGCTTCTGACAGGAACAACTTGGGTAACTGGAGTCCAGATCTAGACATCTTTCAACTGCACCAATAATTCCATTAAGGTTTTTCAAGCACTGGGTAAAAGCCAGACATCCTACTGGGTGTTCTCATTAAGGCAGTTCTCAAGTTTTCACAGCCCAGAGAGGACTAATGACTCTCCACTCTACAAGACCTCAGAGTGCAGAGTGCATTTTATTATAACACTTAGCATCTTCTACTCATATAGTTATTTTCCTCTGTTTCTCCTAGGACTCTGAGATTTCCTCAAAATCAGGTTGTTTTTGTTGTTATTCAGTTGCTAAATCATGTCTAACCCTTTGCAACCCCATGGACTGCAGCACCCCAGGCTCCCCTGTCCTTCACTATGTCCCTGAGTTTGCTAAAACTCATGTCCATTGAGTCAGTGATGCCATCCAACCATCTTATCCTCTGTTGTCCTCTTCTCCTCCTGTCCTCAATCTTTCACAGTGTCAGGGTCTTTTCAAAGGAGTCAGTTCTGTGCATCACGTAGACAAAGTACTGGAGCTTCAGCTTCAGCATCAGTCCTTTCAAAGAATATTCAAGGTTGATTTTCTTTAGGATTGACTCATTTGATCTCCTTGCTATCCAAGGGATTCTCAAGAGTCTTCTCCAGCACCACAGTTGGAAGGCACCAATTCTTCAGCACTCAGCCTTCTTTATGATCCAACTCTCACGTTTGTACATGACTACTGGGAAAAGCATAGCTTTGACTAGAGGCACCTTTGTTGGCAGTTTGATGTCTCTGTTTTTTAATATGCTGTCTAGGTTGGTCATAGTTTTTCTTCCAAGGAGCAAGTGTCTTAATTTCATGGCTTGTGGTCACCATCCACAGTGATTCTAGAGGCCAAGGAAATAAAATCTGCCACCGTTTCCATTTTTTCCACATCTATATGCTATGAAGTAATGGGACTGGATGCCACTGTCTTAGTTTTCTGAATGCTGAGTTTTAAGCCAGTTTTTTCACTCTCCTCTTTCACCCTCATCAAGAAGCTCTTTAGTTCCTCTTTGCCTTCTGCCATTAGAGTAGTATCATCTGCAAATCTGATGACTTTGGTGTTTCTCCTGGCAATCTTTTTTTTTTTTTTTTAAATTTTTATTTTAACTTTAGTTTACTTTACTTTACTGTATTGCTTTTGCCAAACATTGACATGAATTCACCACGAGTGTACAAGCGTTCCCAAGGCAATCTTGATTCTGTGAGTCAAGACTGTGAGCCGTCCAGCCTGGCATTTTGCATGATGTACTCTGCATAGAAGTTAAATAAGCAGGGTGACAATATGCAGCCCTGACATACTCCTTTCCCAATTTTGAACAAGTACATTGTTCCATGTCCAGTTTTAACTGTTGCTTCTTGACCTGCATACAGGTTTCTCAGGAAACAGGTAAAGGTGGTCTGGTATTCCCAACTCTTTAAGAATTTTCCACAGGTATCTTGTCTTACTCAACTTTGTATCTTCTGCATTCATCCAAGTGCCTGGAACCCGGGAGACAAGAGATATGCAGAATAAACAACAATTACGCTAATAAAATAGACTCAGAGATTAACAGTGCTAAAATAAGGCTTGAACAAGGTTTTATGGAAACAGAAAGGGGAACATTACTAAATCTACCTAGAATCTTGGAAAAGCGTTACAAGGAACCTGACTCTAGAGCCAGGATTTCATGAAATAGGAGAGGGAAAGACATTCTAGGTGCAGAAATTTCATATACATGTCCAACATGTGTATTAAACATGGCCCTGCCTGGCCTAAGAGGCTGTACAATGCCTGAGAGGAGGCACAATTAAGGACAGACATGTGATTACAGTAAAGAAACCCATGAACTAAATAAAAATAAATTTTAAGTAACTAACAGAAAGTAAGCAAAATTAACAAATTTAAACAAATGAACATGTATTTTAATTTGCATTGATCGCCTTAATCAATTCATTAACTAGAGTTTAAAAATGTGTCTCGAATTACAGCTCCGAAGAATATTTTTTAAGTAAGATTTAATAAGCGGGGTGGGGGAGGAAATCCATACACTGCAAGGCTGAAGCTGATGAGTTAGAAGCAGCGGCCTGTTGGCCAGTGCCTGCCCGCCTCCCCCGCAAGCTTTCTCTACGCTGAGGCCCCGCCCCCGTCGCTGCCTGCAGGGCGTGGCCCGACCTCCAGGTTGGCGTGGCAGCACCGCGGCACCTGGCACGCATTCCCAGGGCTGCAGCCGCACCTCGGGGGCAGGCCTGCGTCTGAGCTGCAGAGCCTTTAGGGATCCCCGAGGCCCTCTCAATCAATAATCCCCGGGGTTTTTTATGAGGGTTGGATTATGAGGATTTGGAAAGGGGACGATTAAGCAGTACTTCAAAGACGAGCTCCAGCCGCACCTGCAGCATTTATGAAGATCTATTAATAGAAAGCACACGATTTAGCAGTAATCCCTAATTCAGAGAAAATCAATGATTTATGCCTTGGGGCCTAAGAGGCACTGAGGACTTTGGTTCATGGGCTGCCCGGAGGCAGGGTGTGCTGGCCCCACATCTGGACACAGATGATGCTGGGTCACCGAGGGTTGTGTGGGACACTTTTGGCCCTACCAATAAGTGGAAAAGAGTTCTGCAGACTCGCAGTCAGCCCCTCACCCCCTTTCCCCCCTTTTTCCTCTATCCTGTAATGTCAGCCGTTTTGGTGTAGGATCTAGGTAAATCTCAGGCCCTGCTGGTAGGAGGTACAGGGCCAGTTTGCTGGAAAGTCACAGTCGGTCCAGGGGTCTGCCTGTAGCCAGACCCCAACCGTCCTCCCTCTTCCTCACCTGGACCTCCGTTTTGTCATCTGGAGAATGGTGGAAGTCACACCAACAATCATCAGAGTACCTTGTGAGTGGCATGGGAATTCTAGAATTCGTCAGAGTCCTGTTGGATCCTAAAGGTCTATGTTTTTGAATTTCTCACTGGAAGAGTTATAGAACAGATCCGGTCATTAATGTCTTAGTTCATCTGAGAGAGCCAAAAGCCCTTTGGATATACTTTTGCTGATTAAAACAAGAGAAAAACGTGTAAATCATGAGAGGAAGGATTCAGGTTATAATCTAACACTAAAATGAAAATTCTGCAAATAGCAAGGATAGTAAAATAGTCCTTTGTCAGTTTTTAAGAAAGAAATATTCAATAGAAGGTGAGGGGTTGGGGGAGTGGATATTTTCTTGAGAGAATTTGAGACCAGAGGATTGTTCATATTCACGGTATGATAATCAGTTTGCAAAAGATCCAAAAGTGTATTTCAAATAATCCATTCAACTATTTAAAAATGAACAGGTATATATGGACATTTCTATCAAAGTCTTCATATCCCCTCCCATGCACATATAAATATATTCTCTATCATTAATGTTAAATTCTTTAATTAAATCATCATGTATGTTTTAATTCAGCCCCCAGGTAACACTTCTGCATTATGAACAGAAATCTGATGCACAATACCCAAATTTCAAAATGTCATAATATAGGAAGTGGTTAAACTTATTGTAAAGAAGTATGTACCATTCCAGAATTCACCACAGGGCTCCTTTCTGTAGATAAAGATAAGTTTATAGAGCATCAGTGTGGAGCAGGAGGGAATTCAAGGGATGGGTTGAGAGGGTACAAACAAAACCCCACACCCTTTGACTTAGAGCAGCCGACAATGAGACCAATCTCAGGATGGAATGCACTCAGTGGGGAAGAAAAAATCAGATTCAATCACATAATTTGCCTTTACAATAAAAAATTTTCTTTGTTATAGATATTTTATGTGCAGATAGATTTTTTAAAAATTAACCAACATGCAAAGTATAACGAAGAAAATCAAAATTGCCATGCATTTCACTGCCTGGAAATAACCACTGTTATTATCTGGTATATTTCTTTCCATTATTTTTTTCCTGTGCTTATCTACTTAGAGAAAGATGATACAGACATAAGCATGAAAGTCGTTGTGGTTAAACAAAATAGGGGTCACACTTGGTGTTGCTTTGCATTGTGCCTTTTCTCTCCATACTATCTCATGAAGGTTTTCCCATGCTATTAAATATTATTTTAAAATATAAATTTTCATGGCTTTAAAACTTAGGTTGCAAGTTTATTAGTTTCCCCCTTTTGCTAAGAGTTTATTATTAACTTTTCAATATTTTAAGTAGCACAGGTATGAACATCCTAGTTTATCCCAGAGAGGTAGTAAAATGTTATGTGAAGATCACATACTCAGAGCCAGACTGCCCAAGTCGGAATCCTGTCTACCACTAGCCATGTGTCTTTGGGCAAAACTATTTAACTTCTTTCACCTCAGTTTCTTTTTTTTCACCTGTAAAATGGGGTTATAATAGTACTCACTTGAGGTATTATTAGGAATTAATGAGTTAATGTATGTAAAGTTTTTAGAACCTTAAGATATCACCTACTGTATCGTAAGAGCTATACAATCATTGATTGCTATAATATAATGAGATAACTTTGCTTAATTTCACTCTAATTTATCCAGGATGACCCTGTATGTTTCAGGATGAATGTTTCAGGGATGATATTTATTTCTGAAACATTCATACTGATTTTTCAGAGCATTTATTTACTTATTTTTATTGAATTATAGTTGATTTCTGTGAAGAAGCTGAGCTGTGAAGAAAGCTGAGCACCAAAGAATTGATGCTTTTGAACTGTGGTGTTGGAGAAGACTCTTGAGAGTCCCTTGGACTGCAAGGAGATCCAACCAGTCCATTCTAAAGGAGATCAGTCCTGGGTGTTCTTTGGAAGGACTGATGTTAAAGTTGAAACTCCAATACTTTGGCCACCTGATGAGAAGAGCTGACTCACTGGAAAAGACTCTGATGCTGGGAGGGACTGGGGGCAGGAGGAGAAGGGGACGACAGAGGATGAGATGGCTGGATGGCATCACCGACTTGATGGACATGAGTTTGAGTGAACTTTGGGAATTGGTGATGGACAGGGAGGCCTGGCGTGCTACAATTCATGGGGTCGCAAAGAGTCGGACATGACTGAGCGACTGAACTGAACTGAAATGATAGTTGATTTGCAACTTAATTTCTGCTGTACAGCAAAGCAATTCAGTCATACATATATATGCATTCTTTTTTGTCTTTTTAATTTTTATTTTATATTTGACTTTAGTTGATTTATAATATCATTAGTTTCAGTTGTACAGCAAAGTGAATCAGATATATGTATACATATAAGCCTTCATTTTTTAGATTCTTTTCCTTATAGCTCATTACAGAGTATTGAGTAGAGTTCCCTATGCTATACAATAGGTCCTTGTTGATGATGCATTCTTTTTATATTCTTTCCCATTATGATTTATCACAGAATATTGAATATACTTCCCTGTTTCAGAGTATTAGCCATCGCTCATCCCCCACATTGGGTGCAGATATGGATACTGGAAAGGTGATAAACATGCTGTCCAATTATCTGGACTCCTTTTTCCATGACACTGTCATCCTTTCGGTGTTCAGATGTTCATGACCTAAAATAGGAGCTTCCCAGGTGGCTCAGTGGTAAAGAATCCACCTGCCAACGCAGGAGACACAGGAGACCTGGGTTTGATCCCTGGGTTGGGAAGATCCCCTGGAGGAGGAAATGACAACCCACTCCAGTATCCTTGCCTGGAAAATTCCATGAACAGAGGAGCCTGGTGGGCAACAATTCATGGAGTCACAAAGAGTCAGACATGGCTGAGCATGCACACACGTATATCTAAGATAGCATCACTGAGGACTCAAATCCACAATCATTTCTCTCTTGCTTTCCTCTCCCCATCGTCTGTCTCTCACATCCACACCCCGACTCCTTCTAGTCCAAGCCTTCCTCTTCCCACCACAACCGACATAAATCCTCAATCACAAGTAGATGAAGAAGAAAGAAGTTAATCCTGGGCCCACAAGACCTATCTTTGGAGTCATTTCTGACCATAATGTCCAAGCGTTTTTGTTACTCTTTCTTACAGTGTTTCTTTTGTTCTCCTCAGGGCTATGATTTATGCTTTAGGCTGAATTCTATTTGAGGGACATTATTCCTCCTCCTTCTGAAAGGATTGGAGGGAGAAGAGGAAAAATGTACTCTACATGTGTATCTACAGGAAATGAGGAGGGCTCGCTCTCTCTGCGGAGAGCTACAGTTTGGCAAACACCTCACCTCGGGATTTCTGACATTAATGAGGTAGCAAGGAGTGGAGAATTGCCTGCTGAGAGACAAACTTCAGGGAGATGGCTCAGAGCATCTTGCTCAGCAGAACTGATAAGATTAAACCAACCGTAACCCAGTAAACAAACCGCTTGGGAAAGACCAGAAATATGTTATGGTTTTTGCTCCAAGAAATGTAACTTTGGTGCTCCGTGTGTTGGACAAGCTGAGTTATGTGAAAGAGGACTAGGTCAGAAAGCAAACCAAGGGCCTGTTTTCCTGTTTAAAAATCTGCAGCCTGGGATTAGCTTTTATAATCTTGTGGAATAAAACACAGGAAAGGAGGCTCCTAAAATAGTTCTGCTGAGATCACGCTTTCCTTTCTGCACTCTTTCTCTCTTTTTTTGCCTTCCGTTGAGTTCCATACCTCTCCACAGACCTAAGGCAAAATTCCCAGCTGGCCCTAATCCAGGCAGATATTTTTAATAGGGTAATTCTATACTTTGTGTACTCCTTTCTGTTTAAATGAGTCAGCAAGTCTTTACCAATGTTGTGTTTATTTGCTTGCTGATGAAGGGGCGTGCTCAGTCGTTGAGTTGTGTCTGACTTTTGGTGGCCCTGTGGACAGTCGACCGCCAGGCTCCACTGTCCATGGGATTTCTCAGGCAAGAATACTGGAGCGAGTTGCCAGTTCCTTCTCCAGGGGTCTTCCCCACCCAGGGACTGAACCTGCATCTCCTGCATTGACAGGCGGGTTCTTTGCCACTAAGCCACCTGAGATCATGTTCTCCCTTAAAGGACTGTGTATGCAGCAGCAGAAGGGCCTGTGTTCAAGTACTGTTTCTGGCTGTACCAAGAATGTGGCAAAAGGAAGCCATCAAGCCTTCACTTACCCATTTGTGACATGAGAATCCTGCCAGCCAGGCCTACTGTATAGGATCATTGTAAGGATTAAAAGAGATCATGTGTGTTTGCATGAAGCACTTCATAAATTTAAAAGTTCTCTCATGTACCATATCAACTGTACTTCCCAAACCCAGGTAACTCTTCCAAGGCAAGACAGTCCTAAGGAAAATTTTAAATTCATTCCAGATGATATGCCCCAATCATTTGCCTGGTCTCAGTCTTAATTGGCTGGTTCTGCGGGTTGAGCTTCTCCCTTCCTTAAATTGTCTTTGACCTTTACATAGCATTCTTTCCTTACTTCTGACAAAATTAAAAAGCCATCAGAAACAATGAGGTCTTCATAAGCTCTGAATGCCAAATCTGGTGGTCAGTTGACTTCAGAGGTCAATGTATCTACACACCAGGCAAGAAGATTTAGACGTAAATATAGCTAGCTCTGAAAGGCTAGTTTTCAGAAGGTCTTTTTAAGTTCCCTCCTTGCCTCATACAATAATTGGATGTCTTGTGACCATACAAAGCAATAAAGCCCTGGCTGTTTGTCAAAGTACATTCATTGGAATATAAAGACCCTGTAGGGTGATAAACTAGTGATAAATAGGTGGTGCCTGACTATTTACCCTATTTCTGAAGAATGATACATGATTAGGTACATGACACACCCTGGAAAACATGAGTTTTCAGACTGATATACTTATTTACCTGGGGAATATATCCACTGCAGAACAAATACAAGCAACCAAAGAACATGAAGCTCTAGTAATGGAATCGTTGGCAATGGATACACAATGTAAAAACAAACAAACAAAAACACAATAAAAACACTCCAAGAGATAATGATACTAACAGTAAAAATCAGAAGCAAGTGATCATAAGAATCAAGTAGATATACTAAGTATATAAAACATAGTAACTGAAATAAGGAATCCAATAGGTGAAATCAATAACAGAATGGATAATGCTTAGTTG
>SJYQ01095284.1:421352-435888 GCA_006410935.1 Redunca redunca
CATGTACACCAGTGGTAGATTCATGTAAATGTATGGCAAAACCAATACAGTAGTGTAAAGTAAAATAAAGTAAAAATAAAAATTAAAAAAAAAATTAAAAAATTTTAAAAAAATAAAAAAATATCTTAATTATTGTAAAATTTTAATTTAATTTAAAAAAAGAAAGAAATTTGAATGGCTAAAGAAACCTATACTCTTTTATTCATGTCACTTCCCTGTATGAACCAAACACTCATGCTGAAAATTATGACACAGAACAAAAGGGAAAGATAGGGCAACCCATAGCTCCTTTTCCTTTCAGTCCTTTATTACCCAGTAAGTAGAAGACTGACAGTGTTCGTAGAATGCTCAGCACATATTAGGAAGTGAAATAAAGTTAGTTGAGTTGGTCCTATGCATATCGTTTCCACTGTTCTGGTAAACATATGCATGCATGAGCTATGAAAAAACGTATAATTTTGAATACAAATTAAACCCTCTCATAGTTGCATTTTTAAGGTGGCATTGCACAGTATAAAATGAATGGTAAAATTTGAGCTGATGATTAAAAAAATTAATTTCACTTTACTTAGAACAATATTCAATAGCTAAAGTAAAATACCACAGCAAGCTAAGAGAAAGACCACTGAAAAAAATTGTACATTTTAGTACTCTTAGCAGCTACTTTATTTTCTGCTTTTTAAATAAAGGGCCCTGAATTTGCATTTTGTCCTGAGCCCTGCAACTTATATGGCTGCTCTTATTTGCAAATTATATGATTGTTTACATAAGGAAAAAAAGAATAGCCAAACTCTTAGACGAACTGAAAGAATTTGGGATCCAGTTTCAGTACTTTAAAAAAGATCAATATCATGTCTCCAAACTATCAGTAATCAATTACAAAATTAAAAAACTTTATGTTTTATTAAAGTATAAAATATTATTTATAAAAGCTAATAAAGTATTTAAGATCTAACTTAACCTGAAGTACACAAAGCTTCTAGAGATAATTTTAACATCCTAATAAAAGATCTAAAGGAAAATCTGATTAGTTAGGCGGTCCAAGTTCTCGGACGAAAAATTGAATGTTATAAAGAGGCCAATTCTCCCCTAATTAATCTACAAATTTAAAACAGTCCTCATCACAATCCCTGCTGGAGATCTTTATAGGTATATGCAGAATAAATGTACATGAATAGTAAAGGCAAATTAGTTGAAAGTGAGAACTAGAGCAATAAAAACAAAACAAATCACAGGTCAATGGAACAGACTAGAAAGTTATAGCTATTGCTCAGTCACTAAGTTATTATGTCCGACTCTTTGTGACCCCATGGACTGTAGCCCACCAGACTTCTCTGTCTATGGAATTATCCAAGCAAGAATACTGGAGTAGGTTGCCATTTCCTTCTCCAGAGGATCTTCCCAAAGAAGGAATTGAACCCAGGTCTCCTGCATTGCAGGCAGATTCTTTACAAGGAACCCCATAAAATAGAGCTTATGCTCTATTATGCCTCATAGAACATAAGAGCCCATGAAAATACCTAATAGTGCATTTGAACTGTTCTTATGAAAGAAGAAAAGCCCTTAAAGCCAACTATTATTTGTTCAATCAGTATCACTCCTGTCTTATGAGCTATGCTCAATAGGAATGTGTCTAGCAAGTTACAATTAAGCAAAAAAAAAAAAAAAGACCTTTTCCTAAAGAACAGCTTTCCTTCCTTAGAAGGGAGAGTTTTTAACAGTGTCATACACACACAATAAAAACAGGTAATTACTTTGGTTAAAAAGTATGCACAAGTCTCAGTTGGCAGTTACAAATGGAATAAGAATGCTTTGTGGAAACGCTGACTGACTCAGTGCTTTTCATTTTTCCAATCAACAAGCTGTCTCTTGACAAATGTCATTTCAGTGGCGTCTCGTGCATTACCCTGTTCTTATGCCAATGAGAACACTTCTAAAGTTTCACCCTGTAGTTTGATGTTTACAGGACTTTCCTGGTGATCATCCTTTATCAAACTAAAGATGACTTCTTTATATTCTTATTAGGAGTATTTTTCAGGTTGGCACTAAGTTCTCTATTAAAATTACTATGTATTTTTGTGTCTTTTAATCTAGAAATGTAAAACATTACCACTCAATGTTTTCTATGTTTAGCCATTCTAGTATAATGTATTTCTTTTTTTTAAAAGCTGCTTGATTTTACTTGCATATATTTATTTATGATATGTACATGTGTGACCATGAGTAACATTTATCTATTCAATTTTTGATGATCTTCTTTTCAGTTATGGTATCAGAAATATGGTAGTCTTTCTTGCTTTATATTTTTCTAGAGTCATCAGGTTCATACATTCCAAAGTCAATGATGGAAAAAGTGGTAAGTAGGGGAATTCCTGGGCTTCCCAAGTGGTGCTAGTGGTAAAGAACCCACCTGCCAAGGAAGGTAGGAGACATAAACAACATGGGCTCAGGCCCTGGGTGGGGAAGATCCACTGGAGAGGTTATGGCTCTCCATTCCAGTATTTTTGCCTGGAGAACCCCATGGACAGAGGAGTCTGGCAGTCCACAATCCTATGGGTCACAAAGAGTCAGAGACAACTGAAGTAACTTAGCAGACACACTCACACCCCGGGGAATTCCCTGATGGCCCAGTGATTAAGAGTCTGCATTTTCCAGTGCAGGGGACACCCGTTTGATCCCTGATCAGAGAACTAAGACTGTGTACGCTCTGAGGTCCCCTTCGCAAAAGAGAAAAAATAAGTGATAAGTATATTCTAATTTGGAAATCTTTTTGCATCTGTTTTTTCTTCTTTGTTGATTTATGATGTGATTTTAAATAGCTAAATATTTATCTATTTTATTGATGTTTTAAAGAAAAATTCTTTTTTGTTTAATTGAAGATTGTTATTTTTATTAATTTCATAGCTTTATATTCCATTAATTTCTGTTTTATCTTTATTAGTCCCCTTCATTTACTTTTTACACTTTTTGTTGTTATTTGCTAAGTCATGTCTGACTCTTTTGCAACTCCATGAATTGTAGCCTGCCAGGCTCCTCTGTCCATGGAATTTTCCAGAAAAGAATACTGGAGTGGATTGCCGTTTCCTTCACCCAGGGATCTTCCCGACCCAGGGATCAAACCCCTGTCTCCTGCATTGGTAGGCAAATTCTTTACCACTGAGCCACCAGTGCATATGTATACTTTTTAATATTTTTAATTGAATGCTATTTTATTTATATTCTTTCCTGTTTTATAGAAAAAATGCACTAAATAACACATAGTCATTTGAGTAATGATATTTTAACGTAGTAAATTGATTTTCTATGTTTCTAAATGGTCTGCAACACCACTATGACTTCTTCTTAAATCCTAGTTTTATTTTTATTAATTTCTAAGTGGATATAATATTGAACTTTTTTCAATATCTACTTTTGCTTTATAATTAGAAATATTCACCTATTGATTTGAATTTATGGAACTTATTGTTATTTTTCATAAATATAGAACCAGTTTTTCCTATCTGCTTGAGGAAAATCTGTTTTTCTTGTTTCTTCATTCATAAGTTCTATACACATATATTTAACTAATATTGTTAGTTTGATTTTTTAATTTATATCTTTAGCTGTTTAATTTATAAATTTCTGAGAGACAATGACAAAGCAACTCACCATCATGGAATTTCTGAATTTCTTCTTATATTTCCTGCAGATTTTGCTTTATTTAATTTGATGCTCTTTTGGTGAATTGTTCTTTCCTCAAGCAGGGCATTCGGAGAAGGCAATGGAACCCCACTCCTGTACTCTTGCCTAGAAAATCCCATGGGCGGAGGAACCTAGTATGCTGCAGTCCATGGGGTCGAGAAGAGTCAGGACACAACTGAGCGACTTCACTTTCACTTTCACTTTCCACTTTCATTCATTGGAGAAGGAAATGGCAATCCGCTCCAGTATTCTTGCCCGGAGAATCCCAGGGATGGCAGAGCCTGGTGGGCTGCCTGGTGGGGTCGCAGAGTCGGACATGCCTGAAGCAACTTAGCAGCAGCAGGCAGGGCCTTTGCACTTGTGTACACATCGTGCGTAGAGAATATATTATGCTGTTCACTCTGCCTAGGAACACTTTCCCTACCATCTCATCCCTAACATTCACATGACTTGCTTACTCCATTCAGTTCATCTCTTCAGAAAGCTATCCCTGATTACTGTACTAAAATAGAAGCCTTCATCATCTTTAATCTCCTTGATCTCTTTTATTATTATTATAGCACTCTGCTGCAGCTAAGTCACTTCAGTCATGTCTGACTCTGTGCGACCCCATAGACAGCAGCCCACCAGGCTCCCACGTCCCTGGGATTCTCCAGGCAAGAACACTGGAGTGGGTTGCCATTCCCTTTTCCAATGCATGAAAGTGAAAAGTGAAAGTGAAGTCGCTCAGTTGTGTCCAACTCTTAGCGACCCCATGGACTGCAGCCCACAAGGCTCCTCCATCCATGGAATTTTTCAGGCAAGAGTACTAGAGTGGATTGCCATTTCCTTCTCCAATGAATGAAAGTGGAAAGTGAAAGTGAAAGTGAAGTCGCTCAGTTCTACTATTAATAGTTTTTGTATTTGTCTCGTGCATCCTTTATATTCATATTAAAAATTTTAGAAATATTTTATTTCACCTGGACCAGCAGCATATATCTGGTTTTTGCATCTTTACTCACTTTAGCAAATTGTGTTTTAACATAAAAATATAACCTACTCACATTTACTATGGTTACTGATATATTTGGATTTATTGCTGTGATTTGAAGTTATCTATTACTATTTTTCCCACCTTTTGTAGTATTAATTGATGGCTGACATGTATGGATATTTTTGCATTCCAGTCCCCTGTGATGAAAAGGACATCTTTCTTTGGTGTTAGTTCTAAAAGTTCTTGTAGGTCTTCATAGAACCATTCAACTTCAGCTTTTTTGGCATTAGCTGTTATGGGATAGACTTGGATTGCTGTGATATTGAATGGTTGGCCTTGGAAATGAACAGAGATCATTCTGTCATTTTTGAGATTGCACCTAAGTACTGCATTTTGGACTCTTTTGTTGATTATGAGGGCTACTCCATTTCTTCTAAGGGATTCTTGACCACAGTAGTAGATACAATGGTCATCTAAGTTAAATTCACCCATTCTAATCCATTTTAGTTTGCTGATTCTTAAACTATCTATGTTCACTCTTGCCATCTCCTGTTTGACCACTTCCAATTTACCTTGATTTATGGACCTAATGTTTCAGGTTCTTATGCAATATTGTTCTTTACAGCATCAGACTTTGCTTCTATCACCAGTCACATCCACAACTGGGTGATGTTTTCACTTTGGCTCCATCTCTTCATTCCTTCTGGAGTTACTTCTCCACTCTTCATCAGTAGCATATCGGGCACCTACCAACCTGGGGAGTTCATCTTTAAGTGTCATATCTTTTTGCCTTTTCATACTATTTATGAGGTTCTCAAGGCAAGAATAGTGAAGTGGTTTGCCATTCCCTTCTCCAGTGGACCACGTTTTGTCAGAACTCTCCACCATTACAAGCCTTACAAATAGATGAGAAAAGAAGAGACTCTAAAGGCAAAGGAGAAAAGGAAATATATACCCATCTGAATGCAGAGTTCCAAAGAATAGCAAGGAGAGATAAAAAAGTGTTTCTCAGTGATCAATGCAAAGAAATAGAGAAAAACTGTAGAATGGGAAAGGCTACAGTTTTCTTCAAGAAAATTAGAGATACCAAGGGAACTTGTCATGCAAGTTCAGTTCAGTTCAGTTCAGTCACTCAGTCGTGTCCGACTCTTTGCAACCCCATGAATCGCAGCACGCCAGGCCTCCCTGTCCATCACCATCTCCCGGAGTTCACTCAGACTCACGTCCATCGAGTCCATGATGCCATCCAGCCATCTCATCCTCGGTCGTCCCCTTCGCCTCCTGCCCCCAATCCCTCGCAGCATCAGAGTCTTTTCCAATGAGTCAACTCTTTGCATGAGGTGGCCAAAGTACTGGAATTTCAGCTTTAGCATCATTCCTTCCAAAGAAATCCCAGGGCTGATCTCCTTTAGAATGGACTGGTTGGATCTCCTTGCAGTCCAAGGGACTCTCAAGAGTCTTCTCCAACACCACAGTTCAAAAGCATCAATTCTAAAGCACTCAGCCTTCTTTGTGCAAAGATGATCTCAATAAAGGACAAAAATGGTACAGAAGTAACAGAAGCAGAAGATATTAAAAAGAGGCGGCAAGAATACCCAGAAGAACTGTACAAAAAAGATCTTCATGACCCAGATAACCATGATGGTGTGATCACTCACCTAGAGCTAGACATCCTGGAGTCCAAAGTCAGGTGGGCTTAGGAAGCTTCACTACAAACAAAGCTAGTGGACGTGATGGAATTCTGCTGAGCTATTTCATATCCTAAAAGATGATGCTATTAAAGTGCTGCACTTAATATGCCAGCAAATTTGGAAAACTCAGCAGTGGCTGCAGGACTGGAAAAGGTCAGTTTTAATTCCAATCCCAAAGAAAGGCAATACGAAAGGATTTGCAAACTACTGCAAAATCGCACTCATCTCACATGCTAGCAAAGTAATGTTCAAAATTCTCCAAGCAAGGTTTCAATGATACGTGAACTGAAAACTTGCAGATATTCAAGCTGGATTTAGAAAAGGCAGAGGAACCAGAGACCAAACATCTAGATACAACATCCATTGGATCATAGAAAAAGCAAGAGAGTTCCAGAATAACATCTGCTGCTGCTGCTGCTAAGTCACTTCAGTCATGTCCGACTCTGTGCAATCCCACAGACGGCAGCCCAGTAGGCTCCTCTGTCCCTGGGATTCTCCAGGCAAGAATATTGGAGTGGGTTGCCATTTCCTTCTCCAATGCATTCATGCATGCTAAGTCACTTCTTCTTTATTGACTATGCCAAAGGCTTTGACTGTGTGGATCACAACAAACTGTGGAAAATTCTTCAAAAGATAGGAGTACTGGACCACCTTAACCTGCCTCCTGAGAAATCTGTATGCAGGTCAAGAAGAAATAGTTAAAAACAGACATGGAACTACAGACTGGTTCCAAATTGGGAAAGGAGTACATCAAGGCTTATATTGTCACCTTGCTTATTTAACTTATATGCAGAATACATCATGTGAAATGCGAGGCTGGATGAAGTACAAGCTGGAATCAAGATTGCCAGAAGAAATATCAATAACCTCAGATATGCAGATGATACCACCTTTATGGCAGAAAGTGAAGAGGAACTGAAGTGCCTCTTGATGAAAGTGAAAGAGGAGAGTGAAAACATTGGCTTAAAACTCAACATTCAGAAAACTAAGATCATGGCATCCAGTCCCATCACTTCATGGCAAATAGATGGAAAACAATGGAAACAGTGAGAGACTTTATTTTCTTGGGCTCCAAAATCACTACAGATGGTGACTGCAGCCATGAAATTAAAAGATGCTTACTCCTTGGAAGAAAAGCTATGACCAATCTAGACAGCATATTAAAAAACAGTGACATTGCTTTGCTAACAAAGGTCCATCTAGTCAAAGCTATGGTTTTCCCAGTAGTCACGTATGGATGTGAGAGTTGGACCATAAAGCTGAGCGCTGAAGAATTGATGCTTTTGAACTGTGGTGTTGGAGAAGACTCTTGAGAGTCCCTTGGACTGCAAGGAGATCCAACCAGTCAATAAAGGAAGTCAGTCCTGAATATTCATTGGAAGGACTGATGCTGAAGCTGAAAGTCCAATACTTTGGCCACCTGATGCAAAGAACTGACTCATTGGAAAAGACCCTGATGCTGGGAAAGATTGAAGGCAGGAGGAGAAAGGAATGAGAATGACAGAGGATGAGATGGTTGGATGGCATCACCGACCTGATAGACATGAGTTTGAGAAAGCTCCAGAAGTTGGTGATGAACAGAGAGGGCTGACGTGCTACAGTCCATGGGGTCACAAAGAGTCGGACACAACCGAGCAACTGAACTGAACTGATGAATATTTTATACTGTACAGTATACCTATTCATATTCCAAGTACTTTTTAGTTTTTATATCTTTTAACATTTAAAATAACTCTGTCATTTACATTGCAAGTGAAGAGAGGCTTAGTAATATCCAGTAACTTGCTAAAGGTCCCGTAACTGCTAAATGCCAAACCTGGGCTTGGATATTATCAATCTATCTCTAGAAAACCATGATCCTAACCTTCAGATTATGCTGCTTCTCTTGTCTGAGTTTTCTTTCTCTCTCTCTCACAAATGATTTGAACACTGCACATTTTAGTTATACACCTCTAATGATAATATGTAAATTTTGATTAATTGTATTTCAACATAGTTTCAAACAACATGGATAATAGCTTCTACAACCCATCCCTCCTAAAATATATGAGATCACCAGCATGCTTCCTCCATTGCACCTATGCTCAAAGTTTTGTGGACATAATCTAGAATTTTCATTTCAGGTTGTCAGATTGTTATTAATTTTATTGTTCATTACACTTTTTCAAATTGCTGGCCAATAATTTCTGCCTTATAGTCTAGGAAGATTTGTCCACTTACTTTCTCAATAACCAATATTCTTCATCCAAATCCACTCTCTTACTTGACCCCTTTCATTTAAATTTTTGGAAATTGATTATAGGACCACTAATGTTTTAACTTCCTAAATGCTTTCCTTCTCTGATTATTTTCTCTGTCATAACAATCTGTCTCTGGTTTGGATGAAACAGTATTTAAATTTTCCCAAAGTTACTTGGTAAAATTTTTTCCTAGTCTTCTATTTTATTTTTATTTTTTTCTATTTTTTTCTAGTCTTCTAGTCTTCTGCACTGATTCTATTTCCTCTAGTTCCAATTATGTTTCTTCATTTTGTCTTTCTTAAATACTGTATATTGTTCTCAAGTGATTTTTCACTGTCCATTCAGATTTGAGAAAAGGATGATTGGTATTGATAGCTGTCTTTGATTTTCTCTGCCTTGTGGAAGTTTGTTTTACCATTTTAACCTTTGTGTAGATGGATAGGTATACTAAAGAGCAGACTTCCCTTTAGATACATGAACGAGAAACAGGAAATCCCCAATTATCAAAATGAAAAAGACTTTTCCTGGGGATTATAGTGTTTTATGGAGTATTTCACTCCTGAATATAATTGAGTTCTTGCATCACTTTGGATTTCTAAAGTTATTAATAATTCAAGATCTTCTCCACTTTTCTCCCAAGTGCTTCCAGTATGAGTATACTAAGATATTTCCAGATGATACATAATATTAATCATTGTGATGAAATAACTTTTGAGCATTTTCTCTAAAACATATGTTAAGTGCTTTATTTGGATTATCTCACTTTAGTCTCAAAACCACTCTATGAAGTTTGTGCTTTTATTGCCCATGTTTCAAAGATAATGAGACCAAGGCTGAGCGCGATAATGAAACCCATGAAGACTAAATACCTTGTCCAAGGTCACAAAGTTAGTAAAGGATGGAGCCAGTATGTCGATCCCGACAGGCTGACTTAAACATAGGTGCATACTGCCTCTCTCTGATATGCTGCCACTTTTCTCTATTGTAATGTGGAAAATGGAATCTTCTTTAACCCTTAATTGAGTCATGAAGCTTAGAGGAAAATTCCAGAAAAAAAAAGTTTAGGTGAGACAAAGGCATGGATTATAGGAAGGTGTGCCTTGTGCACTGAGGCATGGAATTCCTATATCTGCAAAGGCTGACTTCTCCTAATGGCTTACCCAGGCCACACTTTGGAGATTTAAGGGCCTGTGATAGCTCAGTTTCAGGCTGTTGTTATGATTTATAGCCAGGATACAGCCCTGCACACAGCAGTCATGTGCCATTCTGTTTAGACTCGAGTGCTCAAAAGATTGCCTCTTGTCATTTCAACCCCAGTTTAATAGGAAACACAAGCCACCCTGGAGATGACAAACCTATCGCTTGGTTGGATGTTCAACTCCTCAGCTCTGCAGAGCTTGAGCTTTCTATTTTTAGAGTTTAGTGCAGCTGAACACACGCTGGGTGAGTTTTGTTTAAGGCCTCCTGCCAGACTTGACTTACCACACACACCAGTCAAAGAGGCAACACGGCAGGCCAATTAGCCAGCAGCTGTCTGTCAACTGAATAAATGAGGTGAGTAGATAGCAAAGGGCTGTCTTTGCCACAGACAGTAAGCAGAACACATGGATTAACTCTTCTGGTCTCAGAGCTCTGTAGGGTAACCCACTATTTATTCAATTGGACTCCTCGATCTTTATTAGAGGAACTTGATGACCCTACCTTTGGCAAAGTAAAGGGAACTCACCTTAATTGCCACAGAGAAAATCAGTTTTTCAGGTTATCATGAGATAATGCTAACATGAAACTGCTATCAAGACTCTGGTTGTGAGAAATGATTTTTAAGAGATGCCTTAAAATTAGATGTAATATCATAGAACAGAATGCTTTAGGAGATAAAACTCCACAGTCTGTCTAGGCTGATTATCTCAACTCCCTTCTTCCTAGCTTTGTGTTTTTGAACAAATTACCTGACCTTTCTAGTATGAGTTTCCTAGCTGGCAGATGAGAATAACCGTTCCCACATAACGGACTTGCTTGAGGATTAAGACTTCCCTGGTTACTCAGACAGTAAAGCGTCTGCCTACAATGCGGGAGACCTGGGTTCAATCCCTGGGTCGGGAAGATCTCCTGGAGAAGGAAATGGCAACCCACTCCAGTACCCTTGCCTGGAAAATCCGATGGACAGAGAAGCCTGGTAGGCTACAGTCCATGGGGTTGCAAAGAGTCAGACACAACCGAGCGACTTCACTTTAGAGAATTAAATCAGATAATCCTTGAAAAGTGCTTAGAACAGTACCTGGCAAAGAGGAGGAGTTTAGTTGATGTTGATTGTTGTTATTACGTATTTGAAATTTTAACCAACCTGTAGAACCAATAAGGTAGGATTATCATCAGAGTTTTTACTAATGATCTAAGAAAGGATCTAAGTAAAAGGATCGAGTTCACATATTTTGAGTTTAACTGAACTGAGACTCAGTCCTCCACTGTTTGATTCTAAAATCTTGGAATTTTTCAAGAGCTTCACCAAACTTTATTCCCTGTAGGACAGCTTTTTTCTGACTTGTTCTTTGGCATTCTGCCAAGTCCCCACGAGTCTAAAATGAGACAGACTCATTACATCTGTGATTGGAGCAAATGAAGGGCTCATGTTAGGACTGTTGTCTACCACATCACACAGCAGTTTATGTGCTCATGAGAGAAATTCCTTGGGAATCAATTTCTGATAAAATTGTGCTCTTTCTGAATAAGTGGTTTGTTTTATTTTTCTTACAGAGAACTGTCTCTAATCATGATCTTTCTTTGTTTTGGCCGTTAGGAAGCTTAGAGTCAATTTGGTTGCCCTTTTCTAGTCTTTCCAGCTACTTATCTTATTCCAGATTTGTAATACCCCTTTTCTTATTCCCTTCTTTCATTCCCTTGATAATATATTTTATCCCATTGAGCCGAATACATTTTAGAAACTTCTACAGTGCCTTTTAGAAAAAACAAAAATGAATGTACAAAAATTCTAAAAATATAGTTCAATATATGTTCATCTCATTTCTTGGATTTGGCCTTAGTTAGTCCCATTGGGTCCAGAATTTTCCCAGGGTTAGGAAATCCCCACTGGAAATATGAACACAATTACTTAGAGTTTCATGATATCTAGTATGTTAATAACAAGCCAAGGCTAGGCTGATTTAAACTAAATCAGCAAATTTTATGAAAATAAAAAATTTCATCAACAATCATATGCTAATTTATTTCATACACAAATGATTGGCTGCTAGGGGTATAAAAAAAATCAAGTGTAGGTAACAAGTGCATATGCGCTCAGTCACATCCAACTCTTTGCAGCCCCATGAACAGAGGAACCCGTAGGGAAAAATACTGGAGAGGGTTGCCGTTTCCTCCTCCAGGGGATCTTCCCAACCCAGGGGTTGAACCTGCATCTCCTAAGTCTCCTACACTGGCAGGTACATTCTTTACCATTGAGCCACCTAGGAAGCTTGTAGGGAACCAGAAGAGGAAGCAATTATATCAACTTATGACCAACCCTTTCTCTTCATTCAAGACTGGTGCAGATTCCCCTTCGCTGTGCTCTCTGCCTTGTATTTATTACGCTACAATGTAATAAGTGTTGTTTCTTGATTTTTATTACTTTCCTAAGCCCAAGATAGCACCATGGTGATACAGAGAGAGATGATATAAATAACACAAAGTCAATGCATTTTCTTGAATGAATGAATCAAGGGTGCAGAGGAAAAATACTCAGTAGAGCTGGGTAGATGGGAGACTTGAGGATTTCTGTCTTAATAGACACATGAGCATTGTGTCTACTAAGTGAAAATGGTTAAGCCAGTCAAAGAAGAAGAGGAAGGAAATTCTAAGCAAAGGAATTCGTGTGCACATCATGGAAAGTATGATGTGCTGGGGGAATTGCAAATATTTCAATTTGTCTCCATCTGGGTTAAGAAGGACTAGAAGAGATGAACTTGGAATGTGAATTTTATCTTGTGCCTTATAGAGAGTCATTGATGAATTTTAGGTAGGGGAAGGGGCAGGCTATGAGATGATCGTGTATGTGTTTTAGAGAGATTACTTTGACTCCAGTGAGGACTGGGGATGGATGGCAGACATTTAGGAGGCAATTACATCAATCTAGGAGAGAAATGATGAAGCTTTTAATTAAGTAGGTAGTGGGAGTTGTGAGGTAGAGAAGGGGTATACGTGAGGTTTTAAGGTAGTGGAGTCAACAGACTTAGTGATCAATTGCAGATGGAAAACGTGGGAGGGGGAGGAGTCCGCAATGCTTCCCACGTTCTTATGTTGGTTAACAGGATGGATGCTGATGCCATTTTTCTAAACAAAAAATGAAAAAAGAAGGTGAGGGGAGTGTGATTAAGTGAACTTTGGACACATTGCCCTTGTGATGCCACGGGTAAGGCCAAGTAAAGCAGGCTTTTAGACTCGAGGATCCAGAGCTTCAAAGATTGATTTGGCTAGACACTGCACAGCTTGGGGTCTTCCCCAAGTCAGTGTAGAGCTGACTGTGGAAGATGTGAGCAGAATGTGTTCTCTAAGCAGATTAGAAAAGGGTAAAGGATAGCATGCAGTGAGACATTGACCTTCGGGAGATGAGCAGAAAAAGAGGATCCAACAAAGGCTGAGAAAAGCAAATGGGAGAGAAAAATTAGTAAGATCTCAAGCCAAGAGAAAAAAAATTTTCAAGAAATCAGGAGAGTCTTTCATTTCCAGCAACTTGACACACTAGATATCCTGAACAATCCTCCTTCTGGAAAAAAATGCTGGAAATTTTTAAAAAAATATTTTCAAATGAATTGCAAAACTGGAAGTAAGGAATTCTCAGAAGCAAAAATTATAATGCGAGTATAGATCCAGAGAGTCAAGCTGGTACTGAGAAATGACTGTTGAGCTCCAGAGAACTTGAGCTTTCACTTGGAGAGCCATGCAGCATACACAAGCAGAAGCAAACAAGAGGAAGAGTCTAACAGGAGATGCTTTAGAAATGTGAGACTCTTATTATAGTACAAGAGTAAAATTAAATAAATCAGCTCAGCCAAGGGAGAAAACCAAGAATCTTGCCCAGTAAGAGTTGCTTCTCTTCAGTAAGAAAAGGGAAAAAATATCACCCTGGGAAAAAGTTTCTTCTAAGAATTCAGAATTGTGAACTAGATCTTACATTGTTTCAAAATGAAATCATATTAAGAAAAAGAAAATCACAAATACTAAAACACAAACGAAACAATGAACTGAAACAATAATCAACAGAAATAGCAGAGATCTGCTCTCACATTAACAAAGATTATATGTTCTAAAGTTGCCAAGCAAAGAGCAAAAACAAAATGTTCCATGTATTAAAGATATTAAAGAGCATATTAAATAGACAATACAAAGTCCAAAATATTACTAATCAAATTTATGGAAGGAGGCAAGTACAAGATTGCAAGAGAGGTAATATTTGAAGATATTGTGGTTAAAATTTTAAAGAATTGATTAAAGAAACCAATTTTAACTCCAGGCAAGCTAGAGATTTCAAGCAGAATGTGTTTTAAGGCACATTAGTGATATGCAATATACCAAAGAAGAAAAGAACATTTTAAAAGTGGACAGAGAGAAAAGAACATTCATGTTAAAAGAGGGATAGCAACATCTGAATTCTCAGCAAAAATAGGCAGTCAAATAAAATACTTAATGTCCTGAGAAAACAAAGCTGTTGTTCTAGGATAGTTTATTCTCTTTCAGGAATAAAGACAAACTATGAAATTTTCAGATAAGCAAAACAAGAGTTTGTCATCAACAGGACTCTATTTAAGAAACTTTGAAAATGTGTACTTAATAAAAGAGAAGGAAGTAGCTGCAGATGGAAGGCAAATGA
Source organism: Redunca redunca (assembly GCA_006410935.1). Taxonomy (NCBI): domain Eukaryota; kingdom Metazoa; phylum Chordata; class Mammalia; order Artiodactyla; family Bovidae; genus Redunca; species Redunca redunca. The sequence continues at coordinate 435,798 of SJYQ01095284.1, forward strand.
TAGAAAAATAAATAATGTACAAAGAAATGAATAAGTATATGGGTAAATATAAATCATTAATTCTTTAAAAACAACACTAACATGTGTTAGA
>SJYQ01095284.1:436470-451063 GCA_006410935.1 Redunca redunca
ATGATGCCCCGGAGAAGGAAATGGCAACGCACTCCAGTATTCTTGCCTGGAGAATCCCATGAACAGAAGAGCCTGGCGGGCTACAGTCCATAGGATCACAAAGAGTTGGACGTGACTGAAGCAACTTAGTGCACACACACACACATATATACATATATATATATGTGTAATTTTTAAGCCACTGAAAAAGAATGTAATCTTGCCATATGCAACAAAATGGATGGAGCTTGAAGGTGTTATGCTAAGTGAAATAAGTCATGCAGAGAAAGACAAATCCCATATGATCTCATTTGCATGTAGAACCTTAAAAAACGAAAACAAGCAAGCAAAATAAAACGTAGCTCATAGATACAAACAGTTTGATGGTCACGAGGCAGGAGGATGATGGTGGGAAAAATAGATGAAGCAGATCAAAAAGTACAAACTTCCAGTCTGAAAATAAGCCATGGGGATATATGTACACCATGATTATTATAATTAATAAATATTCAATGTAATTGCATATTTGAAAGTTTCTAAGAGAGGACTTTGAATAACGAGGATACAGGTAAGAATGGGTACAGAGACTTTATATATATATATATATATATATATATAAAACTTTATATATGTAGATAAAACTTTATAAGAATCTTAAAAGAGGGAGAGAGAAAGCAGCCTAGGATAAGTATTTATGAACAGTGAGATATATTGAGAACTGCTGTTTAGGGAAGTGGAGTGGGAACTAATATAAGACTTATGGAATCTCAAGTCATGATTCAGAGCCTAACTGAGGTTCAAAATGTCACATCTGAAAGGGGACATCATACATGGTGGTATTATCTTTCCCCAGCAGTGCTCAGCAGGACAGCAATCAAGGAAGGAGAAGTTTGAATTCAGAGTTTGGGATTTTGCTGGCTTTAGGGTCAAAAGCACAAGGAGGTTGAGCTGGAGCAGAGGGAAATTAATAGTGAAGCTAATGAAGTTTCAGGTCCAGGGCCTCTGATGCATCTGCCTGCGAGGACCCACAGAGCCCTCACATGGTCGCACAGTTTCTTAAATTTTACAAAAGTGAAATATTTAATTGGCCAAGACCAATCTCTTTTTTCCACTCTATTTTCAGGTCTCTTCACACTTCCCCTCTCTTCATGTGACAAACATTTCTGTGATCCAGCTTAAGGGAAGCCAAGTTAAGGGTTAGGTTTAGTAGAATATGTTTAGAGGATTCACAGACTCTGCCATGTCTAAGTAAGCTATTGTTTAGTCACTGAGTCGTGTCCAACTCTTTGCAACCCCATGGACTGTATGTAGCCCACCAGGCTCCTCTGTCCATGGGATTCTCCAGGCAAGAATACTGGAGTGGGCTGTCATTTCCTTCTCCAGGGCATCCTCCCAACCCAGGAGTCAAACCCTCGTCTCTTGCACTGCAGGTGGATTCTTTACCACTGAGCCACCTGGGAAGCCCATAGGTAAGTTACCATTATATAACTAATTCCAGGGGAGGATTGGCTTTCAGAAAGTTCCCACTGCTCCTCATCACCTGAACTGTGATGTAGATTCAGGACCAAGAGTCCTCTTGGGGTGTGCGTGTGTCCTGCAGAGTCCAGCACGGAAGGGGTATGAAAACTGGTTGATGAAAGCTGATGATACAGACAGCATTGAAGATTAGTCATTGCACAAGAAAACCTGAAACACAGAGAAATCTTAAAGCCCGTAAATGAATGAGGCTTAATAGAAATTTCCCCAAATTTGACAAAAATCTTAAAATTACTGTAACAAGTTATAAAGCTCAGGGGACTTCTCCGGTGGTCCAGTGGTTAAGACTTCACCTTTAAATTCAGGGGGTTTGGGTTTGATACCTGGTTGGGGAGTTAAGATAACACATGCCTTATGGCCAAAAAACCAAAACATAAAATAGAAGCAATATTGTAACAAATTCAATAAAGACTGAAAAAAGTTACAAAGCTGAAAGAAAATGTTCACTATGTATTTGAAATTGTTTTATTATAAATGTTTCTCTTTTATTATAATTGGGGCATTGTACTGATTTTTAATTATGTGTTTATTTTTTGATATTTTAATTTATTTATTATCATTTTTCCAGCTTTATGATGACATAATTGACATATAACATTGTGTTTGGATAAAATATGATTAGTGTGGTTCCTCATCATCTTATTCCTTAAGTCACTGTATGTTGCTTATTTTCAGAAGAATAATGATTTGTCCAGTGTAGACAATGCTTCTGGAAAAGATCCTGATTCTGGAAAACTGAAGACAAAAGGAGAAAGGAACAGCAGAGGATGAGATGATTAGATATCATCACCAACTCAATGGACATGAACTTGAGCAAACTCCAGGAGATAGTGAAGGACAAGGGAGGCTGGCATGCTGCAGTCCATGGGGTCACAAAGAGTTGGACGTGACTTAGTGACTGAACAGCAAAAACAACAGACAGTGTTTCAGGAAAAAGCAACGGTATCTAAGATAAAAGATGGGGCTGCTTTATTCTTGTGGTCTTCCTGATTCCATATAAATAGTTAATATCACTATTTATTTATTTTTGGCTGTACTATGCAGCCTATGGGATCTTAATTCTCTGACCAGAGATAGAACCCAGGCCCTGGGCAGTGAGAACACAAAGCCCTAAACACTGGACCACCAGGGAATCCCGTTTATATTATTTTTGACAATTTCAGGATAGTAAATAGAATCTTATGAAATATTTGCTATAAAAAGAAGCACTGACTGTGATCAGACTGAGAGCCACTGATCTAGACCAACCAAGTATCTAGGGCTTAGATTCGGTCCTCAGAATTCTTCTCTGTGTCTTTCACCTCTACATGAATCTCCTTCAACTTATGACTCTCAACCATCCTTGCCAGTTTGAGGAGAGTGGGGTTGTGTACAGAGGTCTGCACCAGGGCATTCTATGACTTTCTTCCAGTTGACATAAATCCACCTGAAACCACTTTTCTCTCACTCTTTCTGTTCCTCAAAGACATCGATTTGTTTCTGCCCCAGTGCTTTTGCATACTCTTCTCAGATTTTTGCATGTCTAATATCTTCTTGTTCTCAGTTCCCAGCTTTAATATAAGCCTTGGAAAGGCCTTCTGAATGTCCTGTTTAAAGCTGCCCCAACAAATGTTCCATTACATTATCCTGTTTTGGCTCGTTCATCACACTAACCACTCCTGAAAATCAACTTGTGGATAAAGAAGATGTGGCACATATATACAATGTAATATTACTCAGACATAAAAGGAAACGATACTGGGGGATTTGCAGAGAGGTAGATGAACCTAGAATTTGTCATACAGAGTAAAGTCAGAAAGAGAAAACCAAGTATCATGTATTAATGCATATATGTGAAAACTAGAAAAATGGCGCATACAAACCTATTTGCAGGGCAGTAACAGAGACATAGACATGGGGAATAGATGGGTGGACACAGTGGGGAAGGGTGGGGGGTGGGATGAACTGGGAGACTGGGATTGACATATGTGCAAGTCATGTGTAAAACAGATAACTAAGGAGAACCTGGTGTATCACACAGGGAACTCAGCTCAGGGCTCTGTGGTGACCTAGAGAGGTGGGATGGAGAGGGGATCCAAGAGGGAAGGGATATATGTATACATGCAGTTGACTCACTTCATTGCACAGCAGAAATATCACAACATTGTAAAGTCACCCTACCCCCCCCAAAAAAAACTTTAAAAATTAAATTAACTTATTCACTTTCTTTCTTAGTGACCTTCCGTTTCCACTGAAATGCAAGCTCTATGACAGCAATCCGTCATTTTCAGCTCTGTGTTGCCAGTAACTACACAGTATCTGGCATATAATAAATGTTCAACACCTATTTCAGAAATAGGTGGGGTCCGCTTCAGGCGGTGATAAGTTGTGAGGGGCCACACAGTGTAGTGAACTGTCCATAATGGGGAGTTTCAGCTGGCACAGTGCAATCAGTCTGCACCATCTGCAGCTGTCTGGGGATCACATTTCCAAATCACCTGCTCTGGCCCAGGCTACAGGAACTGAGCTGTCAGACAATGCCTGGTAATTACCCCAGACTCATCTACACCTTCCCTGTCTATGTCCTAATTGAGGTTTAATGACTTCGGTCACAGAAGAGGACTTTTCCTGCCTTTCTAGAGGTAGATTCTTTCATCTCAGAATCCAGCCAATTAGTCTAGCATCTGGGGTAATTGACAGAAGTCAGGCCTGACTGCATGGAATTCCCAGGCCAAATAGGTCTCTGTGCTTGCTGTCAGTGATGTGCCTGTCGGTTTTCAGTGTAACTGGGATGCACTTTAGAAGATGAGGACAGAGGCAGAGATGGGAGAAGTCAGAGTATATGAGGTGTTTATGATTTAAGCTGCACACGACCTTTCTTTACACCTGCTCTACCTAAATGCTTCTTCTGCTTTATAGACAGCAAATTCATTACATAAAATTAGGTATGACTCATTTGAGTGTCCTTTGATTTTATCCTTTTAGCATAATTTATAATCCATTTACAGTCACAATTCAGAGACCTAATTATCATACTAAGCGAGGTTTCTTCTTGACATTATTTATCTTCATTTTCCTGACCCCTTGCCTTTCCTTTTGCCACTCTGTGCTTGGCTACCAAGTCATGAGGCCCAGCAAAGTCACTGCAACTAAGCAGCATCCTTGAAATTAGATAGACTGAACCCAGGACTAGAAGTTTACCAAACTCTAACTAAAAGAGGTAGAAACAGAGACATGGTCTCCAACCCAGGAACACCTGTGGAAATACTTAGGCTTCTAGAACCTTCAGATCCCCTGTGATGAATGGAGTAATCAGCAAGTGCACATGAGGGGTTCACACCAGTCTTTCTGGGCTGCCTTCGTTTGTGTTGGATTGGATCCACCCCGGAGACAGGCAACAGCTTGGGAGATGGAATACTGCTGGGTAAAGTGATGCCCTGCAGTCAGCTCTGGATGAGATTTTAGTTCTGCTCTAGGCTCTGGAAACCACCCTGTGGCTTTAAATAACCCCTAAAATAGCCTCATAAAAAGTAGGATGATTATCACCAACAGAACTTGGCTGTGGAGCAACTGGTTCACTCAGATTTTCCTTAAAGTGTGAAACAGAAGATTATAGCCCTCAGAAATATTGTTTTGAGAAGGGGGAAGTGTGCACCCTTATTGAATTATTGGGTGATGTTCCAGTACTCATTGGAAAAAGGAAGTGGTGGGTGGGCTTTGGAAAGACTGTGAATGAGCATGGCCTCTGCTTAGGGTCCAAAGTGGCCATCTCATGGGTCATATTACAGGAGAAAAGTAACAAACATGCACAGGTTTCTTTTTTAATAAGACAACAGAGGAGTGAAAAACCATGAGGGTCGCGTCACTAATTCTTGAAAATACTATTCCAATCAATCAACCTATAAGTATTTCCTAACCCATTTGAATATACTAAGGGTGCTACAGAGCATAGGGCAAAGGGAAATTCACAATGGTTGGATGAATTATATCATTTACAGCAAAAGTACTCTAGGGAGTTCAGGAGGGAGAGAGAGATGACAATAATTGCTAACATTTATTGAGTGCTTCCTATATGTCAAGCACTTTGTAAATAAATACCTGGCAGGCATTAACTTACAATATCAATCCTTGCAACCCTCTATAAAGTGGAAACTATCATCATATCCATCTTACAAATGAGGTACTGATACATAAAATGTTAAATAACTCCTACACGGTACACACTTATTGAATGACATACTCCTTCTTCTTTGGGGTGAAATAATTCAGTCACACAAAAAGATATAAAAAACTATGTTAAAAAAAATACATGTATACCCATCACCCAGGTTGAGAGATGTTATTACTAGAAGATCATCTACTGGACACTAAATATCTTCTGGACACTGTGAATTCTGCTGTCAGGATGGTTGAACAGAGTGATACCAGCCCTTAGGCCACTCTGGCAATGTCTTGAGGTTCACCATCTTTCAGGCTCATGTTGCAATTGGTGATAAACTAAGCTGTCGTCAGATCTTTGCATCAGTTTCTCATCACATACAAATGTTCTAATGAAAAGGAGAATGGTAGATAATACTCTTTAGGAAAATAAAAGTCAGGTTTCTTTGAAGAAGGAATCTCTTATCACAAATCTATAGCCACACACAAAGGGACACTACTTGCTCTTTGCTCAGCTGCACGTCGGCATAGAAACTGCTTTCTGGGTAACTCTCCATTCTCTGTTAGAACTTGAGCTTCCAGAACTGAGACCACAGTCTTGTTCCTGAGTTTCAACAGTAGCATTTTCGAGTTTCCTGTGCCTACAGTTCTGTACCGAACGTAAAATCATTCACAGGAGATCAAATTTAAGACAGCAGTCACTGCCTACTACTTCAGTAAAAGACTCTCGGGGAGTCCATTTCTTGAGTATTTATCAGTGTCCTCTGATCCCTCATCCATCATTTCCTGTTGAGAACATGGAAAAGTTCTTGAACAGTGAAGATATTTCAAGAGAGATGTTATTGCGTGAGTGTAGCTGCAAGCCTCGAATATCTCAGAGTAAATCACTTTCCTTTTTTGCCTCTACCCCCACCAAAGTGGGGTTTTCCCAAAAGCTCAGTGGTAAAGAATGAGCCTGCAATGAGAGAGACATGGGTTCAGTTCCTGGGTTGGAAATACCCTATGGAGAAAGAAATGGCAACCCTCTCCAGTAATCTTGCCTGGAGAATTCCATGGACAGAGGAGCTAGCGGGCTGCAGTCCACACGGTTGCAAAGAGTTGGACAAGACTGAAGCGACTAAGCATGCATTACTAGATGAAGCCCTCTGAACATCTTTCCCTAAACACACCTCTTCTTTCTCCCTCTAGAATTAACCACACTCCTAAATACAGTAAGTTCTCTATGTATGAACCTTCATGTTATGATCTTTCAAAGATGTGAACATGCATTCACATGTCCAATGACAAGCTAGTTCACATGTCTGGCATACATTGTCCCATGCACACATCCTCTATAAGTGCTTGTGCTTTTGTGGACTTTACTGAACAGTACTATATAGAATACTATAGTATAGTATCTTTATTTCAGGCCCAAGATGTCCAGATGCAAGTGTAAAAGCAGCAGAGGTGTAACTGGTACTACTGTATTTTTCCAAGTACTGTACTAATATTTAAAATGTTTTCATTATTTTTGTCATTGTTTTTATGTATTTGTGTGAAAAGTATTATAAAACCTATTACAGTTCAATACTATTTAGACAATCATGTTAGTTGGGTTCCTAGGCTAACTTTGTTGAACTTATGAATAAATTGGACTTATAAATGCATTCTGGCAATGGAACTCATTTGTATGTAAGAGGCTCACTGTATAGAGTCCAACTTTTTAACTGCTACCTTAAACTGTATCCCAAAGAAACCAAAAGGATGCTAGCCCTTGGAAATAAAAATGGACATGTTTGACTTGAATGGTGACTGGGGTTTGGATCGGCAAAGAGAAAGGACTTAGGGCAAGGAGAAAACATGAGGAGAGACCAGAAGGTTGGATTAGGGAAAGAGGTCTAGTACACACTTGGCTGGAGGAAAGGGGGTACACTGACAAGTGTGAACACGTTGCTCAGAATTACAACTGACATAGAAGAAGTTATAGGTATAGAGTCGGATCATGAGTGGCCTTGATTGATGCATACATTTGACACGAAAAATAAGACAGCAAAGTGGAGTCACGAATAAATGATGCTTCCCCAAAATTCAGCAGCCAATCACATCAGTCTTTACCATCTGAGCCACCGGGGAAGACCATGGCCATTCTCAGTCAGTCAGTCAGTTCCGTCACTCAGTCGCGTCCGACTCTTTGCGACCCCATGAATCTCAGCACGCCAGGCCTCCCTGTCCATCACCAACTCCCGGAGTTCACTCAAACTCACATCCATCGAGTCGGTGATGCCATCCAGCCACCTCATCCTCTGTCATCCCCTTCTTCTCCTGCCCCCAATCCCTTCCAGCATCAGAGTCTTTTCCAATGAGTCAACTCTTCACATGAGGTGGCCAAAGTACTGGAGTTTCAGCTTTAAAATCATTCCTTCCAAAGAACATCCAGGGGCTGATCTCCTTCAGAATGGACTGGTTGGATCTCCTTGCAGTCCAAGGGACTCTCAAGAGTCTTCTCCAACACCACAGTTCAAAAGCATTCTTTTGAACTGCTTTTAGCCATTCTCAAGGGGCTCCAAATCGAGAAAGTTTCAGTCCTATAGGCTCTTTTACTTTCCTTAATATTCTATTCTATTGTCAAAGTTTCTGGAACTTTACCCAGCGTATTACCTTCATGACTTTCTATTGTTTGTAGACTAAAATCCAAATTTCCTAGCATATAGCATCGAAGAATTTTTATACTTTGGCCTGTGTTTATCTTTCCTGCCTCATTGTTCCTCATTAAATTTATGCCATATCAGGGGCCCTAGCTATCCCCCAAGCAAGTTAGACTCTTTTCCTCTGGATATTCGCTTACATGGTTCTCTCCAGCCATATGTCCCTCACTTCGTTTACCATATACAGCAACCCTTCATCTTTCCCAAGGTATAAATTAGATGTCACAGCCTCTATGATGTCTTCCCAGTTCAGTTCAGTTCAGTTCAGTCGCTCAGTCGTGTCCGACTCTTTGCGACCCCATGAATCGCAGCATGCCAGGCCTCCCTGTCCATCATCATCTCCCGGAGTTCACTCAGACTCACATCCATCGAGTCCATGATGCCATCCAGCCATCTCATCCTGGGTCGTCCCCTTCTTCTCCTGCCCCCAATCCCTGCCAGCATCAGAGTCTTTTCCAATGAATCAACTCTTCGCATGAGGTGGCCAAAGTACTGGAGTTTCAGCTTCAGCATCATTCCTTCCAAAGAAATCCCAGGATTGATCCCCTTCAGAATGGACTGGTTGGATCTCCTTGCAGTCCAACGGACTCTCAAGAGTCTTCTCCAACACCACAGTTCAAANATATCTGAGGTTACTGAGATTTCTCCTGGCAATCTTGATTCCAGCTTGTGTTTCTTCCAGTCCAGTGTTTCTCATGATGTACTCTGCATCTAAGTTAAATAAGCAGGGTGACAATATACAGCCTTGAGGTACTCCTTTTCCTATTTGGAACCAGTCTGTTGTTCCATGTCCAGTTCTAACTGTTGCTTCCTGACCTGCATACAGATTTCTCAAGAAGCAGGTCAGGTGGTCTGGTATTCCCATTTCTTTCAGAATTTTCCACAGTTTATTGTGATCCACACAGTCAAAGACTTTGGCATAGTCAATAAAGGAGAAATAAATGTTTTTCTGGAACTCTCTTGCTTTTTCCATGATCCAGCGGATGTGACAATTTGATCTCTGGTTCCTCTGCCTTTTCTAAAACCAGCTTGAACATCAGGGAGTTCACGGTTCACGTATTGCTGAAGCCTGGCTTGGAGAATTTTGAGCATTACTTTACTAGCATGTGAGATGAGTGCAATTGTGTCTTTCCAACATTCTTCAAAATTGAATTAATTTCTCCCTCCTCTGGGGATATATGTCTATTATAGCATATGTCCCAGCGCATGGTATTTACTGGACTACATTTCAGCACAGCTAGACTACAAATTTCCCAAGGGTAGAGATGTAATATCTGAAACACCAGTTCCTCTTAGCATATAAAACATTACATTTATTTCTAATTAAATATCTCGTGTCTTCCCAGGTGGCTCAGTGGTAAAGAATCCACCTGCAATTCAGGAAACACGGGTTCGATCCTTGGGTAAGAAAGATCCTCTGGAGAAGAAAATGGCAACTCACTCCAGTATTCTTGCCTGGGAAATCCTGGCAGGCTATAGTCCAGGAAAGAGCTGGACATGACTTAGCGACCGAGCATGCACACAGGTATCTTGGCAGGTAGTATAAAATATACATACTTAGTTCTGGGGCAGTGTTGAGGCACTTAAATATATTCAGAAAGCACTTTCCACCACTTGACCAACCTTCAGTCTACTATGAGAACACCTCCTTTTTCATGGTACCAACTTTGGGAAAACACTGCCATCACCTGGCAGAGGCTACGCCTGTGAATGTGTGTCAGGAATGTGGGTGCACACTGCATCCCTCACCTCATCAGCCACATGTGGGATTGAGACTGTCTTTCCCAATGAGTCAGTGCACAATGAGGGAATTATGTTCCAGGACGCTGTTCATGATTCAGCTCCACAAAGCCATCATTTTGATTAGTCAAAGCTATGGTTTATCCAGGAGTCATGTATGGATGTGAGAGTTGGACCATAAAGAAAGCTGAGTGCCGAAGAATTGATGCTTTTGAACTGTGGTGTAGGAGAAGACCCTTGAGAGTCCCTTGGACTGCAAGGAGATACAACCAGTCCATCCTAAAGGAGGTCAGTCCTGAGTGTTCATTGGAAGGGCTGATGCTGAAGCTGAATCTCCAATACTTTGGCCACCTATTGCAAAGAACTGACTCTTTGGAAAAGACCCTAATTCTGGGAAAGATTGGAGGCAGGAGGAGAAGGGCACAACAGAGAATGAGATGATTGGATGATATCACTGAATCGATGAACATGAGTTTGAGCAAACTCTGGCAGTTGGTGATGGACAGGGAAGCCTGGTGCTGCAGTCCATGGGGTTGCAAAGAGTTAGACATGACTGAGCAAATGAACTGAATGGACTAATAGAATCCTCATAAAGATGTGGGCTTTAGTTATAATCAAACTAATGCCAATAAAATACATAGTCCAAATATTCACCAAATACAGTATTAAGGTAATAAATGTTAAAAGCCATCTATATATGATGCCAAGCAACTTGCATTCTGTGTTTCTCCCCCAGTGAATAGACCCATATATCTATTCCTGGGGGGTTCTAGTTGTGGCCATAAATTCTTAAAATTTTAAGGACAAGGGTTTTCAATTACAAATACCTAAGACTTTTTATGGAGAAATCCAGATAGAAAACTGCATAATGGGAAATACAGGGTCTTTAGAGTACAGATCTCCTCTGATTTACCAATGACCCCAGGAGGAGCCATGAAATTCAATTTTTATTCTCTCCATCTTTGGGAATGCCATGCACTTCTCCATTCATCCCAATCCCTCTTCACTAAAGCATGAGAGTAAAAGTGCAAGTCACTCAGTCATGTCCAGTGCTTTGTGATCCCGTGGACAGTAGCCCTCCAGACTCCTCCATCTATGGGAATTCTTCCCAGGCAAGAATACTGGAGTGGGTTGCCATTCCCTTCTCCAAGTGATCTTCCTGATCCAGGGATCAAACCCAGGTCTCCTGAATTGCAGGCAGATTCTTTACCATCTGAGCCACCAGGGAAGCCCTAATTTCTTTACTAACTTGGCAGTAACTCAACTCCTGGGGCCTAAGGAACTCAGTGCTGGGACAGAGGGTTACTTAGGTAGATTAATGGGTATAAATGATCAAATTTCAGCTTTTCTTTCAATAAGTTTCATAGGTGATTTCTGGGCTATTGTCCACTGTCACTATTGGAAGATGGCTTTTTATTTGCAAACAATAAGCTTATAAATGAACTCTTTAAACACAACCCATTTCTAAGTCTGCCTGCATCCAACCATGTTGAGAAACCACATAGGAAAACAAATTCATATGCCTCTTGTACCCTGTTCTAAAAGAAACCTTTCACAATACAACATGCAGCTGACTCCTTTTCATATGACAGACAGTTGTCCATTTTGGTATCAGTTAATACTTCTGCCCAGGAGCAGATTTTTATATTGCTAATGAGACATTATGCATTATGGAGGCTCTCAACATTACAATAAGTCAATGTCCTATTATATGGCTAAATGCAGGGTAACTGCTTAAAGATGAATGACGCTGTTTGCTGTTGTAGAAGACATGTATCTTCAGAGGAAGACAAACAGTTGATTAAAAGAGAATGAAGACATCTGGGAATCTGGGTCCCCTTTGGGGGCTCTATTAATGTCACAAATAAACACATCTTTCAATTTTCAATTAGCAATGATTTTGAGATAGAGTGAGGACTGAAATAATGGATTCAGAATTGTCAAAGGTCCTCCTAAATATCAAGGGAAAGACTGTCCAGAGATTTGGAAGTTACTTACCTCACTGGAAGGGAAGAGAATAAGTGAGTAAAGCTTCTTCAATCATCATTGCCAAGAAGTGAGACTGAATTGAAGCAAACAACTTGGGAGGTGCATTACCTCTTTGACAAGTTGTTATAAATGATCAACCAGGATGACGAAGACAAGAGAAACAAGGGGAAAAAAGATAAGAAGGAAGAAGGGAAAAAGGCAGAAGGAGAGGAAGGAAGAGGGGATAAAAAAAGATGGGCCCAAAATAAAAATGTTTAATCATAAACTTGTTCATACTTTTTACTGGAGAAAGTCACTAAATAATATAATATTCCTCATTCACAACTGAGATTGGGAAAGCTGACTCTCAGAAGTACAGGAAATACTCCCTAACTCATAACATCATGTGTGAGTGTGTGCTCAGTTATGTCTGACTCTTTGTGACCCCATGGATTATAGCCTGCAGGCTCCTCTGTCCATGGGATTCTCCAGGCAAGAATACTGGAGCTGGTTACCATTTCCTTCTCCAGGGGATCTTCCCGAGCCAGGGATCAAATGTGCATCTCTTGTTCCTCCTACATTGGTAGGCAGGTTTTTTACCAGCTGAGCCACCATAATGTAGTATTTGCCAATATTTCTTATATTCGAGGTAGTGTTTCAAGTGCTTAAGGCATTCTGAAGCATTTAATCCTCACAACAACCCAGGTAGTGGACGCTTTTATCATCATCATTATGAATCAACATCATCAACCTTGTTTTACAAATAAGAATATTGTGGGGGAGGGGAGGTTAATTAGTTCATCCATGACACATAGTGGGTGAATGCAGATCCAAGATTTGGGTACAGGCATCTGGCTTGAAAGGTCTTGCTCATAAATACAATGCATTATTGCCTCTTGATACAATGCATAATTAAAACATTTTCAGACCAATGTTGCTATTGCAACAACAAAATACCTGGGTTTTTAAAAAATAATATAGTACTGATGAGACATGAGAAAGTGCTCAAAATTATGACTCCTATCAAACTTCTCTACTGGAGATTGACACATTTTGTTGAATTTGTATGTTTCTTGGTTTGCTCTTCAAAGTTTGCTATAGTGTCTAGTCCATGCAGGGCTTCCCAGGTGGCGCTAGTGGTAAAGAACCTACCTGCCGGTTCAGGAGATAAAAGAGTCGGTGGGTTCAATCCCTGGATTGGAAAGATGCCCTGGAGGAGGGTATGGCAACCCGCTCCAGTATTGCCTGGAGAATCCCATTGACAGAGGAGCCTGGCGGGCTACAGTCCATGGGATCACAAAGAGTTGGACACAGCTGAAGCTCCTTAGCATGCACGCACACCAGTCCATGCAGGGCTCTGACACTCAGTGTTTATTGCTTGGGGAATCTGACAATGCATCATGCTAACAGACAAATGTAGACAATGTAAGTCTCTATGAACATTGTCTTCTTGCAAGGGATTCACGAGAAACAAAAATCTATGTGTATACATATATATGTGTGTACATATATATGTATGTATATGTATCTTCCTATGTATATTTTAATATATCTCATATATGTATATGCAATATATGATCTTTGCTTACTAGGTATGGAGTACTAACACATTTTATCTTATTCCTCACTTACTGAAGGATTGAGTCAACTAAGTGACACAACAAGGAATCAAAGTAAAGACTGACCTCAGCTTCTGTGGGTCCCTAGTCACCAGGAGATATGGTCTTTTTTAATTGGCTAGTCCGTGCCTCTTGTTAACTCTGTCACCTCAGCCAAGTTACCTACCTTCTATGAACTTGTTTCCTCATGTGACTTATAGCTGATAAAGGCTACTCCTTCATACTGTTATGCAGATTACATAAGATACATTGAAACAACATCCAGTATGCAGGAGCCAAATAGCAAATGTTAGTCTTCCTTCTTATCGATAGAACATTTGAAATTCCCAAAGATCTTACTTTGTCCCAAGTGTCTCCCTCCATCTCACCTGTCAACTCTTCTATCCAAAATTTAAAAAATATTCTGGTTTCCTCGGTGTGTATGCCCAGCAGTGGGATTGCTGGGTCATAAGGCAGTTCTATTTGCAATTTTTTAAGGAATCTCCACACTGTTCTCCATAGTGGCTGTACTAGTTTGCATTCCCACCAACAATGTAAAAGGGTTCCCTTTTCTCCACACCCTCTCCAGCATTTATTGCTTGCAGACTTCTGGATCGCAGCCATTCTGACTGGTGTGAAGTGGTACCTCATTGTGGTTTTGATTTGCATTTCTCTGATAATGAGTGATGTTGAGCATCTTTTCATGTGTTTGTTAGCCATCCATATGTCATCTTTGGAGAAATGTCTATTTAGGTCTTTGGCCCATTTTTTGATTGGGTCATTTATTTTTCTGGAATTGAGCTGCATAAGTTGCTTGTATATTTTTGAGATTAGTTGTTTGTCAGTTGCTTCATTTGCTATTATTTTCTCCCATTCAGAAGGCTGTCTTTTCACTTTGCTTATATTTTCCTTTGTTGTGCAGAAGCTTTTAATTTTGATTAGATCCCATTT
>SJYQ01095284.1:451888-463033 GCA_006410935.1 Redunca redunca
AAGATCATATGCACTGTTAGAAGCATCAAAGCTTCATTCTATTCATCTTGAGCAAAATGTTCCTCCCAGTACAGCCTTTTCCTTGAAAGAGGAGGAGGGCAGTGAGAGGCTGGGGGTGAGAGGTCGGGGAGGAGAAACGACCATTGAGTTTTCCACATTCGGGAGAATGGCAGGGTCCATGGGGAGACAGTAAATTGAAATTAAGGCTGTTTCAGGCAGCCTACAGGATGTGCCTGCAAATGTAGACATATCTAAATGGTGAAAAAGTCTGTTTGTGCCCATTCATATGAAGTGAATGCCTTGTAATGTGCTCCAGCCCCTGGGAATGGTGGCGGGATTGAGGAACAGAGGCCGGAAGAATGGGATGGATTTGACATAAGTACTTTTAAGTGCTCTGAAGGCTGGGCTCCTCCCTGCGGTTTAATAGCAAGGTCCCCTGGGAGCTACAAGGAAGGAGCCAAGTGAATCCCTACAGCTTTTCGTTTTAAGGATAACAAATCTTAAAGCAGGTGTGAGTTCAGAAAGATCCTTTTACTCCTTGTTTTCAGTCTGCTGTGGCTGGTCGGCTCTCTGTGTATTATTATCATTCCACAGAATGAAGCCTGGCTAAGGGAAGGGAGGGGAGGCAAGAGAAGCTGAATAAACAAAAATTGCTTCGAGTGACTAATATTCATTAAGTCCGCTGGTCATGCGCTATGAAATTTATTAAACTGTGGCTTCCAAGAGAATGTATTAGAGTGGAGTTAATGAACACAAATAAAAAAGAGGCCTCCAGGAAATGGTTTCCTGGGGGCGACTTGAGATTGCTGAGTAATGTGACAAGAGATTAGGACGTTAAAAGCCTCTGGTATCATCTAGAAGGCTGATTATTGGAAGGGTTTGCCCTCAGTGGAGGAGGAGAGGTAGGCAAGAGACTAAAAAGTCTGACTTGTCTGAAAAGGGGGCCTAAAGCAGCTCACTTATATTCATTAAAGAGGCTCTGTGCTGAAGGCCCCTGAACTTTAGTGCTGCCATCTGGTGGAAAAAATGTTTGTTGAGTCCAAAGAATAAAGATGGCAACCACCATCTTTAAAATGTCAGGAATTTGCGTGACAGTAGGGAAAATTCTCTGTGGTGTGAAGAGCAAAGACCAGTGCTTCTAAAGTCATCAGCTCTGCATAATTTGACTTAAATATTGTATAAAGAGAGCTCTGGCATCCCATGCTGCTCTTCTGTTTCTTTAGGATTTGGGATATCTATTTCATATGATTAATTTTGTAGAATCCTACCCAACATGTTGGAGAAGGAAATGGCAACCCACTCCAGTGTTCTTGCCTGGAGAATCCCAGAGACGGGGGAGCCTGGTAGGCTGCCGTCTATGGGGTCACACAGAGTCAAAGAACATTTGTTTCATAACCTAGTTCAGTTCTCCAACCAGAAACCTGGGGGCAATCCTTGCCTCTCCTCCTCCTCCCACACCAGTCATCCAATCCACCAGCAAATCCTTTTGGGTCTAGAGTCCCAGTATACCAGGACCACTTCTCACCGTGTAAATTGCTAAGACCTGATTTGAGCCATTGGCATCTTTCTCCTGGATGACTGCAATTCCCCAAGTTGTGCTTCTTGCTTCCAGCCTTGCAATCTACTGCTTATTCTTTGCCAGCTGCCAAAATGAACCACTGTTGCTGCTTATTCACTAAGCTGTGTCTGACTCTTTTGCGACTTTATGCACTGTAGCCGGCCAGGCTCCCCTGTCCTCGGGATTTCCCAGGCAAGAATACTGGAGTGGGTTGTTACTTCCCTCTCTAGGAGATCTTCCTGACCCAGGGGTGGAATTTGCATCTCCAGCCATATCTCCTGCATTGCAGGCAGATTCTTTACGACTGAGGCACTGGGGAAGCCCAAAATGAACCATTGGAGTATGTGAAATCATTTTACTTCTCTGCTCAAAATCTTCCCATGTCTCTCATTATTTACAGCTTTAATGAGAGACATACAAAACAAACAAACAAACCTTCCCATGACTTCTAAGCTCACTTGGAGCAGAATCAAAAGTCCTACAATGCATATCATTGTCCTAAGTGATCTGCCCCAGCTCTCTAACTGTATCTCTTTGCTCTCCATTCAGTGTGTTCCAGCCACACTCTCCTTGCTGCTGCTGCTGCTAAGTTGCTTCAGTCGTGTCCAACTCTGTGCGACCCCACATATGTCAGCCCACCAGGCTCCCCCGTCCCTGGGATTCTCCAGGCAAGAACACTGGATTGGGTTGCCATTTCCTTCTCCAATGCATGAAAGTGAAAAGTGAAATTAGAGTCACTCAGTCACGTCTGACTCTTAGCGACCCCATGAACTGCAGCCTACCAGGCTCCTCCGTCCATGGGATTTTCCAGGCAAGAGTACTGGAGTGGGGTGCCATTGCCTTCTCCGCACACTCTCCTTGCCAGTCCTTAAAGAAGTCATGAATGTCCTGGACTCAGTTCCATCTTCCGGGAATGCTCTTTCCCCTGGACAAGGTGTGGCTCTCCTTCCCTTTCTCCAGGATCTCTCTAATCCAATATTACCTTACTAAGGAGGCCTTCCATTACCATCCTGTTTAGAATAACACCTCTTCCTGGTCCTCTCAGCAGTTTCTATTTCCTTTCTTTGATCAGGTTTTATGAACATCTTTTATCGTCTCCTAAAATGTTATATGGGAGAAGGCAATGGCACCCCACTCCAGTACTCCTGCCTGGAAAATCCCATGGATGGAGGAGCCTGGTAGGCTGCAGTCCATGGGGTTGCTAAGAGTCGGACACGACTAAGCGACCTCCCTTTCCACTTTCATCCATTGGAGAAGGAAATGGCAGCCCACTCCAGTGTTCTTGCCTGGAGAATCTCAGGGACAGGGGAGCCTGATGGGCTGCCGTCTATGGGGTCGCACAGAGTCGGACACAACTGACTCTGGTGACTTAGCACCAGCAGCAAAATGTTATATATTTACATGTTTGTGTCCTTATTTTCCATCTTCCCCAAAACCTCTACAAATAGAACATAAGATCCCCTGGTGGCTCAGAGGGTGAAGTGTCTGTCTGCAATGCAGGAGACTTGGGTTTGATCTCTGGGTCAGGAAGATCCCCTGGAGAGGGAAATGGCAACCCACTCCAGTACTCTTGCCTGGAAAATCCCACGGACAGAGAAGCCTGGTAGACTACAAATCCATGGGATCACAAAGAGTCGAACATGACTGAGCGACTTCACTTTCACTTTCCATGAAAGCAGGAAGAATACAGTGCATTTAACATGGTTCGTTTGTTTCAGAAACTGCAAAGGCAGACCAACCTGCTCACAATCCCTTAGAGACGCTGGCTGCCTATAAGCCCCCATATGGCAGGATTTTTGTCTGACTTAGTTTCCCTCTGTTGCCGGCACCTAGTACTATGTCTGATAAATGGTATATATATCGTGTTTTCTTCTTTAAGAACTTTATTGAATTATAGTTTAATCTACTCATTATAAGTGTACATTTCAATGATTTTTTAAGTCAGATTTATAGAGTTGAACAATCAACACCAAAATCCAGTTTTAGAACATTCCCTTAAACTCCAAAAAGTGTACTCACGCCCTTTGTAGTTCATTCTCACCACTCTCCTCAGCACCAGGCAGTTAATGTCCTGCTTCCTGTCTCTAAACTTGTGCCTTTTCTGGAGATTTTATGTATATGGACTCATATAATATGTAGCTGTTTATATCTGGCTTCTTCAAGTCAGCGTCATTTTTTGAGGTTCATGCATGTCGTAGCATCAATTAGTAGAATCCTTATTTCCTTTCTATTATAAATAAGTACTGCCTTATACTGCCATATAATTTTTTAAAATCAGTCGTCACTTTACAGACATTTGGATTTTTCCATTTTATACTTTGAATGTTCATATACACACCTTCGTGTGGACATGTTTTCTTGGGTAGGTTCCTAACAGTGAAATTGATGAGTCATGTAAATTTATGTTTAGCTTTTAAAGAAACTATCAAACTGTTTTCTAAAGTGACTGTGCATTTTATATTCCCATCAACAATGCATAATGGTTCCAGTCTCTCTACTTTCTCATTAACTCTTGGTTTTATCTTTTTTATAGTTCTTCTAATCAATATATAGAGGTATAACATTGTAGTTTTAATTTGCATTTCTCATAAACTAATGTTCAACATTTTTTATTCACAATAATTATTAGTAACTTGAATATCCTCATTGGTAAAATATCTACTCAGATCTTTTGCCTATTTTTATGTCAGATTATTTATCTTACTGAGTTGTAAGAGTTCTTCATGTATTTTGTGTACTAGTCCTTTATGAAAAAATATGTATGACTTGCAAATATTTTCTCCTTATGTGTGTCTTGTCTTTCTATTAGGATAATGGTGTCTTTGGCAATACAAACAGTTTAAATTTTGGTAATGCTCAGTTTATCAGTTTTTTTATGGATCATGTTTTGGAGTTATGTTTAATAATTTTTTTCCTACTCGAGATCACAAATATATTCTTTGATATTTTCCTCAAGAAGTTGTATAGTTTTAGCTCTTACATTTTGATCTGTAATCCATTTTGAGTCAGTGTTGCATATGATATGAAGGTTCCATGTTCAGGTTTTTCCACGAGGAATACAATAATCCTAACATCCTTGTTGAAGAGACTATTGTTTCCCAATTAATTGTGTTGGCATTCTTTGCTAAAAATCAATTACCCTTTAATGAAATGAACTATTTATGGACTCTTAAATCTATTCCATTGGTTATTAAGTGTATCCTTGTACCAATAACACACTGATTTTTTTGTTTGTTTTTTGCTAAGATGTTATAGTAAGTTTTGAAATGAGGTAAAATAATGCCTCGAGTCTGCTTATTTTCAAAACTAATTTTGGCTATCTGAGTGAGTGAGTGAAGTCACTGAGTCATGTCTGACTCTTTGCGACCCCATGGACTGTAGCCCACCAAGCTCCTCTATCTAGGTCCTTTGTATTTCCTCATAAATTTTAAGAGAATTTTGTCAATTTTTGCAAAAATACTTGCTTGTATTTTGATAGAGACTGCATTGATTATACACACCAATTTGTGGTGAGTTGCCATCTTAATCATATTGTTGCATACCTTTGGTTGAGTTCCAGAAGTAGTTGTTTTTATCAGTTTTGTCCAATTTGATGGTTGCCTTTAGAGAGAAGATTTGCCAACCCTGTCACACAACCATGCATGTGAATTCTATAACCCCAACCAAACTCTAAGCTCTAGGAGGCAGCTACCATATTTTCCACTACTCTGACACTCATTAAATAAAGTAAATTGCTTTTTTCTATCATATAATGTGCTGTGATGGAAAGGATTTAATAGATGTTGGAGAGGATATTGCTTGCAGATATGGCAGGAAGAATTGCAAAACAAGCATTGTCAGCATTATTATCTTCAGAAAGAGAGAAATGTCTGACAAGCTTCACTGACTAAGGTCAGACAAGGCCCAAGCAAGAAAAGTCATGGACACCAATCCAGTGTTCCGGAGTCTGTTCTCCTTCAAAGACAGGAAAAAAGAAAATAAACCTAAATTCCTATATAATGGAATTTGGTTAGTTTTATGGGGACTTCTGGAGAGGAAAAATATATAAGGATATTTTTCTAAAGTGTGTTGAAGAAAATTTATCTCAGGCATCATTTAAGAAATGGGACTATAATTATGTTTCTGTCATGTTTTATATTGAGATATGTCTGAGGCTTGGGAATGGGTTAGAGGGCCTTTCAAAAGTCCCTCCTAAGAATCTTCAAATCTTGATTTATGTATCCTCCTACCACATCCATATCCATAGCTGTGTTTTCTGAGTTAAAGCACAGAAGATTTATCAGTTTTTAACATATGAGAACCCCACACATTTATCTCTCGAGCGTCATAATGGTGGACTTTCACAAGGCCCCAAAGCTTGGCACAGATTTTGAACTGTGTTTTTATTTTTATACCTTTCCTGTATTGAAAGACACATAGTGGAGAGAAAAGCGAACTATGGTTAGAGAAAGAATATAGCTGATACCCAGGTTGGGCCACCCAGAATGCACCAGGATTAATGACAATTTGGCCTGACAGCATCCTGACCGCAAGAAATGAAGTCACCCTAGGAAGTGTTTTGGAGAAGAAAATTAAATCAGCAGAGTGAAAAGGGGAAAAAATAATTAAAAGCATAAAGTCTAAACTATACATTGTCCAAGTATTTCCCCCCCATTAATTTTGGAAGCCCTTGAGTGTTTCCAGGGAAATTTAATCTGCATGTTTCTGACCCATTTACACTTAACTCACCACAACGTTGTTTTCTGAGTCATTTGTTGTCCAAGAAGCACTCTGAACCTCGTTCATAAAGACTTTTATTAAAGTGATTGTTTTCTTTTTCCTTCAAATGAAATTATGCTTTTCCAGATTGAAATGAACATTGAAATGAACCCTAAATTTAAAACTTGTGACATATAAGATGGAGCCACTTTTGATCATAATGTATTCCTAGTCAGGTTTCCAACCCAAGGTGTTTTGGTCTTGGCAGCATTATAATAAGCGGTTGAAATGAAAAGACACAGGTTTATTGCTCTTTGGATAGACAAAGTGAGCCTTCTCAGGCCTTTTTTTTTTTTTTTTTTAAAGGCAAAGCTTTTAAGGAACCCCAGCCAGTCTAACAGTCAGCCCTTCTTTAGAATCCATTGCAAATAAAGCTCTGAACTTGAGTATACTGGAAGGACTAGAAATGCTTCATGATCCTAAGGGCTTTGTGGCCCAAGAGACTAAACTGTAAAATGAGGGCAGCAGTAGCTTCTACCTCATAGGATTTCAGTGAGGGTTAAATGAGATAAATCGTGTAAGGCAGCAGTCCTCAACTTTTTTGGCACCAGGGGCCAGTTTTGTGGAAGACAATTTCTCCTGGGATCAGGGCAGTGAGGGGGTTGGTTTCAGGATAATTCAAGTGCATTAATTTTTATGTACCTTATTTTTATTATTATTAATTGATATATACAATGAAATAATTATACAACTCACCATAGCACAGAATCAGATCATTAGGCATTAGATTCTCATAAGGAGCACACCACACAAATCTCTCACTTGTGCAGTTCACGGTAGGTCTGCACTCCTATGAGAATCTAACGCAGCCACTGATCTGACAGGAAGCAGAGCTCAGGTGATAATGTGAGCAATGGGGAGTGGCCATAAATACAGACGAAGCATTGATTATGCCTACCACTTACTTCCTGCGGTGTGGCAACATCTCCAATCAGTTGACTTTAAGTAAAGGAGATTACCTCAATAATGTGGATGAGCCTCATGCAGTCAGCTTTGAGGCTTTTAAGAACAAAAATAGGTTTCTTGGAGAAAAAAATTCTGCCTTTTAAAACTCCATCATCAATTTCTGCCCCAGTTTCCAAACTGTTGCCTTACCCAGTGGATTTCAGACTTAGCAGCCGGCACAAAATGATATAATGTATCCATCCTTAAAGATGCTGATAATTTCTCCCTTAGAGTAGAAGCTTGACCCAGAAAGTGAGTGTTTTGCTCAATAACTTCTGAAGCTACCTAAATTGTTTCACTTTTCTATTTGGAGGAAGAAGCATTAACTTCACTGCCTGTCTGTCACCATTATGATCCAAGGGTGTAGAGGTTTGCTTGCCCTGTTTGCGGCAGTGTTACCAAACTGCACATGATACATTTATTCAGTCAACAAACGTTTACTGAGTGCCTCCTCTGTGCCAGGTACTCAACCTAGACACTGTGGAATAGAGCTGTAAAAAAAAAGGCAAAAAACCCTTGCCCCTGTGACATTTACATCCTCATGAGGGAAGACAACATGCAAACAAATAAATAAGTAAAATATATTATTGATTTGATGATAGGTTCATTGGGGAAAAACAAGTCAGGGGAGCAGGCAGGCCATGCTAGAGGTAGGCGTCATTGAAATAGGTTGGTGAGCTGAGTCTTCCTTAAAAATATGACCTTGGAGCAAAACCAGTGTATCAGTGATGCTATGTGAAATTGCCAAATATTTCTGTTTTAAAATGACAGAAGATTCTGACTCGTAATGGTTTGAACAATAAAGGAAGACCATTTTTCACATAACAAAAATAATAAGTATAGCAGGGATTTACTGAGCATCCACAGTGTACCAGACACTCTTTTGAGCAGCCCACTCACTTAAAGCTCACAAAAAGCCTTATAAAGTAGGTACTTTTTGTATCCTTGTTTCATAGGTGGAGAGACTAAGGCTCAGAGAAAGTGAGACTTTTCCAAAAGTTTATGTGACTGGCAAGTGGCATAGCTCTACAAATTTGTTCCTGGCCAAGTTTCTTTCCTGCCCCAGATGTCTGCCCACGAGAGAAAAGGCAAGTAGATCATGTCAGGCTCCGTCCCGGGTCTTCCCTATGTCTCTCCTAGCTCCAGTCTCCTCTCCGTTTTGCCTCGTCCTCAGCTGTAGTGAGATGGCTGCAGCATTTCCATGGGTCACACTTGGACACAAGGGGGAAAGGGACTGTCCTTCCTGGGTCACCCCAGGAAGTACTAAGACTCTTATCTTCATGGAACACCGAAGGCAGTGGGTCAATGGGCCCATTCCTACACTAATCACCACTAAGGGGGAATAGGATTAACAGGCTTAGATCAAACTAATTTTTTTCAGGAATGGCAAGGATGTTGGGATTCAAATGAAAGACTTTGCCAATGATGTATTAATGGCTTGTGTTTGTATTACTTTCCTCTGCTGAGGTCCATCAGCAGAAACGAGTAAACATCACATCTTTCACAGCTAGAGTGCATGCTGTATGTCACACTCCACCTTGGAGAAACTGAATGCTTGATCCATTTGATTCTGTTAGGATAGGCAGTGGTCATATAAAAAAGGCCGCAGCTCCAGTGGGGGCACGTGCTGCAAATTCTCTTCTCAGTCTTCAAGATTTTAGTGTTGAGCTCTTTTATACTGCTCTCTCCTAACTGACATCACCAGAAGTGTTGATAACAAGAAGGGCTGTTTATTTTGACCTCACGCATCAAAGTGACTGGATTTCTTATCAGATGTTTTCAAAAGCTTTTAGTCTGACTAAAGACCATCAGGAGATTTTTGGCTGTGTGCTAAAAGTGAGAGTAGAAAAAAGCCACCGAGTGTATTTCTGAAATCACACTTGGGTAAAAAAAGCAGAAACTACACAAATGGAAATTATTCTGAAATTTCTCTGAAGATAGTACATGATTATTTCAACAATAACTTATTTTATAGACTGTGCTTGATAATGTTTATCTGGTCCATTATAAAGCCAACCAGTCAAAATGCCTAATCACCCATGCAATTTCATTTGATACCAAACACTAATAGGGAGATTTTCATTATCAAACAAACTTGGATTTTAGCCCTATTCAGCATTTGCCTCCAATCAAACTTACTATCTCCCTTTTCAGTTTGGCATGAGAATACCATATTACAAATATCTATATTGTCTCAGCACCCTATAATGCTATTACAATGACAATTTTATTAGGTCCATAAAAATTTTGCAACTTCCCCACAGCACACTGTAATTTCACCAACAGTTGTAAAAGGTCTTAAATTATATTTGTGCAAAATTGAGATGAATGGGCTTGAGCATTAATGCATTTCTCATTGTGTAATAGGGACTTTTTCTTCCCTCTCTCTTTGCCAAGAACAGAGAAAAGACTATCCCATTCAACTATTTGTCAACTCCCATTAGAAACATTTAATACTAATAAAATTTATGGATTCAGTTTCCAAAGGATACTGCCAGAAGACTTCATGATTACTCCATCGGTACTTAAATACAACCATTGTTCACCTTATAAAAATCTATATGCAGCCTGACAGGTATAAAATGTAGCTTTGTGTGCTGAGTCAGCATCATACTTTTTTTTTGGTTGAAGTAGAGTTCATGAAATAAAAGTAAATGTGTTCTCGAGCCAGTGAGGAAAGATTGATCTGAAAATATTCCCCCAATAAATATGAAACTGACAGGCTATGATGCTATATGCCTATTCTCAGCTGAAAAAGAAATAAAACATGATTCAATTGACTCCATAAGTAGGGAATAAGTGAATTCACTTTCAAGGCTTTATATACATAGTCACAAATGTTAGCTTGAGCATGTAAATTACAAAGGTTAAATAAAGTGCTGCCTTTCAAATAGGAAGATTGAACCAACAGATCCCTCAAGTAGCATTTCTAGAAGTCAAGATGGCTTTGCCTCTATCCACATACACATACAGTGTCATTCTTGGGATCTGATTCTTCAAGCCATAATTGTTTCTTCCTCTCAACTCCCCACATAACAATGTGACAATTTCTGATTTGTATCATAGTTACTTATGTACAAGCCTTCTCATTCCTGATAGGAGCTCCTTATTTTATTTTGTTACTCTCTTCAGCTAACCTACAATGAATTGTAAATGGTAAGTATTTCTCATGTATTTGCTGAATTAACAAATGAAAAAAAAAAAAAAAAGAATGAATGAGGTGTCTGTCACCCAGAGCTATGCAATCTGTAGTAACTCATGGAGCTAACAAGTTCATAAGAAATGGTATCATTAAGGTAAGGAATTTACAACTGTGATGCCCTCATAAGTATCAGTGTTTATTAAGGTAAATGATGGTGCAGAGGAACATAAGACAGTGGTGGTTAAGCTGGAATATAAGTAGCCCTGAAGGTATACACTGTCCAAGGGGCTATTGACTCGGGTAATTTTAAGAGAATACATTTTCTGTTTTTCAGCTTCCATATTTGGTTTTTAAAAATCTCTTTGCTTGAAGAAAAGTCTGGAGTTGACATTTCCTGTCCATTCTTCCTTCTGCCAATTGACAAAAGACAGACATACCTCCGATCCTGAACCTTATGATGGTGTGTTTTCCTGAGGTGTGAAATCCTTCAGCCCTTCCCCGTCAAACAGACCATTTGAAATATTGGCGTTGGTGAAGGCTCCTGTGCCCATAGGAGACACCTAAACCAGTGAGAGGGCGCCTTATGTTTTCCTATCTTATGTACTTATGCGTATAAAAGCAAAGTGTGGTATGAGACCCTATTATGAACCCATTTAGGATGTTCTGAAGTTAGATATATTTTGTGCAAAAGCAAGTAAGAAAGATTTTTGTTTAATAATCTTGTTCTTTTCCATCCTCCAAC
>SJYQ01095284.1:463123-489043 GCA_006410935.1 Redunca redunca
GTAGAGAATTTTAAATCTCCTATCATTAAATTTACATCCCATAAAATTTTGTATTACTGTATGAGTAATAATCATAAATTGTAAGATTATAAGTAATTTTAAAATTGTGATATAATTGTGGTTTTTTATTGACTATCTACTAATAACGTTTGTGATAACTGAATGATTCAACACAGCAGAAATTGTTTCCAACATGAAGCCTTGTAGGCACTGAAAATTTAAATTAAACATTTAAAAGATATGGTGTTGCTAATAAGAGTGGTATGGTGTTCAATAACCATAAAACAACTGTTAAATTAGCTCAAAATTCTGTGAGAGAAGTGGAATGGTAATATAAACTAAGGGAAGAAGAACCTCTAAAATTCCCAACTGTCACAATAGGGCTTAATTATCTATATGTAAGTAGGTGACGGTAGAATCAAATTTCTATGCTATATACTTTTGGAAGTGGCACTAGTGGTAAAGAATGGGCCTGTCAAAGCAGGGGACAAAAGAGATGCAGGTTTGATCCCTGGGTCAGGAAGATCCCTAGAGAAGGAAATAGCAAGCCACTTCAGTATTCTTGCCTGGAGAAACCCATGGACAAAGGAGTCTGGAGGGTCACAGTCCATGGGGTCGCAAAGAGTCAGCCATGACTGAAGCAACTTGACATGCCAAAATAGTGAGGTAACAATTTTATATTAACTGTCAATTCCTGCAACACACAAGTAATTTTCATAGTATTGCTTAACATATTATGCAAAAATTTAGGTGTCAATATAAAGATGAACAAATGACATTAGTTCTGGACATTCTTATGAAAAAAAATGTAATTAAAAAAGATTGAAGTTCTCTAATTTCAAACTGGTCTGTATGCTGAAAAAATATCCAGTTTAGTGGGAAAGAAAGAAAGCATAGATAAAAGCAGTTAACAATAAATATATTCAATATTCTAGCTTTCATTTCTTTTTTCTCTCTGAGGCTGAAAGTACAAATCTGATCATTAACTCTAGCAACTCCATTCAACAACTCTGCTCAGTCATCTTTCGCCAGGCTCTGGTCAGATGCTGAAAGTATAAAGGTTGACATGACAAGAATGTTACCCTGATAGGGTTCACTCTCTGGTAGGTGAACTTCCCAGGACAAACCAAACTGACCAGAAAATGGCTTAAGCACTTCAGCTACATTAATAGATTTAAATGATTCCTATAATGTGAATTCTTTCTGACCAATGATTTATTTCTTATAAAATGGTGAAATTTTTATCATGTGCCAAGTTCACAGCACCATTATTCACAATGGCCAAAAGATAAAACTAATCCAAACTTCCATTACTGGATAAATACAATGTGGTCTGTGCATTCGATGGAATATGATTCAGTCTTCAAAAGAAAGGACATTCTGAGACATGCTACAACATGGATGAGTTTTGAAGATGTGTTAAGTGAAATAAGCCAGACTCAGAAGGACAAACACTGTATTATTCTATTAATGAAGTACCTAGAGTAGCCAAATCCATAAAGACAGAAAGTAGAATGGTGGTCTCCAAGGCCTGGGAGTGGGGTGGGAGTAGGAAGGAATGGGGAACTATTGCTTAATGGGGTAATAAAGTTTCAGTTTGGGAAAATGAAAAAAAATTCTGGAAATGGATGGTGGTAATGGTTGCACGACAATGTGAATGTGCTTAATACCACTGAACTACACACTTGAAATAAGTAAAATAGTGCATGTTATCTCATGTATGCGGAGAAGGCGATGGCACCCCACTCCAGGACTCTTGCCTGGAAAATCCCATGGGTGGAGGAGCCTGGTAGGCTGCAGTCCATGGGGTCGCTAGGAGTCGGAAACCACTGAGCGGCTTCACTTTCACTTTTCACTTTCATGCACCGGAGAAGGAAATGGCAACCCACTCCAGTGTTCTTGCCTGGAGAATCCCAGGGACGAGGGAGCCTGATGGGCTGCCATCTATGGGGGTGGAGCAGAGTCGGACATGACTGAAGCGACTTAGCATGTTATGTATGCTGCTACTGCTACTGCTGCTGCTAAGTCGCTTCAGTCGAGTCTGACTCTGTGTGACCCCATAGATGGCAGCCCACCAGGCTCCCCCATGCCTGGGATTCTCCAGGCAAGAACACTGGAGTGGGTTGCCATTTCCTTCTCCAATGCACGAAAGTGAAAAGTGAAAGGGAAGTCGCTCAGTCGTGTCCGACTCTTCACGACCCCCTGGACTGCAGCCCACTAGTCTCCTCTGTCCATGGGATTTTCCAGGCAAGAGTACCGGAGTCGGGTGCCATCACCTTCTCCGAGCATGTTATGTATGAGTGTGTGCTAAGTCCCTTCAGTCATGTCTGACTCTTTGTGACCCTATGGACCATAGCTCGCCAGGCTCCTCTGTCCATGGGATTCTCCAGGCAAGAATACTGAAGTGAGTTGCCATGTCCTCCTCCAGGGGATCTTCCTGACCCAGGGATTGAACCTGTGTCTCTTATGTCTCTTGCATTGGCAGGCAGTTTCTTACCACTAGTGCCACCTGGAAAGCCCATGTTATGTATATTTTATCACAATAAAAAGGTGGTAAAAATGAATTGATCCACTATTTAATTACATACCTTTTCAAAATATATTTACTAAGCACCTACTATATTCAGGCACTATGCTATTGACACAAAAACTAAAATATGATTCCTGTCATCAAGGATCCCTGAGTCTAGCCCTTTTGAGTGTGAATCTAGATTGTATTAGCCAAGGAATGTGAATTTTCAAAACAGGAGCAAACAGGTAAGTCAAGTCCTTGAACTAAGCTCAGCTTCTACAGCCTGATTATTCCTTTCAATCAAATTAACAAAAGCCCTAATAAATGCATACTTCATGGTAAAATAGCTTTTTGCTTTACTCACATGCAAAATCTTTAGGTAGAAATTAGTCACACAACTG
Organism: Redunca redunca; assembly: GCA_006410935.1. NCBI lineage: Eukaryota > Metazoa > Chordata > Mammalia > Artiodactyla > Bovidae > Redunca > Redunca redunca. The sequence continues at coordinate 466,037 of SJYQ01095284.1, forward strand.
ATATTTTGAGACTCATATCTGCTTCTTAAGCTACATAATACAACACAACAGGTTGTCTTTAGAATGATCAGTAATTGCACTATAATCAACTTTCTCAAAAACTCTATGATTGTTAAGCCAAAAATAAAACATAAAAAGTTCACCCCTGTTTAACTCAAATCGAATGAGCTGGAGAGCTGCCAAATCTTGCTTTGTTTTTTGATCTGTGGAGACGGCCTTAGTCTCTCTTCTTTTCAGCATTAGGGGAATTAGGTCTCTCGTGAGTATTATTCTCCCCAGATAGTTCTCTTCTTTGCTGCAGTCAGAGGACAGATTGAAAATGTGGTAGGAAGAAAATCCTACCCAATTCCCTTCTTAAACAACCAAGCAACAACAAACAGGGCATCAAGTGCTATTATAGGAAATTACCTCAGAGAGAATCAATTCTTTGAAATCACAGATTGGAAACAGAGGCTGTGGGGAGAGATAGCTCCCAGGAACCAAAAAGGCAGCAATACAGATGATTTTTTTAACTTTTAATTTTGTACTGGGGTATGCATGCAGGCTAAGTCACTTCAGTCGGGTCTGACTCTTTGCGACCCTACAGACTGTAGCCCTCCAGGCTCCTCTGTCCATGAAGTTCTCCAGGCAAGAATACTGGAGTGGGTTGCCATGCCCTTCTCCAGGGGATCTTCCCGACCCAGGGATCGAACCCACATCTCTTATATCGCCTGCATTGGCAGGTGGGTTCTTGGCCACTAGCGCCACCTGGGAAGTATATTGGAGTATAGCTGATTAACAATGTGCTAGTTTCAGTCATACATATATACATGTGTCCACTCCCTTGAAAACTCCCCTCCCATCCAGACTGCCCCATAACATTGAGCCGAGTTCCCTGTACTATACCCTAAGTCCTTGTTTGTTATCCATTTTAAATATAGTAATGTATACACGTCCATCCCAAACTCCCTAACTCTCCCTTTCCCCCATCCTTCCTCACTGGTCACCATAAGTTCCTTCTCTAACTCTGGAAGTAAACACAGATGAATATTTTAATCCATCTCCCCAGGCCCAGTTCTATGCTTAACAATTTAATCCTCCTGAATGTAAGGGGTAAATGTAGAAAATTCACCCCGACCAGTTACTTAGAATTGCTTAGAGCAAAATAAAGAAGTCACTGTTGATTTCAGTGGTGGTTGAAAGTGTTTACAACATTTAGCATCAACACTAAGTATGTTCAGAGTCTGGACAGCTGTTCCAATACCTTGCACTGCTGTCTGCTTGGTGAGGAAAATCAAGAATGACAGCAGCTAGCAAAGACCATCTCAGCATTTTTGGGTCTTTCCCTAGAGCAAGACTCTCTCCCCGAAACAAGTACAGACATCTGCACATCACGATTTGCTGGGGAAGAGGGTGGCTGGCCACAAACAGCCTGTGGAATCCAAACCGGAATCCACATACAGGGAGGAGGAGAAAGATGGTACAGAAAGAGTTGCCCCCAAACCCCACAAATCTGCCAAACTAGAAAAGCGAGGAAAAGAAACTTGATTTCCAAGACACACTGGGAAGACGGGAAGGGATGTAAAGTTTTCTGTACACCTTCCCAACCAAAACCCCACTTGCAAAATAGAGTTGTTATAAAAATAGATTTAAGGATAATGGGGGCCTTGTAGCTGGGGGACCAGGAAGGTACAGCTGACCAAATTTAGCAAAAGTAAAGACTTTCACAGTGAGGTTTTTCTGTTTTTTGATTATCAATGACTACTCTGATGCTTTTTTTTCCCTTCTCAATATTCTCTACAGTAAATCAGAAACCACATGACCTTCATTTCTCCTGCTGTAATTTACAGAGATGCAATATAGCAAGAAAAACAAATGATACTGACTCAGATTCCAAAGAACCCAAGGATCAGATTTCCAGGCAATAGTTGTGAATAGCATTTATCCACCATGTAATTTTCCTTTTCAGTGTGTGTGTGTATGTGTGTAAGCCTGGGTCTAACAAACAGAGGGTGGAAATAAGAGGGTGAAGGAAATAATAGTTTCAGTTATCCGAAGAGAAGGCTTTTTTTATGCTATATAGAAATGCTGTAAATCCCACCAAGTTTACCTGGGGGCTCAGGAATGAGAGAAGGGAAAGAAAGTATGAAAGGAAGGAAGGGAGGGACAGAGAAAGAATAAAGAAAAAAATGAAAGAAGGAAGAGAAAGAAAAAGAGCAAAAAATAAAAAAACATACTTAGATGAAAACCACGACTTGGGAGAAAAGCAAAGTGAGGCCACATGTTGGGGAATAAATGGGTTTCCACATGTGAACGCCAATATATTATTGACTTACCCTGAGTCATAAATATGACAATTTGCCTCATTTCATAGTGAGGTCAGTCTCAGCCCAAATAAGCAGCCATCCTCTGCTTACTTAATGTTCCTAAATATGAGCTTTCCCCAAAGCTCTCCGCGCATATAATATAACGCCATGTGCACATGCAGTGGGGAGGAGGGATCGGGGAGGTGACAGAAAGCAAGCTGTGAACACAAAGATACTTTTAAGCCGAATACTTGTACATGATATATAGAACAGAAGATCGTCCATCATGGTTATTGAAACTGTGACCAGCAAAGCTATAAACCTGACACGGAAGAAGAGAAAATATGACTTGTTAGGTTGAAAAAGCACCAAAGAGGGAATTATAAAAGGGAAAATTTCATGACAAATTAGTTTGTATTTTTTGTTTTCATTTCTGACACATGATAGGAAATGCTATATGTTTGCTTAAGGAAGTGCAAATTTCTCCACTTCATCCATTTAAAATCCTCACCCTTAGGCCTTTTGTACTGAAGCATAAAGTTTGGAGACCTTAAAAAGTCATAATGTTTCCCCAAAGAATTTGGCCTCAGAAACATATTACAATCAGAAGGGCTAAAAATGAAAAGCCATTTTACAGCAATCTGGCGGTGTCTGCTTCAGACAGCTCACAAGGAGCATCAATTCATTCTCATGGTTTCTTTACCATATTTGATGAAATATTAGATGCGATTGAAACAAGCGGCTCAAGCAAGAAAGTCATAAACTTGGAAACAGTGTTGTAAAACAAAAGTGCGCTAACATGAAGTAAGTCTCAGATTGGAAAAAAAAAAAAAAAAGTCCCGGTGGCTTGCTCATAGACTAATCATACAATGAGCTGGAAAGTTACAGATGTTAAGGACCAATCTGCTCTTTTATATACATTCCTCTTCTGGGAACTAAGATTTGGAACTTATTAATAACCATTCCCCCAGCTCTGGGGAGCAGATAAAGCAGAGCAAGTAAACGAAGAAAGCTTAAGTTCAAGAGAATGTACTGAAAAGTCCCTATTTTAATATGCTCTGCAATTTCTGTGAGAGGGGAGGGTGGAGGTGGGTGGAAAGGAGAGGAGTGAAGAGAAGACATTCCCCCATGCAACATATTGGTAGCTGCAATAACAGTAATATTGCACAATTAACAAAATGATGATACCTTTCAGTTACAGCTGCAATTTAATCTTGAAAGACGTCAGTTCTCTCTAAATCACTCTACAAAAAATTATAGAATTCTACAATCCCAATCAAAATCTCAACAAAATGCTTTTAACCAAAAAAATTATTATAAAATGTAGTCTAAAGAATGAACAAGCAGAAATCGCTAGGGAAATTCTAAAAAGGATGATTAATGGAGAGAGGTATATTTATCTTAACAGATATTAAAATTGACTATAAAATCATTATCACTAAAACAGTCTAGTATTCAGGCAGGAATAGAATTGAATATAAAAATAATACCAACATATATGTAAAGTTATTTTATATCAAATATGGGATTTCAAATCAGAGCAAAAAAAGATGGAGTACAATTATAATAATGTTGGAAAAATCTGTTAGTAATTTATAAAATAAATTAAGCNTAAATGAATCAAATATTTAAGTAAAAAGAAATGCAAACATAAAAGCACTAGGAAAATATGGGTGAATACTTTTATAATTTTGTGATGGAGAAAGCTGTTCCAAGTATAACAGAAAATTCAGAAACCATAAAATATAATGAAATCTTGCTGCATAAAAATAAGATGAAATGTATGGAAAAAAGAAATCAACAAAGTCAAAATACCAAAGACAACAAATTGGGAAATTTTAATAATACTATATTTTCACCTCAGCAAATTATGTTATAAAGAAGAATTCATGCATTTAAGCTAATATAGCTAATATACAAAGAGTTCTCAGAAATAAATATAAAACAAACCCAACAGAAAAAATCATATGAAGCATATGTACATGCAAATAACCATAGAAATACAAATATCCAGGAACTTTCCTGGTCATTCAGTGGTTAAGACTCTGTGCTCCCGTGGTTTGATCCCTGGTCAGTGAACTAGATCCTGCGTATCACAAGGCATGGCCTAAAGAAAAAAATTAAGAAATATAAGTATTCAACATCATTGAGAAAAATATTATAATTTCACCATTAATTTAAAAAATGCAAATAAAATGCCAAAGAGATATCATTTCTATCCATCAGATTTGCTATGATTTTTAAAATAATTATAGGATCCTTCAAGAGTCCTATAATAGCTTCTAAAGTGTTGCTTTCGTGCTTGCTCTTCTACAGAGAATTCTTACAAGAGGCATCATTTTAAAACGTAAGCCACATTAATTCCAGGAGTTGGATCCTGACTACCTGGGTTTGAATCTTAGTTCTGCCTCCAACTGATTGTGTGAACCTGAGCAATTCATCTAATCTTTTTATGCTTGTTGTGTTATTTGTGAAATTAAGATGATAGTGATAGTGTCTAGTTCTTGCATTGAAAAGATTAAGTGTATTAACACGTGGAACATGCTTGGAACATCTTGTATATAGCAGACACTTGTCAAGTATTAGTGATGAGGAAAATGCTGCTGCTGATGATGCTAATGATGATGATACCACAGTCCTACACAGAAACTTCCGGTGGCATCCCACCAAACTCAGAATAATATACAAAACGCTTTTTGCAGCCTCAGAGGTGCTACAGAATCTGGCCCCTGCACATCTTCAATCCAACTACTGAGCCTCCTTCATTCAGTTGAAGCCACACTAGCCAAAAGCTTCATATACCCCCTTCACTCTAAGTGTCTTTGTAATTGCTCTATTGGGCTTCCCTGGTGGCTCGGCAGTAGAGAATCTGCCTGCCAGTGCAGAAGTGGGTTTGATCCCTGGGTCAGGAACATCCCTTCATGTTTTTCCAAACTATTAATAGTAATTAGCTCTCACTAATAGAATCAGTTACTTCTGTCTTGCTTCCTTCCTTTCCTCCTGATATCTTTTCTTCATTCCCGATGTATTTTTTCCTTTCTTCATTCCTTCCTGGAGAAGGAAGTCATAGCCCATTCCAGTATTCTTGCCTGGAGAATCCCAGGGACAGAGGAGCCTGGCAGGCTACAGCTCATCGGGTCTTAGAGTCAGACACAACTGAGCGACTAAACAACTGCTTTATTCCTAGCCCAGACCACTGTTTGCCCAAACGTGTTTCATTGTTTCCTCCCCAGGTCTCTGCTCCAATGGTCACCTCCCCAGAAAAGACTTCCTGAAACACTCTATCTAAATTGGTCCCTACCTCCAACCACGTTGAATACTGCTGTACGTGATTGATTAAAACATAACTTAATCTTACTTTCTAGGGAGCAACTTAGCTGTATATGTTGTAACTTAAAATGAACACTCCCTCATATCCAGCAACCTCACTCCCTTTCCTTAGTATAAGGAAATAAATCTGACAAGCATGAAAAGAACTATACAAATATTTTTTTTTTCATCAAAACATGGTCTATAATAAAGAAAATCTAGCACAATCTAAAGGTTAATCAATGATCAATTTGCTGTAAAAAAGGTACCCCAAAACTTTATGACTTCAACAATAGCCATTTATTCAGCTAACACATTGTAGGTTGGCAAGTTGGCAGAGTTTAGCTGGATGGTTCTCCTGTTTGGCTGGGCTCACTCATATGTCTATGATTAGCTGTCAGCTGGGCTTGTTCACATAGCAGTTTAGCAGGATTCCAAGAGAACAAAGAGAAACATGCAAGGCCCCTTTTGATGACTAGGACCAGATCTTGCATAGTATCATTTATATATATATATTTTTTTTAGTCAGAACAAGTCACAAGGAAACCCAGATTCAAATGATGGAGAAATCAACTCCATTTCTTCATGGCAGGAACAGCAAAACCACATAATAAAGGAGCACACACAGAGAGAGAGGTAGAATATATGGCCATTTTCCAATCCATCAGAATAAAGAATGTGTTGAATAAACGATGGTAATAATGACATAAATTTTGCATCTGCTAAAAATGGTGATGATCTATATTGAGTGGTTCAGAAAGATGCTTATGGCATCTTTAAATAAGCAAAGCATAGTATTGCCAAACTTATGATTTATATCCTGTGTACAAACATATCTATACATGTAAAAGAAATTAGGAAGGATGCTTTCCAAAATATTAACAGCAATTAGCTTTCACTAATAGAATCTGCTAACTCTGCCTTCCTTCCTGATATCTTTTCTTCATTCCCGATGTATTTGTTCTTTTTTTTCCCTTCCTTCCCTCCTTCCTTCCTCCCATCCCTTTTTCCTTCCCTCTTTCTTCTGCCTTCCTTCCTGAATTCCCATAGCCAAGTGTCCCTTCCTAGAGTGACGTGACTAGACTTTGCTCCTTATGCCTCAACTTATACTAGTTTAGTCTAGACGGTTTCTTATGACACTAGAAGAACTAGAATACTATCATAAGCTTGCAGGTATGTTTCAGTTTTCCACCTGCACTGAAACTACAAAAACAATTCTCATGACCAAACTCAGGATCATGGAGTGGGGAAACAGTCTTCGTCACTTGCTTAGAGGAAGTGCAAAGTCATATATGGGAATTTGCTGTGTAACTCAGGGAACTCAAACTGGGGCTCTGTAACCACCTCAAGTAGTGGGATGGGGAGGGAGGTGAGAGGGAGATTCAAAGAGGAAGGACATAGGTATACCTATGGTTGATTCATGTTGATGTTTGGCAGAAACTAACACAGTACTGTAGAACAATTACCCTTCGATTAAAAATAAATAAAATTAGCTACCAGAGAAAAGGGGGGATGCAAGAAGGAAAAGGATCAAGAACTGGCCCTGTTAATGCAACCAACTATAACCGTCTAGACAAAGCTATGGTTTTTCCAGTGGTCACATATGGATGTGAGAGTTGGACTGTAAAGAAAGCTGAGTGCTGAAGAATTGATGCTTTTGATAAGTGGTGTTGGATAAGACTGTTGAGAGTCCCTTGAACTGCAAGGAGATCAAACCAGTCCTTCCTAAAGGAAATCAGTCCTGAATATTCACTGGAAAGACTAATGCTGAAGCTGAAACTGATGCAAAAAACTGACTCCTTGGAAAAGACCCTGATGCTGGGAAAGACTGAAGGCAGGAGGAGAAGGGGATGACAGCGGATGAGATAGTTGGATGGCATCACCCACTCAATAGACATGAGTTTTGAGTAAGCTCTGGGAGTTGGTGTTGGACAGGAAGGCCTGGCATGCTGCAGTCCATGGAGTCGCAAAGAGTCGGACATGACTGAATGACTGAACTGAGCTGTTAACAAGGATGGTGATCTAGTTGGAAGGAGTGGACTAGAAGATTTTCTCTTAAAGTTGTGCTTGCCTAGCAAACATATTGTTTCTTAGAAAAATTTTTTGCTTAGGAAATGATATAAGGCTAACAGGTGTTACATAACGTAAAGCATCCTTACCATGATTTGACATCCATGTCTGTCCAGTCAATTCAGTTCAATTCAGTCGCTGAGTCGTGTCTGTTGGATGATAGAAAAAAGTCTGTCCAGTGTTACCATAAAAATAAAATAAGTTTTAAAGTGCTCTGAAAACTTTAAAGCTATGTACAGATGATTATTCTATGTTGATTTCTGATTGCCAGTGAATGTCTTTTGGGCTTTCCTTTCCTTTCCTTGGAGTTTGCAGGCAATGCAAAAATCATTTCAATAACAAAGTAAGCCAAACACGATTGGGTCCATAAATCTGTTGCTGAAAAACAAAGACAACATCACACCATGTCTACCAAAGCCAAACACAAATTACTCTGGGGAAATTTAAAACATTAGTGGGAATAATTGAAATTTAGCTAAATTATTATTATTATTATTCTTTCTAATACTTGACTTGCATCTTATGTCTACCAGAAGACTTGGTGATATTTAAAAATCAGATAAATTCCATTAAGCTATTGCTTTCATTAACAGGAGTCTCTTTGCCTGCAGGGATTCGAAAATGAGTCATTCTTCCTTGAAATGCATCCAGTTGCTGGAGCAGCTGTAAACTGTGGGAGTTGATACTCCTCAATATTGAGGTGAAAGAGTCACTGAGCCCCACCCTTTGGAAACTACTTTGGCTACAACACTCAGACAAAGTTCAAGGCCCTCATGATGAGGCCTAAAGCCTTTAATTAATCTATTTGCCTCTGCAGCTCCTGTGGTCCCTGAATACTTCACCACTGCATAGCAACAAACGCTTATATTTACTCATCCTTTTTCTCTGAACAACAGTACACACTTTTAGATGTTCTACCCAACATCTAGTCATGGAAAAATAAAAACTTAGCAAAAACTCACCAGGAAGATTTGTGCCCCAGAATAGGAAACACAGAATTTTTTTTTTTTCCACAAAACCCTCTTAAGGAATCAGAAGTTTCTCACTTCATCCCAAGTTTCTCACTTCATCCCAAGTAACTATTTAGCCTTCAACTGCTTGTCTTTTCCATTCATTTTCTTTCATTAATTAATTTGACAAATATTTATTGAGCGCTTTCTCTTTTTTTAGACATGGTGATAGGCACTGGCAGTTAAATTCATATCACAGTTTAAATTAAAGCACTGGCATGCGCATGTGCTCAGTCATGTCCAACCCTTTGTGACCCCAGGATTGTAGCCCACCAGGCTCCTCTGTCTATGGGATTATCCCAGCAAGGATACTGAAATGGGTTGCTATTTCCTGCTCCAGGGAATCTCCCTGACCCCGGGACTCAACCCGCATCCCTCTTCGTCTCCAGCATCAAGCAGGTGGAGTTTTACCACTGAGCCACCTGGGAAGCCCAAAGCACCAGAAGAATTCTCAATTCTATCTACTTATCAGTAAGAAAAAAAATTGGCTTTATCCCCTTTCCCTATTGTACCTTTCTTAAACCATTGTGGAATAGGAAAGGCAAGGTGCTGCACTGTCTTATACCTTGTGTGAGCAACCAAGCTGAGCTATGAACTAGTGGACTAGGCAGTCTCACGGGTTTACTGCCTCTTACATCTGTCTCTCTGGCTCTGTTACGATTTAGTGTAACTGGCTTTGCAAAGAAATAAAGCATTTTGATAATGCTTTTATGTTTATATTTTAATTCTTTCTTTTAAATGTCTTTAATCATCTTAGACATAGTTATTTAATTATCTCTAAAAGATAGTTTGCTTATTGGAGCATTTTGGTAGCCTAATTCTTCTATTGTTTTTTCTCTAATTCTTATTTATGGTGGATCTGTGTTTCATAATTGTAGATTATTAACTGATATCTGGCAGATATTATTATGGGAATCTTCATGGCATAGATTGAGAGGATGTCCTTCCAAAGAGGAATTTTACCTTCTGCCATTCCATTTAAGAATATCATTAAGCCCAAGACTTCTTTTTTATTTATGTCATAGTCTAGATACACGTGGGCCACACTGATGGTAAAAATGTTGAACTATAATTTCACATGAACACAAGTTCCTGTTTATTTCAAAAGAGACATTTTGGAGTTTGTCATTATTGCTATTGTGCTGTTTATTTTCTAAAGAGCTTTTTACCAGGTCCTCGGATCTTAAAGGTCAAACTCCTCCCCACAGCCAAGGCAACTAGAACAACAAGTCAAGTCAAGTGCTTACTATCTCTTTATTAGTTGTTTTCATAATCTTCCCTTGAAAATTTCCTTTCCTTCTTATAAACTGGAGTATATATTTAATACAATGCCTATTCTATTTTAGTGTATATTTTTAAGTGTTTCTAAAAAAGGATTTTCTTGAAACTTAATCCAAATATGTTCAGAAACTAGAGTCTTCCATTATTTTCTTGATATGATCAACACAAATTTTCAGTCAAGCAGCCTGACATATGTCTGAGTTTTGACATAGAATAATCACAATTGTAAATCAGTGAGCAACCTTCTTACAGTTAGAGGCAATGTCTGTGTCCTGCTTCAGTTATGTGTCTGATGGGTGCTTAATAAATACTTCCTGATGAATTAATTAAAATATTTTAATTATAAACTTCTTGTCTGTTAGAGCCACCCCTTGTTTCTCTCTGGCAAGAATGGTTTCATTATTATTTTAAAATATGCAAGTGAGTCACTCTAAAGTAATGAGGCAAATTCCACAAATGATGCATAAAAATTGGTGTTAGCAACTTGCCAATAGTCACTCCTTCTATGACACATATTTACTCACAGAGCCATAGCTGGTTGCTGTGACAAAGAAACACAGATATGGAGACTGTAGTACTGTTTTAATTTTTAAATAATCCTTAAGTGTACCTGAACAATTGTTAGTTTTCAAAGACCACCATACAACTTAACTTTAAAAATGAAGATTATTCATCTCTCTGGTAAACTGAAGATACAAAACTAATATTTGATTCCCTATAAACTGGAAGCAAAATTAATCAACTGATAGTCAGATAAAACAAAGATTTTAAAATCCATGTTGTCATCACAGAACATAGGCCTATAACTTAGTCACTAAGCAAGTCACTATTTAATTATTTACATGATCTCCATAGTTCTAAAAAGAGACCCCATATTTCAAGCAGGGTAACATCTGAAATGACTGCTGTTTCTATTTCCCAGGGTTGTGGTGACAGTCCAAGGAGGTTGCTGATTCCTTGGCAACAGAATGCAAAAGACCATCAATTTAGCTCTAACCATGGACGCCAAAGAAACAGGGAAACCTTGTAGGCAAAGCCCTAGTCCAAGCAGGAAATTTCATTTTTTGGAAGAGTACATACAGAATCAAAGGAAAAAGGCTATAGAGCATGAGGATATATTCAACTTCAGTGGCTTAACAACTTTGAGATTCAACTCGCCATCTATCAAGATAATTTGATAAAGCCCATTCAACTCAGTTTCATTTCCAAACACAAAAAGCATGAAATCTAGAGATAAGCCAGTCTGAGATAAGGCCTTGTGCTAACTTACTACCTGAGTGAACTTAGGCAAGTCTCTAATACTAGTTTTCCGCATCATAAAAATGGGAATAATAAGAATACCAGTCTTACAGGATTGTTATTATAGGATTAACAAGGGAATAAATAAGCTAGTGTCACTAGTATCTGCCGCTAGTGAGTAGTCAAATATGTGCTATTATGTTAACAAACATTTAAATATTTACTATGAGCAAAAGTGTACTAAATACTTTGATGGGTACAAAGATAAATCAGATATATACCTGGTCCATCAGGAGCTTAGATTCTAACAGAAGAGATGAAATAAGATGAAGTTTAAAACTCCATGAGAGTAAGGACTCTGTGTCTTATTCACCCTTATGTTCATAACATTCAAAAAATTTCCAGTATAACATAAGTATGCAGTATGTGAAAATGAATTAACTCTCCTATCTCATAGAAAATGTAAAGGTGAGCAGGAGTAATATAAGAGAAAATTATGGACCTTGAAGACCAATCAAAGAAAAAATGTCTCCATAGTTTCTCACCTGTCAAAGGACAATAATATTTGTTCCTGGTTTGTTTCCCTCACACATGTTATTGTAAAGATGAAGTAAGAATGTGTTTACCTGACAGCAGCAAATGGAGAAAGCTAGCAACAAAATGATGATACATAAACCCAAAGAAAATTAATGATATTTACAAAGAACCATGCAGTATTTCATATGTGCTAGAGACTGTTTTAAGCATTTCACAGAGGGTAATGAATCTTCTTTTTACAACAACTCTGTGAGATAGGTTTTATTATTATCTTTGTATAAAAGGAAACTGAAGATACAGAGAAGTTAAATCAAATGTCCAAAATCACACAGAGATTAAGTCACAGAAACAGAATTTAATTTCTGGCAGGGTAGCTTCAGAGCCTGTGTTATGAAGCAAAGAATTCTTTGCCTCCCAACAAATGAAGCCAGGGGCCCAGACTCTTATCTGCTATTTTTACTTATTGGAAAACACTGGTCCTTTCAAAGCAAGACCCTCTAAACTCCATGGTCAACTTCTGTCTCTTTCTAGCAACCTTCTCCAACACTTTCTACCAGAAGCTTAATTTCATTATCTGACTGCTTCCTGGAAGGAGGAGGAAGGGGAAGAGTGAGCTATAAATATCCCTTCCTAAGGGCCCCCCAAAGTGGAACCACCTGCTGGACCTGTGTGAGGTAGAGGGAGAAGCAGAGCTCCCTGGTGGAGAGAGGTTTGAATCCCATCACTCAACACAGGGTTTTTAAGACCACTTGGGGGCCTGACTGCTCCAAAAGGGAGGAAAGTAAACAAGCCAAAATGAATGATGTCATTACAGGGTTTATCATCTACCTGCTTAAAGACGTCAGTAAGAACTCAAAGGCAAGTGCTGGGCAGATAAAGCATTCTGAGAAGGCTGAGTTTTCAGGTATACTGTGCCCCCAAACCCCACAGCACAGTTCTGAGGTCCTGGACTCACAGGTACTTCTTAGGCGTATCCTGTTTTCTTGCACCATATCTCTGGGTATGGAAACACTTTGTAAACTGGAAACAGAACAAATGCTTCTATAACTAAGTAACCCAGAGAAAAGGCACTGATGGGGTCCTTTCTTTTGAACTGGATGAGGAAATATATTTTCTGCAGGTGTCTGGAAGCTGGAAGCAGCCCTTTATACATGCAAAAGACAATGGGTCCAAGGTCAGAGACTAAGTCAGTGATTAAACTTGGCTTTCCATCCTTTGAGTTCTTTCATTTGCAGCTGCCTAAGGCGGGCACAGGGATGAGCCAGTCACTCTTCTAAGGATCTGCTCACCCGGGACAGACCATTCTGGAGGTCAACTCAAGGGCAGAATCGAGTTAGCAAAAAGCTGTGCTTGCTTCTGCCAAAGTGCAAGATTTCTCTTGAAACACCCACACACAATCGCGGGTGCACCGTGCACGCATACACACAGACAACCACAAGGAATTTTTATTTTCTCCAATCCCAATCCACAGTCAGACACAGCTGCCAAATGAGTCCCTCTGACAGCACCTCCTACACAACGAGACGCCGGAGTTGCAAACTGTGCTCCACGGGCGTTTTAATTGTGAATCCAGATGCTCTACCCTTTTGGTTCTCTGCACTGACCTTTCACTTGAAAGTCAATTTGTCAGTCTGCTCCATGTGTCTGAAGAAATCATCAAAGCTGCCCTGCCGAGGAGCTCCCTATAGGTTTCTCTGAATACGGCTGCAACACAGCTACACTGTACAAGGCACTAGGGAGAACTGGGCTGGGGGAGACCTGGCGGCTCCTCTCTGCTCAGGATTTTGCGGGTGCGTTCTGTTTCTCAGGAAAGACGGCATCCGTGAGAGGTGGAAACTGCATGTCTTTGGGGAGACAAGAAAGAAACAGAGGCAAGAAGCTGCCTCCCTTTCCCCCACCACCTTCCCACCATCAACTTGCCAACAGGACCCAACTAAGGAAAGAAGACAGAGATCCTCTAGATTCTCCAAAATCCAGGCATGTCTGAGTTTTAGTCTTGGGTTTCAATATTCTGCCAGCAGTCAAGGGTTCAAGTCTGGAAATAAATATTCTGCCAGACGGCCAAGGAGACAGGTATCCTCAGAGATACTCTAAATGTGAAAACAGTTAAAGAGGCACAAAGGGCTGACAGAGATCATTATGTCACCCTAAATTAAGGGACACTCAGGAATCTAGTCTTTAGTTGCTAGGAAGAACTAGACAGGGCCAGGGGCCAGCCCAGTAGCACCCCATGCCACCCCCAGGTACTGGGGCTGTCCTTCTAGTTCCTGTCCACCCAGAACAACTTCTTACCTTTAAAACTTTCTCTTCTACACCACACCTGCCATCACAACTACACCCCACCTGCCATCACATGTACACACTACATATACACACACACACAAACCACCAACACCACCACAGTCAAATCCTATTGAGCTCAATAGGATCGAGTTGGCAAAAAGCTGTGCTTGCTTCTGCCAAAGTGCAAGATTTCTCTTGAAACACCCACACACAATCACCATCACAGTCTCAATTCTATTGAGTTATGTTGAATGACTTGTCAATGTGATAAGTTAACTGTGGCTAAGTGTGTGCTCTGGAAAAGCATCTTCTGGGAACCAAACAGTCGATATGATAGCTAGTTCTGCCCCTGGTATCCTTTAACAACTTTGAACTACTGGTCATTTGCCAAAATATAGTGGAATGCACTATGAAGAGAAAAGGCAGACGAGTTTGCATTAGAAGCCAAGACATTTTGGAAGGAAAGAGACAGGAAATCAACAGTCGGAACTGCATGATTTGTGTCTTGGGAGATGATTTGGGGAAGCTGAGGATAATCCCTAGGAAGGTCCAGTAACGAAGAAGAACTGTGACTTGCAAAGTAAAATTCATTCGCGAGTCCAACAAAGTTAGCTTAGTTTTCCAGCTAACACAGTCAGCTATATCGTGCTGTACTATAATAGGTCTATAATACATTTCACACAAACTATACAAATAAACATAAAAAATAAAGAAAACATGTTTAATCTTATAGCACAGGACCTTGAAAAGTACAGAGTAGTACAGTACAACAGGTGACATACAGAGGCTGCCATTGAGTGAGCAGGCAAAAAGAGTTACTGATCAGGGGAGGGAGAGGAGGTGGGAGATGGTAGAGCAGAGGGATCATCAGCAAGCTGTGATGCCACTCATGCCTGACATTGATGGCAGGCACAGATTCTGGTTCTTGCTCAATTCAATTCTATCTATCCTCTTGAAAAAAATGACTCAGTGATGTCTGGGTAATGGGTAGTAGCTCTTCCCTTCTCATCATGGATAACACAGGAGCACAGGATTGCATTCTGAATGGCTGCTGCAACCTTCATGGATCTTTCTACGTTTGGGTCTTGTGCCTCAAAATAAAGAATTTCCCCTTTTGCCATTTCCTGTGTTGTGAATCTCTTTGGTTCTTCAGTTACTCCTTCCTCTTATTGCTTCATTCTCTCAAAAATATTCACTTTTGTTTCCATTGCTTGGCACTTCTTAGTAGTACCAGCTACATCACCAATGCATTTGTGGTGCTTCAGGACATCCTGGGCTTGAAATAAAGATACTATACTACTGCTCTCTATACAGTATTGCACAGTAAAGTACATAAAAACACAACCACTTGTAGATGAGGCATGCAGATGACAATGTATTCCAGACATGTGAACTAGCTCATGTAATTGGGCATGTGAATGCACATTTACATCTTTGAAATTTTGCAACTCAAATGTTCATATGTAAGGAGTTAACTGTATCTGGGTTTAGGATAATGAAGCAGCTAGAATCTAAAGCCTAGGCAATCAGAGAGGAAGGAACTATTCTGTGAGCCCTTGGTCGGGGACCTCTGGGCTAAACATCACAGGTCAAGGTGACATGAGGCTATCAAGAGAGTGGCTATTGTGGGTTTGAGAGGAAAACAGAGACATGAGAGGAGTAGGAAGTAATTGGATGTTGGGATTCTGCTACAGGCAGAGTGAGAAACGTTGTTAATACCTTGTTTACATGTGAATCAACTAGTTAAGATGTCAAAAAGGCCAAGTCTTGGGAGTAAGTGCACACTCTAGAGTAATTCCTACACTGCCTTAAAAAATGCTATAATCTAAGTCCTGACAAAAGCCTCAAAAGAGGCAGTGTTTGGAGATCCTTTCCCCCAGCCCCAAGACAGAGGGGCTTGGGAAACACTTTGGACTCTCCATAGATCTGCCATAATAAAGCAGAAACCTAAGACTTTATAAGTTCAGTGTAAAGAGATAGTCATTGAACTGTCTCCTAAAACAAAACTCAACATCCTTCAGAGATCTACAATGTAGTATTCAGTAAATTGAGCACACAATCAGGAATATTAAGAGATGCAAAGATAAAGGAAATTGTGACAATCAAGAAAGAAAAAAGCAAGCATTAGATATCTATCCTGAGATGGCCCAAATATTGGATATAGCAGGCAAAGATTTTTAAAAGGTTACTATAAATATTGTAAAAGAAATAAAGGAAAACTGGGGAGTTCTCTGATGGCCTAGTGGTTAGGATTCATTGTTTTCACTGCTGTGGCCATGGTTCAATCCCTAGTTGGGAAACTGAGATCCTGCAAGTTGTATGGTGTAGCCAGGATTTTTTTTTTAAGTAAAATAAAAAATGAAGAATAAAAATTTAAAAAGAAAAAATATTACTTTAATAAGTGAAGATTATAAGAGATATCAAAAATACATGTAATTATAAAATAATCAAATAAAAATTATGAAATAGAATAAGAAGTTAACTTCAAAATTCAGTGGGTGATGGAGATGGCATAAAAACAGCAGGCTAGAAGTAGCAGAAGAACATAAAAGTAACCATTATAGAAAAATAAGCAGACGTTCAAGTACTTAAGCATAATTCAAACAGTCTAATACACATGTATTTGGAGTCCCAGAAATAGAAAAAGTAATAACTGAAATTTTCCCATATTTGTTCAAAAATATGTTTACAGACAAAGAAGCTAACAAACCCCAAGTAGACTAAATAAAAAAAAAAAAAAAAAATCACACCTAGGCACATCACAATAAAATTGTTGAAAGCCAAAGATAAACAGAAAAGCCCTGAAAGCAACCAGAGGGGGGAAAAATGCTATATATAGAAGAACAATAATACAAATAACAGCTAACTTCTCATCAGAAACAATAGAAGCCAGAAGATCACGGACTGCCATCTTTAAAATAACAAAGGGAAAAAAACCCCACTATCAATACAGAATCATATAAGCAATTAAAACATCCTTCAAAAAGGAGACCAAAATAATTGCATCTTCAAATAAGCAAAAGTTGATAGAATTTATTACAAGAAAATCCAAAAGATTTTCTTCAGGTTGAAAATAAATGATACCAGATAGAAACTAGAATTCACAGGAAGAAATAAAGAATACCAGAAATAATAAACAAGTAGTTTACTGTAAGACATCAGGTTTTTTCCTCTTATAAATTCCTTATAAGAAATTAACCACTTAAAGCAAAACTATTGACATTGTAAGGTGAAGTTTATAACATGTATGGATGTAAAAGATATAGATAAAAATTTAAAAGGTAATAACACCAAATTTTCCAGAGCATGCTGAGCAGCCAAGACTCTCTTACAGTGCCGATGAGAGTATAAAATGGTACAACTTCTTTAAAATACTATTGCATGCATGCATGTCCAGTTGCTTCAGTCGTGTTCAACTCTTTGTGACCCTCTGGACCGTAGTCAGTCAGGCTCCTCTGTCCATGGGATTCTCCTGGCAAGAATACTGGAGTGGGTTGCCATGCCCTTCTCCAGGGGATCTTCCTGACCCAGGAGTTGAGCCCACATCTGCTGCGACTGAACTGAACTGAACTGAACTTCTGCATCTGATGCACTGAAGGTGAATTCTTTACCCACTGAGCCACCGGGGAAGCCCTGAAACACTACTCTGAAGTGAAGTGAAAGTCACTCCGTCGTGTCCGACTCTTTGTGACCCCATGCGCTGTAGTCTACAGAATTCTCCAGGCCAGAATACTGGCGTGGGTAGCCTTTTCCAGGGAATCTTCCCAACCGAAGGATCAAACCCAGGTCTCCCGCACTTCAGGCAGATTCTTTACCAGCTGAGCCACAAGGGAAGCCCAGAACATTATCAGGCATTTTCTTATCATTTTAAGGATACCTTCACTCTATAACCCAGCAACTGCACTTCCAGGTATTTACTAAAGAGGAATGAAAGCCTACATCCAAAAAATTACATGGCAGAAGTGTTCATGGTAGCTTTATTAATATTGGCAGAAATAAACAAGGAAACCAAACAAAATAAACCAAATAATTATCAATAGTAAAATAGATAAATAATGTGCAGCATAGTCATATAATAAGATACTGTTCAATAATAAGAATAATGAATTACCGATTCGTACAACAACATGAATGATTCTCAAAAACATGCTCAGTGGAAGAAGATAGCCACAAGAGAGTAATTCTATTACTCTAAATACCTTGTGGTCACAGCTGGGCAGCACACATGGCATTCAGGCTATAGTTCTTGATAATCACCTCTAACGGAAAGCTATTTCAATAAAATAGCTTTACCATGTGATTCTACTTCAAAAAAATTTTAGGACAAATATAATTTACTTGCTGTGATTTTTTAAAACTGAAATAGTGGTTGCCTAAGGGCAGAAATTGGGCAGAGAAATCAGAAAAATTTCTGGAATGATAAAACTGTATTTTATTCAAAGGTATTGGTTCTATGAGATGAATACATTTGTCAGAATCACCTGAGAGTACACTTAACATTCATGATTCCATGATATGTAAATTTTACCTCAATTATTTAAAACGTACTTGTGCTTGGGGGAAAAAGCTAAGTCAGGTAATGCCATCCCTTGATTCAAAATTTCAAACATCTTTCCATCTTGAAACCAAAGCATGAATCCTTATAATAGTCTTAAGACCCTATACTTTCTGGTTCCCCACTACATCTAATAATCTTCCTAATGCTGACTGTGCAGTACATTGTCCTTTTCATAGACTCCTGAATGTGTATGCCTGCTCTTATCACACCCCAAAATCTTTACCCTGTTCTATTTCTCTCCATAGTGCTTACCATCATCAAACATTATTCTTTTAAATCCATTTACCATCTGTTCAGTTCAGTTCAGTTCAGTCGCTCAGTCGTGTCCAACTCCTTGCAACCCCATGAATCGCAGCACACCAGGCCTCCCTGTCCATCACCAACTCCCGGAGTTCACTCAGACTCACGTCCATCGAGTCAGTGATGCCATCCAGCCATCTCATCCTCTGTCGTCCCCTTCTCCTCCTGCCCCCAATCCCTCCCAGCATCAGAGTCTTTTCCAATGAGTCAACTCTTCGCATGAGATGGCCTAAGTACTGGAGTTTCAGCTTTAGCATCATTCCTTCCAAAGAAATCCCAGGGTTGATCTCCTTCAGAATGGACTGGTTGGATCTCCTTGCAGTCCAAGGGACTCTCAAGAGTCTTCTCCAACACCACAGTTCAAAAGCATCAATTCTTCGGCACTCAGCTTTCTTCACAGTCCAACTCTCACATCCATACATGACTACTGGAAAAACAATAGCCTTGACTAGATGGACCTTGGTCGGCAAAGTAATGTCTCTGCTTTTGAATATGCTATGCCCCCAAAATAAGTACAATATAAGACACTTTATTTTGTTCATGTATAAATCTCCTGGAGAAGGAAATGGCAACCCACTCTAGTATTCTTGCCTGGGGGATCCCATGGACAGAGGAGCCTGGCAGGCTACAGTCCATGAAATTGCAAGAGTCAGACATGACTTAGCAACTAAACCACCACCACAAATCTTCAGTGGTAAGGGTAATGCCTAGCACATAATACCTGCTCAACAAATATTTTTGAGCAAAAAATATTAAATGAATGAATCATCATTTTTTTTCCCATTAAAAACGTTTTCTGCTTCCATTGTTCTGAAGAAGGCTAAGCTAAATTCCATCACTTAATGGAGCTCTGGCTAGCAAAGCTATGGTTCTTTGGCTAAACGTTCCAAATCCCCTGGGTTTCTACTAGGGGTGGGGGCAATTTGAAATATATTAAAGAGTGCTAAGGAGATACAGTGTTTAATGTCCTAAGGGGTGGTCTGGAAAGAAGACATTTGGAAGATATTGGAGTTAATTGCTAGATCCAAGAAGTGACTTTACATTTTAAAAATATAAGGCAAGTTAGCATATCTTTAACTCTATGGGAAAGGAACTCACCTTGAATTAAGGTAGTCAGAATTCATCTAATCAATCCTCACCGAAAAAGCTGGGATTAACTTTAAGGACAATTTTCCTTTGTTCATTGTTATGATCTCATCACATTTTCTCCTAATCCAGTCCTAAGAAAAAGCATGCCATGCTCTCAAAGGGAAAGGCTTTTTATACTAAAAGAAGGCAGCCACTACACAGAAAGTCAGAGGAGCAGCAAGTCTTTGGTGAAAAGAAAAGTCTTGTACCAAGACAATGACCAACCCCAAAGTGACCACAGTGTCTGCCAAATTCACAAGAAAAGGCTGCAGTGAGGTCATCCAGGTGGGATGAACAGCAAGTTGAGCCATTATACCTCTGCCCAGATAAGAAGGACTGTCTCTAGCCATCTCAAGCTGAAAAAGAATTCATTGGAAGGATGTTGGATTGCTCCCAAATCAACACAAAGGCTGGAGAACCTGACGCAGAAAATGGATGGCAATCGAGGAGTTAGACAGCTAAAAAGATAGCTGAGTTCACAGCGTTGAAACAGTCTGGATAAAATATCTCCAGCTCTCAGCATGGGCTGTTGCTTTCATTGTCACCACATACACCTTAAACATTAGCTGACCCCACCTCCCGACTCACAACTCTGCTGTCCCTGCCATCATTAAAAAGCTTCTTACCTGACACTTGGTCTGTACATCACTCCCTTAGGTTTCAAAGTCCTGCGTGGAATCCTAAATATGATTGACCAAGTCTAGACCACACAGACAAACTGATGTCAGGAGGCAGAGAGAGGAAATAGCTACCCCACTTTGTTTGCTTAGTAGAAAAGTGGACAGTAGGATCCTGTTATTACACCTATTTGCGGATTCCTCCAAAATAAAAAGGATGTTTGGATTCTGGATACTCAAGTCTGTTATAATGTATTCCTTTGTCTGCCTTACATACTCATAAACACCTTCTCCCAAACTCACAATTCCAAAAGTATTTCTACACAATATTGGTATCCCGGGGCTTCCCCGGCAGTGCTAGTCAATGCAGGACCGGTAAGAGATGCTGGTTTGATCCCTGGGTTGGGAAAATAGCCTGGGCGAGGACATGGCCACCCACTCCAGTATTCTTACCTAGAGAATCCCCATGGAGAGAATGGTGGGCCTCAGACCATAGGGTCACAAAGAGTCAGATATACGACTGAAGCAACTTACCATGCACATATGCATTGGTAGCCCATCTCATGCAACCAAAAACATACCCATTCTTTTCCCAAACAGAGAAAATAGTAAGTTTTATTTTTTATTTCCTCCAGTTTCAGTCCATATTCTGAACGACCATTGTCCATTCTTCCTGTTACATTCCCACCTTAAATTTCTAAAATTGAAGATTGAATTGTAATTATAACCACCACCAATAACAACACATTCTATATACAACAGACATTTCTATGTATGGACCCTAGCTAGTACTTGCAGCTTTTCCATGCAAGCACCACTATTCCATGTTCTCTGCTTCAGCTAGCAGAGTAGGGCAAACTAAAACTGAAATTTCACCTTTAGAAATCTGAGCCCTTGTTTTTTCTGCTTGAGTAAACTGCAGTAGTCTTTTACTCATCTTTCCCAACCAAAATAATAGTATGAGAGGTACCCTTGGATTGTGTCCATGGTCCTTCCTTTCCTTCTTTACAATAGTCAGGACCCATCAACCCAGCAAATATCCAACTTCCTCATCACAATTTTCAATGGCATGAGAATCCTTGAATGCTCAAGTGGTTGTTTCAGCTCTCAGTTTTATAGAATTATTGTGATGTCTCAGTGAAATCAAATTTCCATTAGGGACTAAAATGGTTGAACAACCAGAGCCTAGGGACAGAATGCAAAATTTTGGTAGTGAGTTTTTGGACATGATTGTGTGTCTTTACCCATATTTCTTCCCCAAGTCTCCTGAGTCTCTGTGTTCTAGAACTGGAAGAAAGAAAACCATTTAGTCACCTTTAACTTATAGTATATGTTTCATCCTGAATGAGGACTAGCACTCCAGATATGCAAGAAGTTGTCTACCAGCCAACTCAATGACTCAGTGATATCAATGACTCAACTCAAGAGTCAGTGATATCTGAGTCTTCAGTAGATGATTCCATGTTTCTATAATGTCAGTTGCTTCTGAAAATGGGACACATGGTTAGAACAGTGAATCGTATGGTCATTAGCCCATTGCCTTATTTTTTTCCCTGTAAAATGAGTTGCTCACAGCAATAAAGTGGCAATTTTTATTTTTATTGTAGTTCAGTTATATAGAGTCATCTTAAGTGTTATTTCAAGAGATTTAGAAAATAAATGTCCAGAAAATCAATGATTTTATAAAACAAGGATATGTAGAGTAAGGACTTCATTATGATGTTTAAGAGTTTAAACTACACTGATGAAAGTGTTAGCAAAGCACAGTGAGGCAGTGAAAACAAACCACCATATGACTGTCCCTTCCATGATAGACGTGTCCAAAATAACCAGTTCCTACTGAGTAGTTGACTGTCTCTCCCAGATTTAGCACCATCCTTATATTCAGGCCTTGTTGCTACTCCTGGCCAATGGGGGACTCAGCTGAGGTACTAGCCATAAGTCCCCTCATGGTAGGATGGCTAGCCATTAGTTCATGTCATTAGATTCATTTTTGCAACATAGCTGTTTCATTTATGAGACAATTGATTAAACACCAGGAGAGGACCCTGATGGATAACTTCAGTGAGAGTCATTCTGTCCTGATTATTTAAAAATCTCTCCATAAGGGGCCATTTTGATGAGCTTGCAGATTTAGTACAAATATTCTCATATTCTGGGCTCATTTTAAGAAGTGTAACCAGATTTTACCTTAAACTTCTGTATCACCAATTCTCAACATTTTTTCTTCTGAGCCTCAGATTGTCTGGCCAAACCATTAGCCAGTGTCTAGGAATTGGATCTAGATCACTGCCTTAGGCAATCATTCCTGGATAATCAGACATACCACTAAAAATCTGCTCTCAGGGGAATTTTTATTCTCTGTTGTGCTTGAGGACCACCCTTGAGCA
>SJYQ01095285.1:0-39039 GCA_006410935.1 Redunca redunca
AGCTGTCCTGTTGTCTCCGTATCAGACAAGAGGAGATGAGGATGATGCTGGTTCATAAAGCGGGTGATCGGTGGCACTATTCAAGCCAGCTCTCCTCCAGTTTATACACCACACGAATTCTCATCAGGGTGTTGAATACATTTTATTAATTCCCTTTCTGGTGTAGCACATTTAAATATTTCACATGTATGGAGAATATCCACTGTAGTCATCCAAGTGTGTTCGGTTCAGACCTACATATTACTGTTACGTGACTGTACGTTGGCTTTAGTGGAACAGCTGAGGAGGCGTATTCGCCTTTGGGCCCCTCAAAAGGCCTCGAAAGGCCTCAGATGTCCTCCAGCAATAGAAGCTCCCATGCTTACTGAAGGAACAGATTCACCCAGGACATCAGTCTGGGCCTTCATGTCCTACAACTGGTCTAGAGTTTGAAACCCATCAAGTTGTAGGATAAGGCAAACCCTGGATCCTTTTCCAAGTAGGGTTGCAAGTTCCACTTCAGCCAAGGAAACATTGAGGGCCTTTGTGGAGTTTCCTGAATGTGTACCCTGCTGCAGCCCAATCACACGAAGTAAAGGAAACTTCCATTCAGACCGCCTGGCCTTGGGGGATCTGTTTGGAGGCTGGAGGTCATCACTTAGCATGTTCACCTGTACTCTCGAATATATGGATATATGCCATTGCCCAGAGCAAAGGACTGCAGGCTAGGTGAGTAGGTGGAATTAGGGGCTTCCCAGGTGGGCATTGGAGGTAAAGAATCCATCTGCCAATGCAGGAGACACAAGAGACATGAGTTCAGTCCCTGGGTCAGGAAGATTCCTCTGGAGGAAGGCATGGCAACCCACTCCAGTACTCTTGCCTAGAGAATCTCATGGGCAGAGGAGCCTGGAGGGCTACAGTCCATGGGGTCACAAGGAGTCGGACACGACTGGAGCGACTGAGCATGCACACACAGGCAGAATTAGAGGATCATTTTTGTCTTCTTTTTGAACTTTCCTTGAGTGGTATTGTTTCTCCACATTGCCACCAACTCCTGCCATCCAGAATTCAGTTCTAAGCCTGCCTTCTCCTATAGAACCTATGTGATCCTATTTTCACTAAGGAAGTTTCTCCACTTAGTTTATTTCAAGGCTGGGCAGTATCTCCCTCTTTTCTGATCCCTCATAATGCTTCTCATTGTAGAGATGAGATAAATATGTGCTGATGTTGTTTTTTGTCTTACAGTGATCAATTCTCAAGCAGTTACCCGATCCGAAACACATCCAGCAAGATAGCGCTGAGGTGTTAAAAACAACATTTTAAAATAGAACCTAACTAGTGAGGCTGACACTGGAGAATGAGGAGGGAGATGCTTCTGAGGTCACCGAGTCTCCCCAGGATTGGTGGAGATTGCTCATGGGAACGCTGGTGCCCACTGAGCTGAGGTTCCCAGAGCTGGGACACGTTTACTTAACTCCTCTTGACCACTATCTATCAACGTCTCCTGTCCTTCTCATTCTCTGGGACCAGGCCTCAGGTTCTCAGGTTTCGTCTCCATCCCTAGCCCTGCCACCACCTTGGTTTTGTTGAGTGTTCACCTTGGTTCACTGACCTCCTCAGTTCTGGTGACACCCACCTCCACTCGCCCTCCAGTCACCCCTGCGCATCCCCTAGAGCTTAGGACAATTTGCGTCTGAAACTGTAAAATGAGCCCGCCCACTCTCTAACCACCACCTTCAGCCCTGCCAACCCGATCACTGCTCCCCCCGTTCTGCTGCCTCCAGTTCCTTGGCCCCTCCGTTTTTCTCATCTGTTATCCACTTCCAGGTTTCATTCCCTTTCCTCTCACGCTCCTTCCCTGTGAGAGCCCAGCCTTGTGACTTTCTAGAGCGTGGTCAGTGCCCTCAACTCTCTTGCCCCGTCTCCCTTCTGATGCCCCATTCTGTCCACCACCATTTTTGGGGATTATTCCAACTGGCGACCTCCTCTAGACTGAGCTGAGATTCTGAGAGCTGCTAAAGAGAACTGGAAGGTCTCTAAAGGGTGTGACTATACATGCATGGTGTCCACATGTCCTGCCTGCTGACGCCTGTCCGTCCACATAGCCCCTTCCTCGTCGTCCAGGATGCTGTGCTCCTCCTCTCCCTCTCCGAACACCCGTGCAGCCGCTCACTCCCTCGTGCTTCTGCTTCTTGCTTGTAGTGTGTTTGTACTTTTTCAGAGGCTCTGTTCGCTTGTCAGGAAATCCCCCCCATGGCTTTGGTGATGACTCTTGCACATGTGATTTCCATCCTTCTAACTGTGGCCTGGACGGACTTCTCTCCTGAGCTGGGGACTGTCGATCTATCACGTCTTTCCCCTGAACCTCCAGCAGATAATACCTCATAGCCAATACATTCACCATCTCTCCTGATCTAACTTCCATTGCTTCCCGTCTCTGTGAACAGAAGCACCAGCGGCAAAGACAGAAAAGTCGGGCATACTATTTAAATCTTTCTTGTCTTTCCCCAGGCTCACACCCAGCTCATCACCATGCCCAGATGCCTCTTGAATCCGTCCACCTTGCTGCGTATCTTTCCTGGTGACTGTGCTTCAACATTTGTGATATTTCAGATCAGACACTCCCTTTGCCTCTAGCCCGGTTCATCCATACATCATCTCCACTCCTGTGAGAATCTTTGCTCAAACCTGCAGGGTTTTTTTTTTCCAAACTTTTTTGATATGGACCATTTTTAGAGTCTTTATTGAATTTTTACAATTCTGCTTCTTTTTTTTTTTTCCTTTCTTAGTGTTTTGGCTTATAGATCGCAAAGCGTGTGGTTCTTAGCTCCCTGACCAGGGATTGAACCTGCGCTACCTACTTGGAAGGTGAAGTCTGAACCAGTGGACCACCGGAGAAGTCCCCAGACTTGCAGTCTTTTAAAGGGAATGCTCCAGTGATCTCTCCTGGCCTTAAGGCAAAACCTGAAGTCCTCAGAGGAGCTTATTTCTTAACCTCCTATTTTATCTAGAAAAAAAATGCATGGGCATATTTAATTTTACCTCACAGCTTACAAATGTACTATAAATAACACACATTAAAATTAAAGCACATAAAATTTTAAATAAATTTAAAAATTAAATACATAAATTGTACATAATGAATACATACATTTAAAAATTAAAATCATAAATTAAACTTGGTTTCCCAACGCTTTGAAATCTCTGAGTAATACTGACGCATCAGCAAAGCACTTCATGTGTCCAGTGGTTTGGCAAGCACTCCAGGGAACTCACATCCCAGTTCTAGAATATAAAGACAGAGTGGCTTCAATACCTTTCTTCTGAGGGAGGCTTGAAAGCCCATTCACACACGCAGAGGGCCTGGGTTTCTTTTCCCCTGGCTTACAATCTGTTTCTCTCGAAACTCTAGAGGAGTTCTGAGAAGTCTGAAGGATTCTTACATACTTCCTTCCCTTCCAGGGGGCTGTAAAAGTGAGGGCTTCCTACATTTAAAAGAACTAATTGAAACGATGAGGTTGGCCAAGTCACATGGCTTTCTCATTTTCTAGATTCCCCTTCCCCCTGCATGCCCAGGGTGAGCGAATATTGTGGGGTCTATCTTCCGGAGAGACCTTACATGCAGCGGGCTCTCTGCACACCTCGCCCTGCTGTGCATGTCCAGACCACTGTCACCACTCACATCCATTTCCGTAACCTGCTTTACTGGTCTCTCTGATTCTCCATGTGCACGCGTTCCCATGACAAACCGTGCTCCGTGGAGCAGCTAGTGTTTAAAATATAGAATATAGCACGGGCCTCTCCAGCGGCCCACTGATTAGGAGTGTGCCTGGCAGAGCAGGGGCACCAGTTTGATCCCTGGTCTGGAAAGATCCCGCGTGCCATAAGCCACAGCTACAGACGCCCACGTCCCCTGGAGCCCGCACTCCAGTCCTCACCTAGAGAAGCTGCTGAGCGGGAAGGCCGTGCACTGCGGCTAGAGAAAGCCTGCCCTGCAAGCAGGGCCCAGGCAGCCAAAAGTGAAACAAGTAAATCCATGAACTACAAGGAAACGGTTGGGCGGGTCCTCAGAAAATAAGCAAATAAAATACACCGTGTCACTTTCTTGCCTAGAATTCTCCGGTTGCGTCCGGTGACTTTCCTGCTGACCGCCTGATTCCCTACTGTGACCTGCAAGACGCATCTTCACCCTATTCCCGCTCCGGCCTGACCCTGACCTCACCTGGAATCCACCTGCTCGCCCGGCGCGGCCTCGCGTCAGCCTTCCCGGCCTTTCCAGCTCTCCTCCAGCTGTGGGGCAAGCTGTCCCCTCTGCCCAGGGGGCCCCACCGTCTACACAGGCGGCTCCTTCACGTCATCCGTGCTCTTCAAAGGCCACTGCCCACAGAACACTTCCTTCTAGACAGACACCTATCTATTGACTTATCTGAGTTAATGTCTGGTTTTGCTTTCTGTTCATTGAATGCAATACTTTCAGGACGTCTCTCATTTTACTACACTCTTCTATGATATGTCTCCGCCCACCAGCACACAGACTCATGCTTTTCTCCCCATGCTTAGAACATTGTGTTGCATAAAGCAGGCGCTCATATATTTGCTGAACGAATGAATGAATGCATCAGTTCAGTTCAGTCCAGTCGCTCAGTCGTGTCCGACTCTTTGCGACCCCATGAATCGCAGCACGCCAGGCCTCCCTGTCCACCACCAACTCCNACCACCAACTCCTGGAGTTCACTCAGACTCGCGTCCATTGAGTCGGTGATGCCATCCAGCCATCTCATCCTCTGTCGTCCCCTTCTCCTCCTGCCCCCAATCCCTCCCAGCATCAGAGTCTTTTCCAATGAGTCAACTCTTCGCATGAGGTGGCCAAAGTACTGGAGCTTCAGCTTTAGCATCATTCCTTCCAAAGAACACCCAGGGCTGATCTCCTTCAGAATGGACTGGTTGGATCTCCTTGCAGTCCAAGGGACTCTCAAGAGTCTTCTCCAACACCACAGTTCAAAAGCATAAATAAATATAAATATAATAAACTATAAGAATAGTTTATTTGAGGGGAATTACCTAAGTTTATCAATAAAAAAATTATTAAAGTCATTCCATAGTGAAAACAATAGAGAAACTCTTGTGTAGCTAAAAGCTAAAGTCACTGTACAGATTAACTAAAATATATTGCTATTGAATGTTCAGTGAACTATCTAAGATTCTAGTGTGTCTGAAATTAGTAGTGATTATGGTTCCAAGTGTGAGCCCCAATGTTCTAAGTATAGTGTAAGATAAACATGAAGTATATTCATTTACACAGGAATTTGTTGAGAAAACAAAACTGAATAAAATGCCCAAATGTGACAGTGATAAGCATAAAATAAAGACTAATCAATGAGCTTGTGATTGTATGTTCGCTCATTCTTTCAAAGTTGTATGCATGTGCTTTTATAATTGTTCAAGGCCAATCATGTAAAGTAACAAAAAGTACATCTGTATTTTTGTCCCTTAAAGATATTTCTTTGTACATTAAAAATGTCAATTTCTATTTCAACTTACTGAAGAAAAATCTATGAAGGAATGAAAGTTATAGACGGCAGAATTGAATCTTCTAAATTGCATTATTATTAAATAAGCCCAGAATACATGCCATGTTATAAGCCCTAAAATGTCTTTAAGAAAACACACTCACCTATAACAACCTCTTCTATTTATACAGCATTCAATACATCTCAAAGATCTTTCTTACCCACTGTTATATTTGATACTTAATAACACATCAGGAAGGCGATACAAGTACTGTTATTCCCCTTACTGCATATAGAGACACTGAGATCCAGACATTTTTAAGACTTGTTACTGTTGGTTAGTCGCTCAGTCGTGCCTGACTCTCTGTGACCCCATGGACTGAAGCATGCCAGGCTTCCCTGTCTTTCACTGTCTTTCAGATTTTGCTCAGACTCTTGTCCACTGAGGCAGTGATGCCATCCACCTATCTTATTCTCTGTCACCCGCTCTCCTCTTGCCCTCGATCTTTCCCAGCATCAGGGTCTTTTCCAATGAGTCAGATCTTTGCATCAGGCGGCCAAAGTAGTGCCACCTCAGCATCAGTCCTTCCAACGAAAATTCAAGTACGACTTGTGGTAACTCCTAACGTCACGTAGAGACAGCACAATGTCTCTGCTCGCCAGCACTTACAACCATAATGACTGTGAAAATGTGAACATTTCTGTATCTCAGATATGCAGACAAATTGCTGGCTGCTGTTAAGACTTCTAACTTGGCCTTAAACTTGTATCCTAAAGGGGAGGGTGCTCAGACAGTTCTGCGCTTCACACATTTATATACAAACTGTTTTCATTATAAAATTAGCTCTTGGTGTTAATTTTGTTTGTTTGTCATGGGTGGTCTGAATCTTGGGTGGGAAAATTGGGATCAGATGAAAAATGAAAGCTGTCTGAACAGGAAGTGTCTGCAGAATTCTGAATTTACAATGAGCGCACACTGGGCTGTGTGGTCAGCTCTTAAGCAGTTGGGCCAAATATACTAAAAAGGGTGTCTCTTTTTTCATTTTGTGAACTCTGCCATGGACAAACTTTCTCATTAGCTTAGATTTTTAGCTTTCAGTGACCGCAATGCTTCTGACTTTTCTTGGTTTATTATCCTCTCTTGCGTATGAGGACCATATTTCCTACAAGTATGTAAAAGTTAAACATTCAGACATAAAGGATTTCCCAAATATGCATATGATTCAGGTAGAACAAAGTAAAGAAACTCACTATTATGCTGTTTCAGTTTTCCTGTGGCTGTGTTACGATCAAGTAGAAAAGGAGAGAAAAACAGACTGATCTGTTGACTTAAATCTCCTAATTTCCAATGTCTTAGCTAATGAAAGACAAAGGGCAGCTTCCGTTTTCTTCCAATTATAGGGAAACAGCTACATAGCCAGCATACACCCTGTGAACAGAAACTCTTTTAAAGTCTCAGATTCAGCAAAACCAAATATTATTATTGTCTAGTCTCAGATAACAAGAACAAAATTTTACTTATTTAAAAGAACAATTAGTTTATTAGTTTCAACTTTACATATCAATACATCCTTTGAGTCTATCTAGAAGCCAGACAGGAATGGTCTTCTGAAATTCATGTCCATGTGAAATACCTGGAACTTTGTTGAAACACAAATACTGATCCTGTAGGTCAGAGGTCAGGCCTTAGCTTCTGCAAGTCTGTGTAACAATCTCCCAGGTGACGACGGCGCTGCTGGTCTGCTGAGCACATTTGTATGAGCCAGGCTTGTATCAAATTAATACCTAAGAGAGAAGTCAGCTACCCCATAAGCCCGGGACCATCTCCAGTGAGACCGAGTTTCTTCCATCCCCTGTCTTCCTTTTCCTCATCTTTTGTCAATTCTCACCCTCACCCTCCACGCTCTGTTCTATTTCACTGGCAATTGACAGAATATGATACCTCCAGAAGTTGCCAAAGTCCAGGTGATACTTTTAAGAAGGGTCTCAGCCATCCTTCTCTGATCCTAATCTGCACATCCACAAAATAGAATCTATAAAAATTTCCTTTCACCCCTCCACAGCAGCCTCCTCAAAATCCTGCTCCCTTATTTAGCTATTTAAGGTGTTAAGTCTATCTTTCATCCACAACGTCAACTCTGGAGTGCTTTCACTAAGCTCTTGGATTGCGGGGCTCAAAAATAGAAATCATTTTGCTCTGTTTTTTGTTTGCTTTTATGCTAAAATGAGTGTAAAAATAACCTACTGGCTTTCTGAAATGTTTGCTCAGTGTTCTGCTGGCTTGATTCTGTTAAAGAACATTCCTCAGCAGTGTTGTTCTAGTACAGCATGGCTGTGTGAGTAAGGATAATCAAGGGAGACGTTTATCCATTGGGTGTCCAGAGGTGGACATCCTAGGCCACAGCTCCTTGGAGGGGAAGTAGTATGATAAAAAGTGAGATTGTCTTATGACCTTCAGATAAGACCATTAAATGGCGACCTAGCACGTTCTGCTCTTCTAATATCACACACATGATTAAGCTGTTCTACCTTCCTTGAATAAACTGAGTATCCATGTAATTGTGTGTGTGAAATTGTAGCACAGTGAAGTGTCAGGTTGAAGTATTTTAATCCTGTTTGAGGGGTTGTAAATATTTACAGAAGCTTCTGCTTAATGTCCTTTTAGTCTTCAGTCTTCCTGAGTCCGCCTTTTACAGAGTTTTTTTTTTTTTTTTCTTTTATATTCTTATTTATCTTCAAAAATATCGCTCAGGTCACGGTGACAGATTTGACACTTTATTGAATGAAAGTAAGTGTTTTACAGGCAATTAACTTCAGGAGATTACGTTACTGAGCCTGGAAAATAAAATAGAGAAGGCTCAAGGAACCCGAGTTCGCTCTACAACTTCAGTCTCTTAACCTAGGTAAGTGCATGGCTTTTACAGACACCAAATCACCCAGCAAGGTCTTCAATTATGAAAATTGTTAGGCCTTCCAGACATCACATTACATGTGAGTTGTATCTATATATTCAATTCCAGCTCTACTCTCCACTCTTGGGTGGCCTAAAATTGAGATAATTAATTAAACCCTTTGAAAAGCATCTGCCTTCCACATTTTGTCTTGGATGAAAGAAATTATTTCATGCTTTGCTTACGGGAAGTTAATACCCAAAGGCTGCATATTACCACTGTCTCAAATTAGAACCTACCAAATCTGAAAACTGGCTATTCACATGCAATCTCCTTTAATAACTTATGAAAATTTAAACAAAAATTTGGATTAATAATTTACGTAGAAAGTTCCACCAGTGAAACTCCACACTTCTAAGCTTTAGAGTAAGCGGTGAAAATATCAGCTAGAAAAATGGCTTATTGGATGCACTCTTTCTAAAATTGTTATAAAAGACTTGAAAAACAGGGGGAAAAATCCTTCTTAGGAACTTGTCTGAGAGTGATATACAATGAGGGTTTCTTGGGTTGCACTAAAGAACCTGCCTGCTAGCACAGGAGACTTAAAAGAGATGGATCTGATCCCTGGGTGGGGAAGATCCCCTGGGGAAGGAAAGGACAACCCACTCCAGTATTCTTGCCTGGGAAATTCCATGGACAGAGGAGTCTGGCGGCTACAGTGCATGGTGCTGCAAAGAGTCGGACACGACGGAAGTGACTTAGCACATACACGGATTATATCTAGGAGAAGGAAATGGCACCCCACTCCAGTACTCTTGCCTGGAAAATCTCCATGGACTAAGGAGCCTGGGGCCTGGAGCCTGGTAGGCTACAGTCCATGGGGTCACAAAGAGTCAGACATGACTGAGCGACTTCACTTTCACTTTCATGTATGTATATATAATAAGAACAGTACATTTTTTGAAAGAAACATTTAAAAAATGGTTTATTCATTTAAAAGAATCATTCTACCACCTCCCATGAATGGATCATTTTTTTTTCATGTGTACGGGGGTGGAGGGTGAGGGGAATCTTAATATTAGTTGGTGGCTTTAATGGGCAATTGTTATGCTGGAAACTTCAGTTTGAGCTTTTGCATCAGAGATGGGCTCAGGGAATGAAAACCAAATGGCAAGACTATGCTTCTTAGGCAGTGGGGACAGAAATGACTCTACGGTGGCGATAACCGGCAGCGAAACACGTGAGAACCCGAGCTGTGGGTCTGGATAGGAGAATAAGAGAGGAAAAGAGAAAACGTGGACCTTAAGCTTGAGTACTAAGGTGATCGTCGGAGTGGTCCTTAGGTCGCCAACTCCTGGATCCAATACAAATCCACTCACTCAGTCTAGCCAAGGGCATCCAGAAGGCCATGAAGATATGGAAATCATACAGGAAGGTATGTCTTTTCATTCAGGGCAGACCTCCTGCCGGCAGCTGCAGGTAGGAATATGGTGGTTGCCTGGTGGATGGTTCTCCCAGATCTCTAGGAAGCTCCATTCACACGGTTGTGTCTGGAGCAGTTGTCTTCTTAGCACCCAGTTTATGACATGTGCGTCCAGGTGTGGGACCTGATCTAAGCCCAGTGAGTCACAGTCCTTAGGAATTTGAAGCTGTGACTGAGATTTCTACTTCAGTCTATAGACTAAGAAGGAAAGTCCGTTTGTAGCAAGAATATATCCTAGGCAACGAGGTCAATCATGAGCAGGAATAGAGTGATACAGAGCCCGCAGTGTGGATGGCAGACTTCTGGAATTTTCTACAAAGCCATAGTCTTCTTCTGTCTGCATACTCAGCTGCAGTCTGGCCATTGGGCTTCTTGTTACTTTCCCTTTAGTCCCCAAGACCCCCATTCCTGAATTGAGATCTGACGTGGTCTGGCCATAGGAAAAAACCCCCATTCTAGACAGAGCCTGTGCAACTTTGGATCATAACAATCAAATCAGCCTCATGTCACGCTGACTTATTTGTGTTCGTGCTCAGACGCTCAGTAGTGTCCAACTCTTTGCAAGCCCATGGACTGTAGCCTGCCAGGCTCTTCTGCCCATGGAATTTTCCAGGCAAAAATACTGGAGTGGGTTGACATGCCCTTCTCAGGGAATCTTCGACCCAGGAACCAAACCCACATCTCGTCTCCTGTGTCTCTTACATTGCAGGCAGATTCTTTACCGCTGAGCCACTGGGGAAACCCCTGTGACTTATTTAGCAGTTTACATTTTAATAGAAAAAGACACAGCCCTTTTCCTGGAGCAACTGAGGTGCGGTCCTCCTCAGACACTGTGCAAGGCCTCCCTCTATCCTTTGTTTATGACATGCTCAGGAAGCCTGGGCCAGCCAGCTAACAGGTGTTTATTGGGAATGCACTCTTTCCCAGCACTCGCAACCATTGGGAAAATAAAAGGGAGAATAATGCCTTTTCTCACCTCACAGGAGATAATAAGGCATAAAGTCACTGAAATGCATCCTTAGGCTTCTTTCTTTTAGTTCATCCGTCTTGGCCTCACTTAGCGCCATGTAGGAATCTTGGTTCCCCAGCCAGGGCCCGAACCTGCTCCTGCTGCAGTGGAAGCATGGGTTCTAAATCACGGGAGCACCGGGGAAGCCTCAGGCTTCTTTTAACATATTGAATGATATGTAAGCTACATACGTAATCTAAAAATGAGAAGCAGAGAAGACAGTTTTGACACCAGAGGAGTCCAAGTCCAGTAACACTAATATTAATGTTCTCAAACCCCAGAGCGCATTGCTCTCCCAGCACCCTTATGACAAGTTCCTTTTGAGTTTTGATGCTTTCTCGTGCCTGTAAATGGTAACATCATTCTGTTCTTTGGGGAGCTTCTTATCAATGTCCCATCATTCATCGACATCATTTCACATTCCCCAATTCTCTCTCAGAAGTACAGGTAAATCAATTCCTACAGGAGGGAGGGAAGTTCAGATGGCACTGATTCATTTCATCTGATTTTGAGTTTCATCCCTAAATTAAAGGTTTGCCAAAATGTTCAGGGTTTTACAAATAATAAGATATCACTTTTCTTATTTGCTTATATTCACAAAAACAAAACTGAGCTCAAATGTGTCGTCCCTCCCCAAGAATTCCAATGATGAGGGCTTTTCTTTCTCCTTCTTCCCTTTTTCCCTAAAGTCACATCCCCTGCAGCCCTGACTCATTCCAGATTGCTGCAAACCTTGTTCTCTTCAGAGCCTGGCTATGGAACTCATCAAGATCTCTGCCTCTCAGCTTGGAAATCCATTCACTCCTGGTCCTCCCATGCTCTGCAGTTTTAGGGAGAAGAAATTTGTTAAGACCTCTCTGTAGTCATGAGCAGAAGTTAAGCTATCCTAAATCATTTTGTAAGGAGACACATCTTCCAGCTATAATACTTCTAAAATTCAGAACTGCAAAATATATTTGAACCTCCCTTTCATGCCATTTTCCAGAATATTAGGGCATCTAATTAAATTATGCATGCTGCCTTGACCAAATAAGGCATTTGCTTCATTTTAATGGGGAGTGACATTTATTTTCCTACCCTAAAGAATTCCATGGAGCTTTCATTGGAATAAAGGTTAATTTTATCTTTAATATGGTAACTATATAGACATCACCATATCATGTTTTTTTCAGATTAGCCATCTTAAAGAGGTAGGTTTTCCTTACCTGCATCTTAGAGTTAACAATAGATTTGATAACTCACTTCAACTTTTCATCCTGGGTTTATGGCATATGTTCTTGTCGTATCCCCAATCTGGGAACTGAAAATGTCATTTGAATGCACAATTGAGAATCAACATAATTATTTTAAATGGGTTCTTTCTATGTTTCAGATGACTATTGAAATTTGTACAATGGGGTCAAATTGCAATTTACAAACTTTTGTGCATTTTGAAAGTGATTTCTTTGGCAGTGATATGTTTTCACCAGATGATGAGGATGACTGCAATCCTCTGCTGGTCTGAATTTAATTTTAGTCATTTTTATTCATGATATTCTAACCCACGGCATATTAAAGAATATGTAACTTCCAAAAGTGCTGAATTCTCTCTGAGATGCAGTTTTTCCCACTGTTAAATACTATACATCATAAGCAAACAATTCATGTAGAAAAATGTGCCTGTTCTTTGGAGGGAAGTAAATAGATAAGCTGTCCAAGGTACAAGGAAATAGAGCATAGATAATGCAGGTCTGAGATATTCTCTTGCTTAAGTGATGCATTAAATCAATATCCTGCAAAGTCTTTTTCTTGTTATGTTATTTACTTGGATACTGTCACAATTTTCCATTAAATTGTCTCTTTCAGAAGAAATATTTTTTCTCAGTTTCCAATTACATTTGAGCATGTATTCTTTAAACTCTTTCACTATATATGCAAATGATCAACTATTTCCATTATGTCACTCTTCTGCTCAAAGACCTTCCATGGTTCCCTATCTCTTGTCACATCCCATGTAACCATTTTTGCCTGATTTTCAGAATCTGCAGTACCTGCATCTTCTTATAACTATGCAACACTATTTTCTAATGTTAGCCTGCATTTCCCTAATACAGCCAAGGCTGCTTCCTATGATAATATACATATATCATGCTAGTCTCATGAAACATAACTTTATCCGCTTCCTCCTCCTTCTCACGTTCTCATGTGGTGTGTGTGTGTGTGTGTAATGCATTTTCTCTTCACCCCTTTCTTTACTCTTTAGAGGATAAGAACATTTTTTCTAAAATCTTCTCTTACTTCCTCAAAGATAACTGTCATCCTTAGAAAGTCCTGCTCATGTAGGCCCACATAGTCTCTAACCCGTAATATAGGCATTGTTACGTGTTTTTATTCTAAGACCCATTATCATATATCAGGAGGTTTATGATGTCTAGTCACTTGGGATAAATGAAACCAGCATGGTGAATACTTGTCCACTCTTACCCATATGCCAGAATCAAGAGACTGATCGTATCCTAACCCCAAAACTCACTTCGCCTTATCCTACTAAACTGCCTGAATCACATGAGTGGCTTCTCTGTGGTTAAATTCCATGGAATAACTGAGAGCATCATGAAGCACCACGAAACACGGCAGGAGTAAGATGACACGAGTCAGTAAGTTCCCGCCTAAGCCGCTGGGCTGGCTGAGGGTCTGTGTCGCTCTGAACTGATCACCGCTCTCTGTTTCCTCAAAGTTTTATAATTCCTGACAATAATTTATGGGTCTTTATCTTTTGAGACACAGAGGACATCCTTGGCAGTTAAAATATTTTCGTAGGGATGTGCTAATTCAAGTTATGATTATAAAGAAGGCTGGCAAATCAATTTGATTCATGTAACTGGAACTTATGAAGAAATGCATGATTGGTGACACCTGCCATAAAATCTTCAGGTAAGAACTAGAAATGGTCCCAGCACAGATGGGCATTGAAAAATATTTCTTCATGAGTAAATAACCTACCTTTAAAGCAACAGGGTATTATACTATACACAAGAAAGAAAAGGCAAGGCATCCGTGACAAATGCATAAGTTCAGAAATAATGACCATAACCCATACATGTTATAAGATTATATTTTGTATCATTATTTCAGCCACTCCTGAGTGTTCAGTGAATGCCTCAAGATATGCGTAACTTTGCTCCTGCCCCTGAAAAGTGGTCAAAACACCTAGGCTCCCTTGGAAAATATTTTTTAATATTGTATTTAGCTTTTTCCCCAAAGTAATAGGCCAAATAGTGGGGCTATTTTGAGTTCTAATATCTGGAACCTGCGAATACTACCTTAAATGGTAAAGTGAAGTTGCTCAGTCGTGTCTGACTCTGTGCGCCCCATGGACTGCAGCCCACCAGGCTCCCCTGTCCATGGGATTTTCCAGGCAAGAATGTTGGAGTTAGTTGCCATTTCCTTCTCCAGGGGATCTTCCTGATCCAGGGATTGAACCTGGGTCTCCTGCATTGACCCGGGACACTTTACTGGGTCAGAGGCTTTCCCGTCTGAGCCACCAGGGAACTTGAATGGTAAAAGATGTGATTAAATATCTTGAGATGAGGAGTATCTTGAGATTATGCAGGTAGAGCCAAGGTAATTACACATGTTCTTATGAAAGAGACTGACAAGGAAATTTGACCCAGGCAGAAGAGAAGACACACACACACACACACACACACACACACACACATGCACGCAGAAGAGGTGATGTGAAGATGCAGAAAAGAAATGACGTAGCCACAGCCAAGGAATGCCAGCAGCCAGCAGAGGCCGGAAGAGCAGGGGCAGGATGTCACCAGGCCTCTGGAGCGGGGTGGCCCTGGCTGACACCTTGATGTTGGCCTGGGGCACTGCTGTTTTGACCGTTGGTCTCCAGAGTGCTAAGCGAAGGCTAAGTTGCTTCAGTCCTGTCTGACTCTTTGCAACCCTATGGACTGTAAACCGTCAGGTTCCTTTGTCCATGAGGCTCTCCAGGCAAAGATACTGGAGAGGGTTGCCATTTCCTCCTCCAGGGAATCTTCCCAACCCAGGGATGTAACCCTCATCTCTAATATCACCTGCCTTAGCTGGCAGGCTCTTTACCCCTAGCACCACCTGGGTAGAATGTGGCAGCATACCTTGTTTTAAGTGACTAAGAAACAAGTTAGGTATGATAGAAGAGCTGCACTAGGTTTCATAACTTATTTAAACCATCCAATCATTCTTATGCATAGTTTTAAATTTGGTGTATATTATTTGTATTTTATGCAATATTTTGCATATTAAGTATATAAAGCATTGATTTAAAAATTGAGAATTATTTTATCAATCATAGGGCTTAACTAGACAAGCTTAACTGTAGAAATAAGTGAAAGTGTTAGTCACTCAGTCGTGTCCAACTCTATGCAACCCCATGTAGCCCACCAGGCTCCTCTGTTCATGGGATTCTCCAGGCAAGAATACTACAGTGGGTTGCCATGCCCTCCTCCAGGGAATCTTCTTGGCCCAGGGATCAAACCCAGGTCTCCCGCATTGCAGGCCGATTCTTCACCATCTGAGCCACCTGGAAACCCCTAATTTTGTAGTATAGTGATAGTATAGTGAAGTGGCTCAGTCGTGTCTGACTCTTCGTGACCCCGTGGACTGTAGCCTACCAGGCTCCTCTGTCCATGGGATTTTCCAGGCAATAGTCCTAGAGTGGGTTGCCATTTCCTTCTCCAGGGGATCTTCCCAACCCAGGGATCGAACCCGGGTCTCCCGCACTGTAAACAGATGCTTTACCATCTGTGCCACCAGGGAAGTCTAGTTTTGTTTTGTTTTGTTTTTTTTTAGTAGTAAGAACCCTCAAAGAAAAATCAATACCACCATAGAGGGCATTGCTATGCAAATACATGCTTTTTATAAAATCTGATGACAGGAACAAGAATATTTTAATGAGGATAACAGGGAAGGTTTGATTACAAACCACAGATGCAGGATGTGTTTTTTTACAAAAGGAATGTTTCCAGTGGAGTGCTGGTAAATGTTTGACTCTGGAAGGTGGGTAAGGGAGAGGCAGAAAAAGTCCTGATTTGCAAAACGTGTTGATTTCCGTGATGTAAAAGTACTTAGTAAGGCTGATCTGATGTCACTGGACAAATGGATAGGAGATATGCAAATTAGCCCCTGCAAACCTGTCCAGCTGGTTTTAATTCCAACCACTAGATAATTTTCACTTTTACCCTAGATTTCAAAATGGATATTCTGGAAATGGGCTTACTGTGGTTGATTCTATTCAGAGTTTATTTTCATACATTGTTAGCTGTTTCTATGAGTAATTATCTACGTGCTATTAAAAATGTCTAGCAATGCCCATGAATAAATAAAGCTTTGCAGAGACAATGTCAAAACAACCCAGTAACTAGACTGTATATTATTATTGAATCTTTTTTTTTTTTAATCCCTGAAAAGACACCGTGGATGGAGGAGAGACCAGTTTCAGGTAGGTTCAGAGAAGGCTTCATGTTAAGTTGTGTCTTTGAGTTAGGTCTTTAGAAGAAAAAAAGTCCAAGTGATAAAGAAAAAAAAACAAAACCTTAACACTTGATTCAGGGCATGAAGGGCAGGGACCTTTGAGTGGAAAATGAAACATTCGACTCAAATGCTCCAGTTATTTCAGGGTGATAGCGCCAGTGGGGGTGTGGGGATTCAGCTGGTGTGGGGAGCAGCTTTGCATCGGGAGGGCTGGTTCTGAGGGCATTGTAGACGTGGCTGTCTGGAAGACCTTAGTCCCTTTGTCGTCATTCAGTTGCTAAGTCTTGTCTGACTCTTTTGCAGCCTCACGGACGGTAGCACACCAGGCTCCTCTGTCCATGCGGTTTCCCAGGCAAAGATACTGGAGTGAGTTGCCATTTCCTCCTCCAGGGAGTCTTCCAGACCCAGGGACTGAAGTCGTGTCTCTTGGGTCGCCTGCATTGGCAGGAGGCTTCTTTATTGCTAGCACCACCTGGGAAACCCCGTTTCTTCTCATGTGCGCTGCCTTCCTTTCCTTCTGCAGAGCCAACTTTCTGACCTGTATTATTTTCCTTCTCTCTAAAAATCAGGCAACAAATTCCCTCAATTTTCTTTGTTTGTCTGAGAAAGACTATTTATCCTTCCCTTCAAAGGAGAATGTCACAGGGTACAGAATTCTAGGTCGACAGTTTTGTTCTCGCGAAGCTTCAGATATCTCACCCACCCTTGTTTCGCTTGTGTGGCTTCTGAGGAGGCTCTAGATGTAATTCTTGTTTTTGTTCCTCCATAGGTAAGGTGTTTTTCCTTCTCTGGCTCCTTTTAAGACTTTTTCCTCTGTCTTTGATTTTCTGTTGTTTAAAAATAACATGCTGGTGTGTAGTTGGTCTGTTTTTGTATTTAATACCTCCTGGTGTTCTCTGAACTTCCTGCATCTGGGGCTTGGTGTCTGACATTAAATTTGGAGAACAGTCAGTCACTGTTTCAAATACTTTTTTTCCCCTCCTTTTCTTCTCCTTTTGGTATTCCCATGATGCACATTCTACACCTCTTATAGCTGTCCAGCGTCCTTGGACGTTCTGGGTTTTGTTTTGGTTTTTCTTTCTGGCTCTCTTTTCGGTTTGGGGATGTATCTTCTAGTTCAGGGAATCTTTCCTCAGCTGTGTCCAGTCTGCTACCGAGTCCTTCATGGGGTTCTTCACTTCTTTCAGTGTTCAGATCTCTAGCTTTGTGTT
Organism: Redunca redunca; assembly: GCA_006410935.1. NCBI lineage: Eukaryota > Metazoa > Chordata > Mammalia > Artiodactyla > Bovidae > Redunca > Redunca redunca. The sequence goes on from SJYQ01095285.1 coordinate 17,586, forward strand.
TCTTTCTTAGAATTTCCATCTCTCGGCTTGCATTGAGTATCCGTTCTTACCTGCTGGCTGCTTTACCCATGAGTGTCCTTGGTGCATGAATCAGAGCTGTTTTAAATCCCAGTCTGTTCATTCCACCATTCCCACTTTGTCTGACTCTTCTGCTTGCTCTGTGTCTTTAAACCGTGGTATTTTTATATCATGGCATACATACCGTTTAAATATTTATTATTTATTTTTTGTCTTTTATTATTTTCTTTCTCCGTTTTATTTATTTACAATAGTGTATTCATTTTGCCATACATTGACATGAATCCGCCATGGGTGTACATGTGTTCCCCGTCCTGAACCCCCCTCCCACCTCCCTCCCCATCCCATCCCTCTGGGTCATCCCAGTGCACCAGCCCCGAGCACCCTGTCTCACGCATCCATCCTGGACTGGACATCTACTTCACGTATGATAACATACATGTTTCAATGCTCTTCTCTCAGATCATCCCACCCTCGNGGGCCTGTGGGCTGTGAGCTTCACAAGTGCGTCCAGAGCTTTACCCTTCTTAGGTGGGATTGGATAGCTCGAGGGGCTGTGGATGGTGACTGTCCTTCCCCAGGGCAGTGAGGCTCTGGTGACACCCAGCAGGGCTAAGCTCTGGGGGATTCGTTTCTCCCGAGGGCAGGGCTTGTTGAGGACAGAGCTCGGCAGTGGTCCCTTTTCCCTTCTCCTTGCTGGAAGCCCAGTGGTTCCCCACCCTCATCCCCCATGATATGGAATCTGGTCAGCCTCCTGGAGGTGAATCTTACAACACTGTGCCCCACTACCCACAACTGGGTTTTTAACTCTCAGTATTGTCTGCACAGAGCCCCAGAATTTCATCAATTACAGACCAGGGTTTCCTACCCAAGGCTCGGGGTTCCTGAGGCCATTTCTGCTGAGGAATCACTGTGACCTGTGACCGTGAGCCATGACCCCCTGGATTCATCTGTCTCTCCAAACTCTGGGCCAGCAGGTCGCCCTCTGTCCTCCCTGCTCTTTTGGATTTGAGAAGAACTGTGGACTTTTCAGTCTGTTCATTGGTTCCCAGTTGTTCCTGGGTCCACATTCAGAACCAGAAACCAGGAGTCCACACCCAGCGGCAGGGTGGACACAGTGACCCAGCTTCACAGCCTGACCCCAGCCTCTTTGCTCTGCTTCTCTTTGCTCTGCTCTCCTCTCTGTGAGAGCACCCACCAGTGGGGTCCTGTGTGGTACCGCCCCACGGAATGATATTCTGGGGAACACCCAGGAAGCATTTGTAGAGCAAACCCAGCACAAGAACCATCTGAAGGGGCAACACAGGGGCCCCAGGGCCCCAGTCAAGCTCATTCATAGCCCAGAAGGATGAGGGGAGGGGCAGGCGTGGATATCCTAACAATAGAAGGTGTTCAGAAGCATCTTGCTCCTAAAACATGCATTCAGAAAGTTGAAATCAGCCTTCCCACCTCATCATCCCAGCTAGGAAATACCAAGGGAAAATGAAGGGAGGCAAAATCAGGATCCTCTTCCCTCTCCACTCCATCCTCAGATCTTAAATCCAGACTTTAAAAGATGATGACACGAGTGCCCCAAGGGAGGAGGGCAATGGCCCAGATGAGGGTTCTGCCCAACTGGAACCGCTTGGTGTAAAAATCATAATAATCCTCTGATCAGAAACACATTATCCTGTTCTCCAGTTATTCGTGTTTAATTTTAGCCAGAACGACAGGTGTGGGGCCAGCCTGGCTGGAGACTGTCAAGGGGGATTCTGCTGAATCCCAGCAGCTGAGCAGGGGTCCTCCCTAACCCCACCGACATGCAGGGTCCACTGAAGAAGATGCTAGCATTTTCATACGGCGAAATCCCTCTCCAAGCAAAGGGGTTCCAGTTAACCAGCAGAATCTGGACCAGGTTTCCTAGTCTGGGTCGACAGAGATGCTTTCACCAAGTTCATGCGGATCTCCCAGGGCACCTAGATTTTTCGGGTGGGGTACACATAATGACTGATCCAACTTGATTCCCACCTGGCTTCAGATACCTTTGTCTTCTTGGATTGGAATTGGATGAATGTGTTAGTTGTTACCAGGTCCACCAGACCCATGGTTGGTTTCCTGTTTCTCTAGAATTCTCAGTTGCCTGAGAATTTTCACTTGCTCAGTTCAGTTCAGTTGCTCAGTCGTGTCCGACTCTTTGCGACCCCATGGACTGCAGCACGCCAGGCCTCCCTGTCCATCACCAACTCCTGGAGCTTACTCAAGTTCATGTGCATTGAGTCGGTGATGCCATCCAACCATCTCATTCTCCGTCATCCCCTTCTCCTCCCACCTTCAATTTTTCTTGGCATCAGGGTCTTTTCCAGTGAGTTAGTTCTTCCCATCAGATGGCCAAAGTAATGGAGCTTCAGCTTCAGCATCAGTCCTTCCAATTGTTGTTTGAAACAAGTCCTTTCACTTGTTACTTAGCAATTTTCCAGTCAAACTTATACTAAGAAGATGCCCCAGTTGAGTGTTTGAGGGTATTCACTCATCACATCAAAAATATTTCTAATAGTTTGGGAGTTGCAACCTATTACTTTATTTTCTTATAAAAAAGCTTATAATAAAACAATTAGGAGTTCAAGGTTTATGATACTTGTTGGTATTATTTACTTTTGGTATTATGTAGTACTCTGATATGTGAAATCAGTACTGAAAATAAAGCTGTTATTCTTTAAACAATAGTAAGTATCTACTTGTAATTATTTTATTTGTTTGAATATGAAACTTAGGAAAATATTCTGAAAGGTCAAAGATAATAAAAGGATTCTAACAGTATTTCCTAAAATGTTCAATTTACCTCTTGTTGAGATGTTTCTCAAAAAATATTTTACTTTAAAAAGGTTATACTTTAAATGGTATATTCCATGTAGATTATCTTCCAAACTGAATTATTGATAATGCTTTGTTTTTGCTACCAAAAGTGGATACATGTTTATATCAGTGCACTTGCACATACACATATCATTTGCTACTCAAATATTAGTAATTTCCAGGACAGTATATGATTTTATATTCAGAGTCTATGAATTCAGGTTGTCTAATGATCTGCATGAGACCATGGTTTTCCTGTAATAATTGTAACAGTAACTTTGATTTTTACGTACTTTTAAATATAGGTGGGTGGGATGCCAAAAAAGCATCCTTCCATTATTTTCAAATAATTATGCTACCCAGATGTACTTTTCTATAACAAGTCTTGAATATGAAAGGGTTTTTAATGTCAAGAATTTCTTTTTCTAGGCATTCTCATCACTTGGTGTCTATAGCCGACTGAGTGAATTCTTCAATCATAATTTTACCACCATACATCTATTACATTATCTTGAAAAAAAGTGAACATTTTCATGCTTCTTAATGTAGAGTCACGTGATCACTTTAGTACAGCTTTCAGTTTGCCCAAGAGTCCTGCTCTGGTTTTTCCCCTAATTGGATCTCATCCAGTTAATGTATGACCCCTTTTAGCCCTTGTAATATCTGTTCCATAATGAGCGAGAGGGAGAAAAAAAAAAAAGCTGTTGAAACTCTATCACATAGTAAGTATAGCAAGAAGATGAGGTGGTTAAATGTAATGTGTAGCATTACCAACCAGTGATGTGAAACACTCACTCTAGGCCTGCACTCCTGGGGTGGGGAAGGGGGGCTTCCCTTCCCTTTCCCATCCATGTAAGAAAATACAGCTCAGGTTTTCACTATATGGAGGAAAGGAAAGGGTCATAAATTACAGATTAATATGTATTTCATAGTCTTTCCCCTTTTCCTCTGTTAATGGTTTATAGTGGAGACTGCGCAAGTATGGATTAATTTAAACTACTTGAAAATCTGGTTATGCATTTTATGAAATCAGACATTTGTTTCTGGAGAGAAAACAATGTATAGTAATGGGATCAGCTTTACAGGCAGGACTCCAACACTCTCATGTAATTTTCATGCAGGACAAATTCAAATTAGTAAAACATCTTATAAAATAATAGAAAAAGAGATTGTCTGGATATTTTAAATTTCAGCTGGGCAAAAGGCACTTTAACAGTGATTCTGATGAGAGGTTGGGTTTGTGTTATTTTGCTTGTTTTGGCGTGCTTTCAGATTCTCATCCAGCTAGGCTTATCTTCAATCTGGAAAAGGCTGACGAATATCATTAGAGGCAAACTGGAACTCACATTGCATTATGACAAATGTAAGGATTTTTTTTTCTTTTTTTGCTTTAAAATGAGTTCAGATTTGCATGATCAAAAGTAATATGAGAAGGCACTAAGGTAACTTTCAAACATGACTCCAGGACCTCCAGGGAAAATTTAGAGAAAGTGGACATGTTACCATACAGTTAAGAAACATAATTGTACAGTTTTTTATGAAGGATTTAAAAAAAAAAAAAAGGATTTTGGAAACTACAGACTTGCAAATTTGATGTGAATGTGAATTCCTGATAGTAACCAAGAACAAATGCCCAGGGGGGGGGAGAAAAAAAACTGGACTGATGACGACTCACAGGAAGAATGAATGATTGAAAAGAAGCCTGAAAATAGGTTGAAATAGAAAAGATGGCCAATAGGACACAGGGTAAGAAAGAACTCTCCGCAGAAGAGGTCACCTGGGAGAAGAATTAGACTGTAGCTTGGTTCCTGAGGACAGAGCCTGGACCACAGTGCTGGTGGGAAAAAAAAAGTGATAGATTTACCAGTCATTTGAGCTCTTTGTAAATGTAATGGGCTGTGAAAGTAATGAGAACCCAGTCGCTTGGAGTTTAAGCAGAAGTTGGATAAATACACTCATGTTTTAAAATAATAACAATCTTCCCCTCCCCACCCCCCCANNNNGCATCGTGCGCCCCACTGGTGGCTCTGTGGAAAAGCATTTGCTTGCCAATGCAGGAGGCATGGGTTCGATCCCTGCTCTGGGAAGACCGCACACGCCCACGCAGCAGCTAAGCCGGGAACCACAACTCCTGAGCCTGTGCTCTGGAGCCCGAAGCCCACACAGCCTAGAGACCACGCTCCACGATGAGGCGGCATCGCAGTAAGGAGCCTGAGCGCTGCAGCTGGAGGGAGCCCCGCCCGCGGCAGCTAGACACAAGCCCGCGCGCAGTTAGGACCCAGAGCGGCCACAGTGAATACAGATAAAATTACCCCCCACCGGGATAATGCCTGCATTGTGTCAGATGAGGGAGATGACTTCTAAAGTTATTCTTATTGGAACTCAGGTCAGATTCTTCTACCTCAGCAAAATATTTCCTGTTATTGCATTTTCAACGACCTCTAAATTTTTCTTTACATTAATTTCATTTTGATGGTGAAAATTTTAATTTATTGAGTGTAGATTATGACTTAACAGGTAAGGGATAAATCACTGGTTTTTATATCTTCACAAATGATGCCTTCAGAAAAAAAAAGGAATTTTGGTGGGGGGGGGGCGTTCATTTTCTGGTTTTGCCCTATGGTTAGTCATATAAAGATTCATATTACTTCACACAAACTAGGAATATAGGAATTGTTAATACTCAACTGTATTATTGACTTCTTTGAAAAACACCCCAAAAGTGTAAAGAATGTAGGAATTGAGATGCAATCCTTTTGAGAATATTTTTAGGGCTTGGGCTTGAAGCTGTTCTAGGCAGTGTTAAATAGTCTCCAGGAAAAAAAAAAAAAAGGTAAAACTCTTTATATGGTCACAGGATCATAGGCTGCCTGACCACAGGGTTGGAATCTCAAAGTTAATTGCTTGCGGCTCCCTCGCCTCTGAGTCGACTGTAGCAAGGAACACATTTTGAATGGTCTAAAGAGAAGTGCTGCCTGCAGCTAGGAATCCTGCTGTGTGTGGCTGTCTCTGCCCCTGGAGACCAGGCACCACCACGACCCATCTTCTCTGGCCGGTAGTGGAGGAAAAGCTCTGTGCAATCAGATAAACGAATTAGTATATCAATGTCCTGGCAAAAGAAGATGCTATGGGAGATTGTGAGGAAAACAGTGTGTGAAGGGGAAAAATGAATCTAGGCCTGGAATCAGAGTCTAGGCCAATTCCAATGAGACTACCCAAAGAATTTTCCGATTTTTCATGGGTGGGTCTCAAGGTAAAGAAAGAACGAAACTGAGTGCTAGGCTTGTGTGGGTGTCTTTTTATGAAACCGAAGATTCCGGAAGCAAGAAGCGGGTGTTGTCTTACTGGGGGCTGGGGAAGAAGATCAAATATAAACATGTGGATTTTTAGATGCCTGTGAGGCATTCATGAGGATCTGTCAAGTGAGATCCATGAGTCTGGCATGGAGAATTATCTTGGCTGCAGAAAACAAATGTAAAAATCTCTCTATCTGTGTGGTATTTAAAGCTTCAGAAAAGTATATGATCAGCTGGTAGGGTTTAGAGAGAGAAAGGGAAGCTGACCTGTAAAAAGGTAGGTGGGCAAGGGTCACATACCGGCGACGCTCACATACCTTCTTTTGAAGGGGTTTAATCAGAGACAAGGACACAAAATTTGGCCAAGATGTCAAGAGCCAAACCTCTTCCCCACAGTCTTCGGAATGGACCCAGGAGAGCAAGTGAATTCCAAGCATGGCCAGACTGGACAGATTAAAGAGCTGACAAGATTAGGTTGGAGTGAAATCCCACCCATGGAGTGGACTTGGCAACCAAGACACCGACTCAGTTGCAGGAGATGGGAATTTTATTCTGGGAGGCACACTCACACACACATCCTTCCATCATCCCCCACCCCCGCACACAGGCCAGCACACCAGGGGCAGAGCTGTGTAGCACAATCAGGAACGGGTTGTGATGGGTGGAGCTTAGTAAGAAGCTGTTGGCTTCGATGACCCCAGGACAGCCACTGCTGACTAGGAGTCAAGCCTTGAGTGACCTTCCCTTCCTGCTGAGAGGGCCTCAGGGCCCAGGAGTTCAGCACAGGGTCACTGTCACCGGTTCTGAATTCGATGACTAGATAATTCTACCGTTCTCGCTACAGAAGTCACTCCAGCACGTGGATCGCCATGTCCACCAAAGTGGACATCACATCCCTGCATCCCAGGGACCCCTGCCCGCTCTGTGAACGTGCTTATTCCTCTTTTCATCCTCCACCCCGAAGGCACTCGAGTTGATAACTTCATTGTCAGGCAGCCCATATCCTTTGCCCCACAAAACCACACCAAAAGTTTCGCTTCACACCTACAGTAAAATGCACAACCTCAAGGGCTCCTAACATTCAGGTGCTGGCCCACCATCCCCATTCATGGTGTCCACGCCACCTCCCCTGGCCTTGGGGACAACTGCCCCGTCCTACGCTTCTTGCACTAACGTCTCCCTTCGGGCTTCTGCTCACCCAGTTCCCTTTACACTGATTGCACTTGAGCCTACCTAACCTTAAGGCAAGGCATGTCCTTCCCTTGGGTTTCAGCATAAATACCCCTTTCTCAGTGGGGTCTTACTGAACTTCTTACTTAAAAGAGTCCCCCTCTTTTAATTCCTCAGCTCACTTTGTGCTTTGCGGCAGTCTGTGTACTACTACATGTTGACTTGCTAAATATCTCCCTTATCATTAGACTAAAAACTCCATTAAGGGCAAGAATTATGGAGTTTCTATTCACCATTATATTCTCAGTATTTGGCATATGGGATATTAACATTAAGTAATAGCTACCAAAAGAATAAATAAACACATGAAGAAGTGAATGAATGAATTAATCAACAAACAGGAAAAAACTTTACCGTTAACATCTGGATTTTTAGGGCATGAGCACAAGCCATAGGCAACAATAATAGGGTTCAGGCAATCAACTTTTTTTCTGTGCTGTGTGAAACAAGAAAATGTTGTTAATAGTCCTACTTCAGTAAGTAAAGTGTCACGACAACATCTGTTCCTGAATTTTGATGTTTTTGAGACTTGATTTAGATTTTTTTGTATTGTTCTAAATTTTAAACTACAGTTATGATAGCTAATGCATTTATATTTTAATTCATCTAGAAATTTACTTTTATTTTCAACATGTTATGTCCAACCAATAAAGAATAATTCATTTGTTTACTCTAGACTTAATGTGATTCTAATTTAACAACTTACTAAATTTCCCTACTCCTTTCAGAATTGAGAAAACTTAATTGTTCTCTTTCTTCTAGCAAATTACTTGTGAATTCCAACTTTAGTCTGAGTTTATTATTAAGAAGCAGGAACAGATATGTTTGGACAGTAGACTCTGCAGTGCTTCCAGTTTTTAAAACTAGTTTTCACATTAAATTTATATGAAGGACCAAGAGAAGCAAGTGAGGAATGAGGCCAGTGTTTTGCTCTGGGACTGATAATATTTGTAGGAATAGTTGTTATAAAGCCTGCTAAAATCTGTGGTCTGAGGAGGAAGAAAAAAAAAAAAGAACATGTCAACTAGTTTTTGGTTCAAAATAAATTTTCTTTGAAGTCACCAGTCATCTTGACTTTTGTGCATGCAAAGTTATGTCTAATATATAACAAGGACTTTAAATGATGTTAAATAATGGAAAAGAGTCTTATCATTTCAAAACTCATACAGCAATGTAGGCAGTCTTCACTCGCGCATATAGCCCCAATATGCACGGATCTCAGTAACTGTGGTTTAGTTATGTAACACTCGTCCCCAAATGACGTGGCTCAAATTTCAGTTACCAGGGCGTATTAACTGTGAATAATGGCACAGAGTCACATTCTGCTGCCAGCTTTTCAGTTCACAAACCACTTTCTAAATAGCAGACGCAAATCATGTTCACGAGTGCCCAGCCATGGGTTGGCATCTGGTCACCATGCATCCATCTATGATATTATTTGTCCACACACAGACAGGAGAGTGTGTAGCTGTGTTTCTTCCTTGCCTACTAGGGATAAACACACATGATGTGTGACAAAGCAAATCATCCAAAGAGAGGCTTGGACAGCAAAAGGTGACATTTCATTAAAAAATGCAGTGAGAGCACACTGGCAGTGACGTTTGCTCAGACAGAAGTGTGGATGAGTGCCACAGAAGGGCGGGGTGGGTACCACTGTGCACCCAGAGGGGCTTAGTGATCTTACCAACACAAGTGAAAGGACATGAAGATGATGATAAAGGTGAAGACTTCCTACAGAAAGAAGCACCGGCAAAGAATTCACATTCAAGGGATTCTTGGAGATAGTTCATGACTTTGAAAACGTCAAGGGTAAAATGTCGGAAGGTGAACCAAACTTAGGAATATGAAGACTCACTAAGACATGGAAAAGATATTCTGTGTCTTACATATATGCTACATTATGGTCTGGGATGAAGGCAAGCACTGTCCAAACTACTGCTGAAGATGGTTTACAATGAAATGGGCGCGTGCTCAGTCGTATCCAACCCTTCGCAACCCCAGGGACTGTAGCCCGCCAGGCTCCTCTGTCCATGGAGTTCTCCAGGCAAGAATGCTGGAGTGGGTGGCCACGTCCTGCTCCAGGGGACCTTCCCGACCCAGGGATCGAATCCAGGTCTTCTGCATCCATCACACTGGCAGGTGGATCCTTTTACCACTCCTGGTCTTGTAAATTATGGTGCTATAAATAAATATTAATTGCACTGTTTTCATTTCCCATACATTTATAACTAATAAGAGGTGATAATGTTTTAGAGAAAAACTTTGAAAATGATTGGAAAAATCATAATTTTCCCATTGATTATTAAGATCACTTTGTACAATTTCTGTTTGTGCATCTTATCCACAGGCCGATACTCTTATGGAAAATAGGGATGGCCTGCACTGATTTCTTTACTGCGTGTGAGTGATCAAGAATCACGTTCAGTCTATCTTATCAAGTAACAGGTACTGGGTGGTTTCTAAATTATCGCTAGTCACACTTACACAATAAAGAGTCCCCAGTTTTGGTATGGTTTGGAATTTACAGGTGACCTAAAATTAAGAAATTACTAATAAAAACATTTTAATATGAACAATAACTGATCCACACTTCAGGACTAACAAAGTCCATGGAATCTGATCACATATAATTAGAAAATACATCATAGTGCAATGCTGGAAACAAGAAACTAATCTAGGAAGCAGAATTGAAGATTTGAAAGACATATGTAGAAGCTATCATTTATTATTTTGAAAAAAAAGATTCATTCACATTTTTGCCTGTACCAAGAAAGATTTCATAATTTTGGGGGAAAAGTTGTAAAATATTATCAAATCTTCTGAGGTCATAAATAAATTAATTGTGCAAGGATTTGTTCCAATTATAGAAGCAAAGGAATAATACATTTGTAATATTCGTAATAATACATTTGTCTGACTCTTTGCGACCCCAGGGACTATAGCCCGTGAGGCTCCTCTGTCCATGGGATTCTCCAGGCAAGAATACTGGAGTGGGTAGCTGTGTCCTCCTCCAGGGGATCTTCCCGACCCAGGGATTGAACCTGCGTCTCTCATGTCTCCCGCACTGGCAGGTGGGTTCTTTACCACTAGCGCCACTTGGGAAAGCAGTGCCAAGGCTGGAAATGAAACGGAGCCAAGATGGTGTAAGAGACTATGATGAACAGTTTGAATAGAATTAGAAGAACCAGTGAGGTCTGCTGAAGCAGCCAGAGATTAGCAAAGGCGAGAAGCCTTTCTCACCCTTGGTGTTAAGAGACGACTCTGTGCTAACAGCCCAGTGAAGGGACAGGGCACACTGCCCCAAAGCCTTGGTCCTGGAAGACCCAGAAACACGGCCTAATGCAGAACAAAAGACGTTCAGACCTGATCCTCCTCACAATCTTGCGCTGGTGGACTCCACGGGCTAAAACCCACTGGGAGAGAGAATCCATGATAAGCCCATGATGAAGTCAATACTCCAAGGCCCTAAGCAGGCCAGACAAAAAAAGTTTAGCTCCAGGGCTGTCAAACGGAATAACCATCAGAACAACCTACGTCATAATCAGACCTTACAACACCCTCTCGTGCTGCTAAATTCTGCTTCAGAAGAAGACTGAAAAGCATCTTAGGATTTGAAAGAAAGCAGACCCCAGTTCGATTCCTGGGTCAGGAAGGTCCACTGGAGAAGTGATAGGCTACCCACTCCAGTATTCTTGGGCTTCCCTTGTGACTCAGCTGGTAAAGAATCTGCCAGCAATGCAGAAGACCTGGATTGGATCCCTGGGTTGGGAAGATCCCCTGGAGAAGGGAAAGGCTACCCACTCCAGTGTTCTGGCCTGGAGAATTCCATGGACTGTATAGCGCATGGGGTCATAAAGAGTCAGACATGACTGAGCAACTTTCACCTTCAGGCATTTAGTAGACTCTACTTGAATTCTGGAGAAAAAGTGTTACAGTCTTAAGGAGATGTGACCCCCACTTTGCTACTTAATTTTGTTTAATCTGCATTTCCCCACTTCATTGAAGGTACTGGTTTTCTATACGCAATTAAAAAAAAATTTAAGTTGACATGCTGCATTTTCATTTTTTACTCAGTTCAACAAATTGTCTTTCATTTTCTCTTCTTAGCCTCACGGCATGCCAGATCTTAGTTCCCTGACCAGGGATCGAACCCCTGCCACCACCCACCGCCCTCCACCTGCAGTGGGGCCTCCCTGCAATGGAAGCATGGAGTCTTAAACACTGGACCACTGGACAAGTCCCTAAGGTATTGTTTTATAAGCCTTCATTTTAAGACACTCATAGGCATCAATTTGGGGTGTTCAAAGATACATACCAAAAAACTGAGATATAATGGCATTGCAGAGAGGAGTGGGCTCCTTGCTGTCAGCCCATGAAGAGGTGGCCAGTGGACGCTGTTTGTTCTGTGCGGTTATTACAGGTGAGCGGGCATCACATCCCAGAGAGCCAGGGCAGCCGATTCAGATGCAGGGAAGCAGGAGGCCCCACGGGGCTTTCTTAAACCAGCAAGCATGTCTAAACCCCAGAGCACAGGGAAAGAAGGTGCTGTGATACAGATCTAGAGAAGGACACACACCCTTCTGCAAAGGTGCTGCCTTTTGCGTCTTGAAAGAAATGTTGGATTTTATATTTTCAGAGGAAAAAAAATGGAGAAACACTGAAGAGTGAGAACTAAGGGAGAACTAGCTCCTTTGAAAGCTTGCTCTGCTGGTCAGATAGATTCTGCCTTCTGAGCAAGAAAATGTTGGAGCCATGTAGTTCAGGATTAAATTGCTGTTACTCTGGGGGTGGGAACCTGAAGAAAAAATAAAGCCCTCAAATGGTGATCATGTTGTTTCTATGATGATAAATAATGGCTCCTAAAATGCTTTACAATGACAGGGTCAAAGATTTAATTAAAAACTGTAAGGAGGGAGCTTCACACGTCGCACCAGACCTTATGTTTGCCAATAAAGACAGAGCCCGTGCAGCAGGGTGGCCAGCATGCCTGCCCTTTGCACCTACGTATTTGAGTGCATCTGGGGCTTTTGACACATCCGGACTCTAAGGGAGGGAAGGGCAATCGTGTGGATGCTAGACCTGATATGCAACGCCAGATCTCTGGCTCTCCTTGAAGAGGACATGCAAGAATTTGCTGATTTCTATACAGGCAATTCTCTGGGCAATACACATGAGAATGAATTCTGAGCTCATAGAAGGAGGAAGGCAGAGAAAATTTTACATAAGGCTGAATTTATCAGCTTTGGTGCCCTCAGCAGGAAATCTAGACACAATGGAGAGTACAAGCAGCTGTGAGTAGCTCAAATTCCTTGCCCCTTTGTTTTGGCTCAGAGTGGCGCACACTCAGTGCAGTCGCTATGTGGGACACTTATTGATAAAATGTTGACATTATACACTGTTGATACTATGTGTAAAATAGATGACTAATGAGAACCTACCCTACACCTCAGAGAACTCGACTGTGCTCTGTTGTGACCTAAAGGAAGAGAAATCCCCCCAAAAAGGACACATGCGTATACATATAGCTGATTCACTCTGCTGTACAGCAGAAATGAACACAACCTTGTTACGCAACTATGCTCCAGTCAAGATTAATTCAGAAGTGGAATGCAGAAGAGACTCCACAGACCCTGGGGACTCTGCCCTCTTCAAAGAACTACTTACTCTTCTCTCCCCTGGACTTCCTGTCTTTTAATGGTGAGGGTATGCTGCTATCTTTGAAAAACAGTTTTCTGAAAATTTCCGAGCGGCCAAGGATGCTGATGGTAGATGCTGTGGTTGATTTCAACAAGAGTGAGAGGCGTTGCTCCTGCGGGCAGCGTGGTGAAACCTTGACTTGGGTGGGAGAGGTGACCAGGAGAGGCAGCAGGAGGGTCTGGTTGGCAAAGAGCCGTTGATTAGAGCATCCCAGGAGGCCCTGGCCATAAAGAGCCCACTTGTCAGTGAAGGAGACGCGGGAGACACAGGTGTGATCCCTGGGTTGGGAAGATTCCCTGGAGGAGGGCATGGCAACCCACTGTAGTATTCTTGCCGGAGCATCCCCTGGACAGTGGAGCCCAGCAGGCTACAGTCCATAGGGTCGCAAAGACTTGGAAACCACTGGAACGACTTAGAGCAGCACAAACGTTGCCATCTACATAAATGAAATGCAGACGTTCCACTTATTTTTAAGTGAAGTACAGAACAGAAATGATTTGGGCTTTACATCAAGGCAGCCTCAGGTACTTCTGGTAACGAGTGTCTGACCCTCATCTCTGCAGCTTCTGTGGGCGAAGTTCCTGGGGCAGGACCGCTGTTGGTAGAGGTAAGGTCCGTCCCTAGGGGAGGACGTGGCAGCCTCCCGGGCGTTGGCTGAAGCTGATTCAAGGGGGTGGCTGTGAAGGGAAGATGCGGAGAGTAGCGTGTAGACAGGATGGAGACTGCCTTGTTTACGAGCTATTCTTTAAAAAGATGATAGCTACTGGTCCTGTTCAGGTTCCTATAGATAAAGAGATGGCCTGGGGGAAAGAGGAAGCTAATGGTGTACTATCTCTGCAGAACAGCTGGTGAGGCTGGCATGCTCTAGGACTTGACCTTGGGTATAAGGAGAAGGAATGTTTCCTTTAAGACAGGAGGAAAGGAGCCCACCAGGCTCCTCTGTCCATGAAATTCTCCAGGCAAGAATACTGGAGTGGGTAGCCAATCCTTCTCCAGGGGTCTTCCCAACCCAGGGATTGAACCCAGGTCTCCTACATCGCAGGCAGATTCTTCACCATCTGAGCCACCAGGGAAGCCTTGGGAGTAGATACATATATATGTAAATGTATACATGTAGCATTAGGGATGCTGGCTGCTAAGTCGCTTCAGCCATTTCCGACTCCATGTGACCCCACAGACAGTAGCCCACCAGGCTGCCCTGTCCCTGGGATTCTCCAGGCAAGAACACTGGAGTGGGTTGCCATTCCCTTCTCCAGTGCATGAAAGTGAAAAGTGAAAGTGAAGTCACTCAGTCGTGTCTGACTCTCAGGGACCCCATGGACTGCAGCCCACCAGGCTCCTCTGCCCATGGGATTTTCCAGGAGAGAGCACTGCAGTGGGGTGCCATTGCTGTCTCCGAGGGATGCTGGAGCAATGCCATTTCAGGCTTTCTCACTGCCCTCTCCTCTTCCTCAAATCCTCCTGACCACATTCAAGGTTGCCTAAAATTCTCATTTTTACATCTGATGCTGTGACTTCATTTCTCCAGATTTGAAATGCATTTTTTTCTTTATCAGTCATGTTTATCTTAGTTAAATATTTATTAGAAATACTCCTACTGGAAGTTTTGAATGTGACTTGTTTAGCAAATGACTGTCAGAACCACATGTAGTTGTCAACAATTTATTTCCAGAACACCTGTAAGGTTTTACCCTAGGGAAATTGGGATTGGCATAGAGACAGATGAAGGGCATCAGCTCAGACCAAGTGATGTCTTTTTCAGCTGACCAGTGTTCGCCCGAGTGCCTACCTTATATTGGCTCTCAGTGAATATTTGTTCCACTATCGAGACAGGAAAAGCTGCTTGACAGTTTTATGAGGTAGACAAGGAGGCTGTGAAAGGTGATACATGCAAACAGTATGGAGTCAAGTGTGTAGTAAAAATAAATATGTTCAAACCAAAGGGCAAATAAAGAGTTAAAAAGGAAGAAAAAGAAAAAAATAAGAAAAAGATAAAAACTGCAAAGACAATTTCTGTTTTACCTGTAATTCTCGGCAGTAATATCTAAGAACTTTAACAAGAGCTCCATCCATTTTATACCTCTCAATCTACAGATTCCACATGGAGCTGGGGACCCAGGCACCTTTGTCACAGGCTATGACTGATACCCAAGTTTCCACTTGGATCTCCACCGCTGATTGGGGCTGCTCCAATCAGGATATACATGAGCTGTTTGTTGTTTACTTGCTATGACAC
Source organism: Redunca redunca (assembly GCA_006410935.1). Classification (NCBI taxonomy): domain Eukaryota; kingdom Metazoa; phylum Chordata; class Mammalia; order Artiodactyla; family Bovidae; genus Redunca; species Redunca redunca. The sequence continues at coordinate 32,895 of SJYQ01095285.1, forward strand.
GTCTACCTCTTTGTGACCCCATGGACTACAGCACGCCAGGCCTCCCTGTTCATCACCAACTCTCAGAGCTTACTCACACTCAAGTCCATCAAGTTGGTGACACCATTTAACCATCTCATCCTCTGTCATCCCCTTCTCCTCCTGCCTTCAACCTTTCCCAGCATCAGGGTCTTTTCCAATGAGTCGGCTTTTCTCATCAGGTGGTCAAAGTATTGGAGCTTCAGCTTCAGCATCAGTCCTTCCAGTGAGTATTCAGGGTTGATTTCCTTTAGGATGGACTGGTTTAATCATGCACTCTGAGAGACTCTCAAGAGTCTTCTCCAGCATCACAATTTCAAAACATCAATTCTTGGTGCTCAGCCTTCTTTACTGTCCAACTTTCACATCCATACATGACTACAAGATTTCTAGGCAAATCCAGCCAGCATTTGACTACTTCATGATCATCCGTCTTCCATTTTAATCATAAGACTCTGAAAGTAAATCCTAATCACTTATTCCTGAAAAGATGAGAACTTCAAAGGTACACAGAAAACGGGCTGGAATGACAGGGGAAAATGCTGAAAATTAGGAAAATGACTCTGCAGGATGAATCCCATGCATCAGAAAACTTGATCTTTTTCATAAAACTCTTGTAGTCTATTTTTTCTTACCCTATCTCATCACTTCCTTTGATAAAATGGTATGTAATTTGCCTGGTCCTGACCTTTGGTAAATAGACTGACAGTATAGCATAAATTCATTGGGAAATTTTAAATTATGAGAAAAGTGGTGAAATCATGTATTTTAAAAAATGGACTATTTCCCCTTTCATGTAAAAGCTCAGTGAAGGCAAAGTGTGTGTCTGTCTTATTTGCAGATATGGTCTCAGCATCTAGCCTAGCACCTGACTCAAGGCAAATTGTCCGTAAGTATTTGATGAATCCACGAAGAAGCCGTATTTCATAAAATATAATCAGTCAACATCGTAAGCAAGCAACTGTGCCAAGTACTAAAAGAAATGGAAAACTGAGTCTCCCATCTCCTTGATGGTGTACTAGGAAGAATGTAAGAATCATGAAGCTGGGAGATGAAGATGGAGACCCTGGGACTGGGCAAGTCTCTTAACCTACTTGAGACTCAGCTCCTTGATCTGTGAAATGGGGATCAGTAGGCTGGGTCACACTGACATCCCACGAATGCTAAATGATGATGTGGCTTCTGAGAATTTTCCTCCAAAGCATCTGTGGTAGATTGAATTGTATATTGGCCAATGCAATATCTTCCCAACTTTTAACTCCCTCTTCTTACAAGAGCATCACACATCCCTTCCCCAATATACTCTTGGTGCCCTGTTTTGGCCAAGAAGCGGGAGTGGGCTGCAACTCCACTCCCAGTGCACAGACGCTTAGCAGGAGGCTTCTAGAAGCAGCACATCTCTGCCCTAGCTCCTGTCCTCCACCATCCTCCAAAATGCCATTCCAACAGTCTGATTCCTGGAATGGAAAGCATGGAGGGCAGACCTGATTCAAGAAGCGAAGCCACAGAGCCTCCCGGCAGCCCCTGGTGTCTGCCGTGGCGATGAACAGTTACTGTGGCAAAGCGCTGCATCTTGAGCTCACTTGCCATGCAGAATGAGCTCCTGAAATCTGACTAGTGGGGCTGCTCAACCTCGAAGGCCAGGAAACACATACCCCTCCTGGGCAGAACTTTAGCTGGAGGGCCTGAGGCCCAGACGTCCTGTAAAGCCTTGTGCTCTCAAGTAGATACCAATTTCATATGTAAGTCCACGGCATTTTGGAGAAGGAAATGGCAGCCCACTCCCGTATTCTTGCTTGGGGAATCCCATGGATGGAGAAGCCTGGAAGGCTACAATCCACAGGGTCGCGAAGAGTTGGACACGACTGAGCGACTAACCACACCACGGTATTTGTTTCTGTTTAGGTATCGACAATGTTTCAAAATGAGAGTAACATCATGGGCTTTCCTGGTGGCTCAGATGGTAAAGAATCTGCGTGCAGTGCAGGAGACCCAGGCTAGATCTCTGGGTGGAGAAGATCCCCTGGAGCAGGGTGTGGTATCCCATTCCAGTATTCTTGCCTGGAGAATTCCAGAGAGAGAGGACCATGGGGAGCTACAGTCTCTGGGGTCCCAAAGAGCTGGACTCGACTGAGTGACTAACACTTTCACTTTCCAAATACATGTGCAGGTGGAACATCACAGCTCTTGTGAAATTCACAACTCAGTGAAGCTGTGTTGCACAGAGGGTTCTTTTCCCCCTAAAATAGAATACATTTGTCCTTACACCATTTTAAAATGTACAGCTTAAACATTTTGAAATAGAAAACTTAGGAGATAGCTTGATTTTGAAGCCATGCATACAGCAAAAACAACTTCCATGCGTAAGCAGGGCTGGCGGGCAGGTGTGTGTATACATGCATGCTTATAAGGACGCATGTTGGTGTAAATTGTTCAGTAGAGATCTTTTTTTTATTCTTGGGATTTTTCATTGTACTATCTCTGCAGGAAAGCAGAATTACAACAGCTTTTGATAGAAGTGAACTATTTTCAGGCCTCAGTGAAAAAACGGGCAGTGGGTATTTCGAGCTTGAGTCAGCCATGCCTGTGTGGAAGCCCACTTCTGCTTTGAAAAGGGGCAGTTATTTCTTTCCTTTTTATTCTGGTTTAACAGTTTTACCGAGGGACAATTGACACACAATAACTCACATATTGAAGTGACAACTGGAGGTTTTCTCATGTAATTGGTGTTGTTCAGCCTCCCAGTCGTGTCTGACTCTTTGCAACCCCATGGACTGTAGCATGCCAGGCCTCCCTGTCCTTCACCATCTCCCGGAATTTGCCCAAGTTCATGTCCATTGCCTTGGTGATGCCATCCAGCCATCTCACTCTCTGATGCCTTCTTCCTTTCTGCCCTCAATCTTTCGCAGCATCGGGCACTTGTCCAGTGAGTCGTCTGTTCCTCATGCATACACACCCATTAAACCATAACCGAAATAAGACAATAAACATCCTTTCCCCCCCAAGTATTCTCAAGCCCCCTTAATATCTCCCTCTAGGCACTTTCTGGGTATCCCTGGGGACTCAGACAATAAAGAATCTGCCTGCAATGCAGGCGACCTGGGTTCAGTCCTTGGGCCAGGAAGATCTTTCCATCTACCTTCACCATCTTCAGGCAATCACCAATTTGCTTTCTATCATTAAAAGCGTGTTGCTAATTTCTAGAATTTTGTAGTATATGAGATCATAGTGTGTGTATTACTGTTTGGTTTGCTTTTTGTCATTCAGCAAAGTGATTTTGGATTGACTCATGTTTCTCTGTATATAAGTAGTTTGTTTCTTTTTTATTGCTGTATAGTTTTCTCTGTTAAAGGAAAGCATTTTTACACAATTTTAAAGGTTACTTTCCATTTGCAGTTATTATAGAATATTAGCAATATTTCCCAAGGTCCATAGACATCCCTGAGCCTGTCTTACACGCAGGGTGGGCCCGAGACACTGCAGGGAGATGCTGAGTGTGGATCGAAGCCTGCAAGGCTGACCTGCGGAGGCGAGACTTGGGCTGGAGTATTCATTTTGGAATCAAAATAGGGAAATGTTACTTAAGGCAATACGGGAAGACTCTGGCAGTCCAGTGGTTAGAATTCCCCCTTTCAATACAGGGGCTACAGGTTTGATCCCTGGTTGAGGAGCTATGATCTCACATGCCCTGTGGCAAAAAAAGAAAAAAAGAAGAAGAAGCAATATTGTAACAAATTCAATAACGACTTTAAAAATGGTCCACATCAAAAAATAAGCAAATAAATAAAAGTAAAGCAAGAGGACCGGATGATGTAACTTGGGGGAAGAGTGTAGAGATAGAAAGAAACCTGGTAACAAGACAGTAGCAGTGTTTGTAGTTAAATGAAAACTTACTTTTATTCTGTAACTGAAGTCTCATAGGAAAAATATTAAAGTAAGTTATCAGGCTCTTATATCAACTCCAGCTTGTTTGAATAGCATAGTACTATAGGCAAGCAAGCATTCTTCAAATCATATATAGTGATTTGAAGACTATTAGCTACTTTCAGTGGAGAAGGCAATGGCACCCCACTCCAGTACTCTTGCCTGGAAAATCCCATGGGTGGAGGAGCCCTGTAGGCTGCAGTCCATGGAGTCGCTAAGAGTTGGACACTGAGCGACTTCACTTTCACTTTTCACGGTCATGCATTGGCGAAGGAAATGGCAACCCATTCCAGTGTTCTTGCCTGGAGGATCCCAGGGACGGGGGAGCCTGTTGGGCTGCCGTCTATGGGGTTTCACAGAGTCGGACAAGACTGAAGCGACTTAGCAGCAGCAGCAGTTACTTTCAGAGACTACTTCACAGAAGTAGTCTGCTCCTTTGTAACACAATTTCTCTTGTTCTTGGTGACAACACTTTATTCTAATTATTGTTACTGAAAAATGATGGGTTTTCCAGGTGGCTCGGTGGTCAAGAATCTGCCTGGCAATGCAGGAGACACAAGAGACATGGGTTCTATCCCTGGGTCAGGAAGATCCGCTGGAGGAGGAAATGGCAACCCATTCCAGGATTCTTGCCTGGAGAATCCCATGTATAGAGGAGCCTGGTGGCCTACAGTCCATGGGATCGCAACGAGTTGGACACAAATTAGCGACTGAGCAGGCAGAGAACTGATATCCTTCACTACCTGCTAGGATCTTTGATAGATGTGGTTAATTAATATCCAGTCTCCTTCTGAGTATCTGCCTTTTGTGCAGAATACAAAAAGTTAAAATATAACACTCCCCAGTTCCGCTCACAAGCAAGATTTGCAGTGAAAATTAGATTCCTCCCCTTGATGCGTCCAGAGGCGGAAGTCAGTTTTCTGACACCTTTGGCTGTTGCCTGTTGGCGAGCCGAGGAGGCGCCAGCTCAGCTCTCAGGTGCTGAGAAACACGCTGGTGCTCAGTGTGAGCCAGTCAGGACCTAGCGTCTGGGTCCTTGGGTGGTAACGGGATTTTAGCAGCAGTGTTCGGACAGCGTTAGGGTCTGAGCCGTTGTGGTGGGGGCGGCCTGTTTCTGGCCTCCTAATTCCACATCACGGCCAAGTCCACATCTCAGACTCAGTGGCTACAGTCACAGCCTCCTGATCCCCTCCTTGCTGATTGTTGGAAGTAGCTCCCTGATAAACCAGTGTCTGCCAGTCATTCCCAGAAGACCACTGTGGAACCCAATACTCCAGGAGCACTTGCAGCAGGTTTGAAAGAGGCGTCTTTCTAAATCTCTGTCTGTACAAAAATTACTGAAAGCATGTCTATTTCCTTCACTGAGATGGAATCCACATTAAAATTCACGCACTCACTGTCATAAAAAAGCAAGCTTATAGCTACCAAAGGGGAAAGGTAAGAAAAGGGATATATTAGGAGGTTGGGATGGACAGATACACACGTCTATACATAAAACTGATAAGAAATAAGGTCCTACTGTGTAGCCCAAGGAACTATACTCAATATTGTGTAATAACTTATACAGAAAAAAATCTGATACATATATGTGTGTGTGTGTGTGTGTGAATCACTTTGCTGTACACTTGAAACTGACCCAGTACTGCAGATCAACTATACTTCAATAAATAGAAAATTTAAAAAGCCTAGGGATAAGCAGGGTATCAATTGGAATTAAATTATAAAACCGTTGATGGAGGAGATTCTTGGATTCAATTTTTTATCATTTAATTTAGTGTAACACGTTGACTTATTATGGGCTTACAGTGAGAAATATAGCCAAACTTAGTAGCCAGTGCCCAATTCCACAATTTATGAGATAATGCCTAGGTAAAAATAAGTGACTTGCAGTCATGTTAACATTTCATGGGATTGTGCGTAATGCCCTCATTCATTACACCCCAATTGAAGTAATTTATTTCTAAAAGCACTTTATTAGCAGCAAAAGGAAAAGAAGATTCATCTATGTAACTAACACATAATAAAATTGTCAGGATCATTCTATTAAGAGAAACAAGCTACCTTCTTAAAGACACAAATAGATCCCTTTTACAGTTAAAATATTTGATATAATTGTGATTTATGGCATATCAATTGGACAACCTAGGAATGTAAAATGTACTCTCTTCAGACTATGTCATAAATATTCAGAATGTTCTCAGCT
>SJYQ01095285.1:42006-103948 GCA_006410935.1 Redunca redunca
GAGGATGAGATGTCTGGATGGCATCACGGACTCGATGGACGCGAGTCTGAGTGAACTCCGGGAGATGGTGATGGACAGGGAGGCCTGGTGTGCTGCGATTCATGGGGTCGCAGAGTCGGACACGACTGAGCGACTGAACTGAAACTGACTGAACTGAAACTGAGAATGTTCAAGATCTAACTCACATAAGCAAATGTATTTCAACCAAAGTGATAAAATAAGAAAAAATACATGGGGTGTTGGTGGTATTAATACTCAGGGGAAAGTCAAGCCAAGGCAAGCCAAAAAAAAAAAGTATGGATCATAGAGTAGTGAAAGTAAATATTTTCAAAGGACCAAAATTCATGATGAAAGTGAAAGTGGCTCAGTCATGTAGACTCTCTGTGACCCCGTAGACTACACAGTCCATGGAATTCTCCAGGCCACAGCACTGGAGTGGGTAGCCTTTCTCTTCTCCCGGGATCTTCCCAACCCAGGGATCCAACCCAGGTCTCCCGCATTGCAGGAGGATTCTTTACCAGCTGAGCCACAAGGGAAACCCAAGAATACTGGAATGGACAGCCTATGTCTTCTCCAGCAGATCATCCTGACCCAGGAATCTAACTGGGGTCTCGTGCACTGCAGGTGGACTCCTTACGAGCTGAGCTATCAGGGAAGTCCAATACCTAGTGATTTTTTTTTTTTTTTGCCTCACTGTGCAGCCAGTGGGATCTTAGTCGCCCAACCAGGGAGTGAACCTGTGCCCCCTGAAGTGGAAGCATGAAGTCTTAACCAGAGCACCACCAGGGAAGTCCCCCAAATTCATGACATTTAAAGCTTACAGGCCATCAGTGACCTGAGTCAACCCCAATGCAATGTGAATCTCTAGAACATTAACAACGCTGATGAGTGAGTGCTAACCAACCAACAGGAGATACTGTGTGATGATTAGGGAAGATATGGCCTGACAGATTAGAAAAGATGCTGGGGGTTTAAACAAGGACATGGTAGATACCAGCTTCCCTGGTAGCTCAGTTAGTAAACAATCTGCCTGCAGTGAAGGAGACCCTGGCTGGATTCTTGGCTCGGGAAGATCCACTGGGGAAGGGATAGGCTCCCCACTCCGGTATTCTTGGGCTTCCCTGGTGGCTCAACTGGTAAAGAATTCGCCTGCAATGTGGGAGAACTGGGTTGGATCCCTGGGCTGGGAAGATCCCCTGGAGACGGGAAAGGCTACCCCCTCCAGTGTTCCGGCCTGGAGAACTCCATGGACTGTATAGTCCACGCAGTCGCAAAGAGTAGGGCACGGCTGAGCGGCTTTCACTTCACTCACATGGTGAATCTCCAGGGAAAGGTCCCCCGCCTCATGTAACTTTCATTCCCAGAGAAGATCTGACATTACTCATCTCCTGAGTTTAGGAGAATAGAGTAAGATATTTAATTGATATACCTGTGCTCTCCTCGTTAAAAGTCTTAGACGCATTCATTCTCTCATTCCAAACGTTGGTTGCCTTTCTTGGTGTTTTATTGAGACGACAGAGGCTGGCCTGCCTGGCAGTCATGAAACGTGAGTGCGTGTATGCTAAGACGCTTCAGTCATGACCGACCTCGTGACCCCACGGACTGGAGCCTACCAGGCTCCTCTGTCCACGGATCTCTCCAGGCAGGAAAACTGGAGGGGGTTGCCGTTTCCTCCAAGGAGTAAAGAGGCATGAGATGGGAGCAGGGGCGTGTGCTCCTCTCAAGATGCTTACAGCTTCCCTCCACTTGCCTTTCTGTTTAGAGTCAAGTAAAAATATTGCTATGATTCAGAGGGTCTGCTAGTTTGTTTCTTAATGTGGACGCATATTAAGAAACACGGGAATACATTGTGGGGACATCACAAGCATTTTGCATCAAAGATCACCTCCTTGGAGGTTCATAATAACATCAATCTTATGTAATACATTCACGTCAACAGTCTAAAGGCTTTCCTAACTTAGGGAAGACAAGAGGAGAAGGGGATGACAGAGGGTGAGATGGTTGGATGGCATCAGCGACTCCATGGACATGAGTCTGAGTAACCTCCGGGAGTTGGTGATGGACAGGGAGGCCGGGTAGGCTGCAGTCCATGGGGTCGCAAAGAGTCGGACATGACTGAGCAACTGAACTGGACTTAGGAAGCTAGCAGGGGGAAAAAAAAAAAAAAAGTTTACCAGTTAGGAAATATTTTTTATTCCAAGCTTAACATTTTTTGTGTGTGATTAAAACACAAAATTATCAAGAGTTGCATTTTCATTAGCAACAGGAAGGAGTTTGATGTGGTTGAAGTCCTACATTTTATGGAAGAGAATGGCCAAGGAGGAGCCCAGAGGTGATAATCGGAGGCAGCCTTGAAGGTTTTCCATTCATACACCGAGAAATCAAGGCTTTACTTTTGAGCCTGCGGGAAGGTGAGGGCAGCCAAAGTTACTGAAGCAACAGATTCCATTTTGGTTTAGAAAGATGCTCTGCTGATTGTGAAAGAGTAGACTCCAGTGCTCTTGCCTGGAGAATCCCCTGGACGGAGGAGCCTGGTGGGCTGCAGTCCATGGGGTTGCAAAGAGTCGGACTCGACTGAGAGAATTCACTTTCAATTTTCACTTTCATGCATTGGAGAAGGAAGTGGCAACCAGCTCCAGTGTTCTTGCCTAGAGAATCCCAGGGACAGGGGAGCCTGGTGGGCTGCCATCTGTGGAGTCGCACAGAGTCGGACACGACTGAAGCGACTTAGCAGCAGCAGCAGACTGCAGGGGGAGAAGCAGAAAGACCTCAGTTTTAACGGTCCTCAGGAAATGTGACTTGTGACCTTAGAATTCAGGAAACAAAGATCAGAGACCATGGGCAGTATTCAGTGGCCAGATGGGTATCAGCAGTAGTGACATTATTAGCCAAAATTTGGGAATGCCCTTTTGATAGAATGAATTCAAATAAAACTGATCATATGAAAAGCCAATGCTGTGATTTCAAAAAAACTAACATTTCTGAATACCGAAGATAAGAGCTGTAAGTCATATTAACTATGGTTCTCCCCACAAAGCTGACTTAAACAATAAAAACAAAACCAGCCAAACAACAACAACAACAGTGTGGCATTCTCATCACATTAGTGACTGTGAGGGTTTTACGCTACAATAAACTGGTTTTTAAAAGACCATCATTTGACACTCCATTTTATCTTTTTACTCTGATGTAGCATCACACAAACTCTGTATGTAGGCTTATAGCTGTGTTATTAGTTGTGCTGCTATAAACCATGACCCTTAAAACTCCTGACTTTCATTCCTTTTCTCTGTAAGAAAAGGAAACAAGTTTAGATACAAGAGATCACCTGGAAATGAACTGATGTTCCTATTAACCATTTTATTCTCTTCCATTTTATCCAGCATCTAATAGAGGGGCTTCATTCTCTCCTTTGTCTGGAAAGCAGCTAGACCAAGAGAGTCCACTTGAAAACTGTCCTAAAATATTGCGAAGCATCACAGTGGTCTAGCATGGTAATTCTTTTTATGTTTCTCTCATTTTATTTTTATGTAATAACTTTCCCACAGGGATATATCATCAACTCTGTCTCCAAATTTATTAGGCAATACACTTTGTTTCTTTGATTGGATTTAAAACTTTATCAGTATTTCTATACCCTTTATGTCTTTATACCCCAAAGCAGTAAAATTACCCTACTACAGAGAATATATTAGATCAGTCGTGTACAGATGTGAGAGTTGGACCATAAAGAAGACTGAACAGCAAAGAATTCTAATTGTGCTGCTAGAGAAGACTCTTGAGAGTCCCTTGGACAGCAAAGAGATCCAACCAGTCCATCCTAAAGGACATCAGCCCTGAGTAGTCATTGGAAGGACTGATACTGAATGGGAATCTCCAATACTTTGGCCACCTGATGCAAAGAACTGACTCACTGGAAAAGACCCTGATGCTGGAAAGATTGAAGGCGGGAGGAGAAGGAGATGACAGAGGATGAGATGGTAGGATGGCATCACCGACTTGGTGGACAAGAGTCTGAGCAAGCTCCGGGAGTTGGTGATGGACAAGGAAGCCTGGCGTGCTGCAGTCCATGGGGTGGCAAAGAGTCGGACACGACTGAGTGAGTCACTGAACAATGACAACAAATATACAAAATTACATATGATGATATTTGTAATACAATCAGTATTAATACATATATTAATATTATACCTATCTCTTGTGGTAAAGTACCCGTTTCCTCTCAGAGGAACCCTGTCAATCCTCAGACTTCTTTTCACGTCTGTTGTATTACACTCCACAGTAGATGCAGGGAGTGAGTTATGAGAAACACACCAGTAGAAAAACAAATGTAAAATTCCTTTCCTCCAAGCTCCCTTCCAGCTTAGCCACTACTAAACCAAAGTCAAGAAGAGTGAAAAATAAAACACACTCTCTAACCCTGCCCCATCCAGCTAGTGGGAGGCTGAACTTTTATATCTTTGTCAAGATTTGAGATATGTATGAAAATCTAGATCATCTCTGCTTTCCTTTGTTGGGTTGTAATGATTTACATCAGGACCTACTTATTAAGAGCTCTGAGGTGGGTCATTGTAAGTTCAAGTGCAAAAGAGGATCTCTATTTGCATTTGAATTGCCACGATCCTCCAATAACCCGTCAAGGAATGTCTCCTCTTGAAGGGCAGCTGGGTAGGAAGAGAGATTAGTAGATATCACTTAATTCCAGATGAGTCCAGACCTCCCCCAACACATTATTTTTCAAACTGGGGAAAGAATGAGGAGTTGGGTGATGATTACTGTCCTTGCATTTGGAAGACAGGGAAATGGTCCTGAGGATCATCCTCCCCACTTCGTTTCCCTGAAGGGGGAGATCAGTATGGTTATCTTCTCTGGTGCGCGGCAGTTCTTACGGAAGGTATGAGTGATTCTCGGCGTTTACTGCATATTATTCCACAAGAGGCCCCGGTACTGCGCGTCATAAACCTTTATCGTTTTTGTTTAACGCGAAAGCATAAAAGACTCTAAATTTTATTTCCTATCTGATCCCCTAACATTTTCAAACATTTTAACATTAAGATCATCATTTAATCATAAGCAATGAGCTAGAGTTAAGTGGGGGAAAATATAGATGTTTTGTTGTGCTCTGCGTCAGAATAATCATTGAAATGTTGAGCCATATTTCACCAATGATTGAAAGGAAAAAAAAAAAATCACACTTAATAAAATCCAAAAGAACATTTAAAAATCTGACAGCTTTCAGGATACAGATATATAATTTGGCATGCATTAAAATGATCCCTGTATGCATTACAGGATTGCTATACGTTACAGGGGACTCGCTGATACTAATAAATAGATCAGCATTTAATTAACAGACTAATTATATTCATATGAGTTACATTGAAAGTGAGAATAAAACGGAGCTGAATCTCTGGCTTCTTTAAAAAGACTGTTTCAGTGATATAATGAAGAAACACAGTCTCTACAGCTCACCAAATCGATCGTATATGGTTATATTTATGCTATTATAACAGCTGATTAATGAGCAGTTAATAATTGCCATTAGATCACCATATGGCCAAATCAATTGCCTAATTTCAAATGGCTCAAGTAATGTGATAAGCCGTTTATTCATTTTGTTGATTTGTTAAAACCTACGTACATATTTGATCAATAATGCCATCAACTGGATCTTAACCTTCAAATATTGCAATAATTTCTACTTCTTATAAGAACCATTAAATCTACAGGATGTCAATGTTGCGTTCACTCTGCCCAGAGCATCGCGTGGCTGCACTCCATCCGTGAGCGCCAGATTTGTTGTCTGGCTGTGATGGGATTATGATACATCCAAATAAGAGCATATGCTTAAAATATGTGGAGGTCTACACTCACAAATGCAATTTTCCGTAGCTTTAAAAATGAATAGGACTCTCCATAAAGAGACCCACAAGGCAGCGAAAGATTTTGTGTGTCTCTCTCTAGTGGAGAGCCATTTTTCCCTGGCACATCATGTTTGTGGAAGTCAGCATTGGAAGCCATGTGGTGATTAAGCTGAGGCTCAACCCCAAATTTTCACAATCAGTGCACATATATGGCATCTTGGCTACTTATACAATTTCTGACCATCTGTCAGAAATGGCAAGAGGCCCAATTCAAAGTTGCCAGACCCCGGCAAGTGGGAGTCAGATGGTTATGGGTTTCAAGGGATGTCTTAAATCATAAATAACACTTGTCATTTAAGGGTTTCTGGCATTCAGTCCAAAAGGTAAAGGGTATTATACTTCTTTATGCACCAGACTAAGTGTCTAGATAATATCATCCATGGCTAAAGTAATACTTTCAGCCATTGTCCCAGGGTCCACCCATTTGTTTACCATAATAAACAATATCACATTCCCTAGCAATGAAGTAAATAAGTAGGCATATCTTGGAACAATGGCTAACAGTATCAATTCTAGATTTTTTGCTTGAGTCCCTGCCTCCTTTAAATAGAGAGTTAAGTTTAAATATTTTCCTGTTCAATAGTGAATCTATATTAATTGGCCTGAACTGGACATGAGGTGGGACTTGTGAACAAGATCACTGATTAGGGGCCACCGTCTAAAACGGAAAATCCAAGGGACTTCTCAGGAAGTCCAGTGGTTGGGACTCCATGCTTCCAGGGTGTGCAGGTTCAGTTCCTGGTCAGGGGCCTGAGATCCCACATGCCATGTGGCGCAGCCAGAGAAAAAAGAAGGTCCAGTAACCTGGAAGCCTAGTTGCCTAGATCCTTACTTTCTTTGCCTTTATATTTAGAGCCTTTCAGCAAAACACTTAATAGCTCATCTCAGTTTCTTCATCTTTAAAATGAGGTAATTAAAGGTAAAAATTGCAAAAATCTTTAGCAGTAGTATTTTATGATTCTAGAATGCATAGAATACTCTCCACTCTTCCATGCCCACTTTAAAGATCTTCTCTGTGTATTGTTTAAACTCCTTCCCCTCTAGTGTCATCTGGATTATTTCCTCATTGGTGTTTCCACAGTGTTTTTTTAAAATAAATCTACCAGAGTAATTACATGGCGACCGACTTCAGTATTCTTTCCTGGAGAATTCCATGGATAGAGGAACCTGGTGGGTTACAGTCCATGGGGTTACAGAGAGTCGGACATGACTAAGTGACTAACCTAGAGTAATTTCTGGCATAAATTCATGGATTTTATGATCTGTCTGTGTTAAATATTCCAAGAGTTCCTCAAGTGCTGGCACTAAATTTTTTTTTTCATTCCTATATCTAATATGGTGCTTGGTATGGAGTATGTACTGAATAGGTACTTATTACCTTAAATAGGGGCTTCCCTGGTGGGACTTCCCTGGTGGCTCAGAGGGTAAAGCATCTGTCTACAATGCGGGAGACCCGGGTTCGATCCCTGGGTCGGGAGGATCCCCTGGAGAAGGAAATGGCAATCCACTCCAGTACTATTGCCTGGAAAATCCCACGAACAGAGGAGCCTGGTAGGCTGCAGTCTATGGGGTCGCAAAGAGTCGGACATGACTGGGCAACGTCTCTCTAGTCTCTCTGGTGGCTGAAAGAGTCTGCCTGCAGTGCAGGAGACCTAGGTTCAGTCCCTGGGTTGGGAAGATTCCTTGGAGAAGGGAATGGCAACCCACTCCAGTATTCTTACCTGGGAAATCCTATGGACAGAGGAGCCTGGTGGGCCCCAGTCTGTGGGGTCATAAAAGAGCTGGACATGAATGAGCAACTAACAGACACACACACACACTAAACGCAGATGAATACAAGTGGAGGAAACACTAACATGCAAGTAATAACTTTAGGAAAACAAAGCTGCACGCACACACATGACGCAATTTTGATTTTGCAAATTTTGACACTCCAGGATGAGTATGTGTTAGTTACTCAGTTTTAGCTTCTTTTTATAGCTTTTTTTAAAGCTTTTGTTTCAGCTTCTTTCCAATAATACAGACAGCTGTCAATAGATTACATGGTTTAAAGCCCAACCAGCAGAAAGAAGTCTGTGCATCGAGAAACTCACGACCTCCCAGGCCATGACTTCAAATCCCACCTGTACCACTCACCACCTTTACCCACATCACAAGGTATTAGGGATTAACACGTGCTCCTGTGTGTTAGTGTGTAAGCTTAACCATTTGGCCTCTGGTGACCTCGTGTTTAAAATGAGACAAGGGATGGTCACACTCTAGGAACAAGCATGGTGAGACAGTTGTATGAGGAGCGTCATGCAATTCACATGAGCACAGGTCCAGACGTAGGAACAAATGAGCATGTTACTACGGAAATTAGATGGCCAACAAGGAGCTTCTGTACAGCTCGGGAATTATACTCAATATTTTGTTATAGCCTAGAAGGGAAAAGAATTGGAAAGAGAATACATGTGCGTATGTTTAACACAATGTTGTAAAACAACAATGCTTCAATTTTGAAAAGTGCTTGGGAAAGCAAAAAAAAAAAAAAAAAAAAGTGAGATCAAAGAACAGCATTGCTTGTTGGATAAAGCAGTTTGAATGCTTCCAAGTTATTTTCTTGAAGAATATAATTATTAAATGGAACTATGCTTTCATTTCCTTAATATTTCATAAAAGGATTGTACAAGCCTTTCTTTGCATTATGTGCTACTGAAGTTTGGTCAAACACATTGAATATTCAGCAATAATGGGTCTATGATGCACAATGGTAATTTTGCTAGAAGCCATGTTTTCTTTTGAGTTCTTCCTGATTGAAATAAATCCCCTTTATCCACATCTTAGCCTTGATTCATTTTATTTTTACTTTTTTATATGGCAGTAAGAGAAACTTGGAGGCTAAATTATGAACTTCACATTAGTAAGACTTATCTTTTTTAGTCTCCCCCAACTTTTCTGAACAGACATAATCTATAACCATACAGAATTTGTGGGGTGTTTTTTAAAGAACAGAAAACATGAATCTAATTTGAGCTTGGCTCAACATCTGAAATAAAATGTGGGAAAACCAGAAGTATGAAGTTTAAGCCAGGACCTGAACTTTAGCTGAAAAACTTCGGATTTCTGAGAAGGAAATATCAAAACTGCAAGGAAGCAGATGCGATGTAATCTAAACAATTTCAGTTTAAACAGATAGTTATTGAAATAAAAATATTAAGGAAGTAAAAAATGGAAAAAGACTATGAAATACATACCTTCCCAGAAATTTTACTTCCCCTGGAAGGAAGACACCCCCTTGTCTTTCTTTCCATGCAGTTAACATCATGACATTGCCCAACTATTTACTAAGAAAAATATGCCTCCTGGCCTCCGGCATATAATTTTCCAAATAAAATGGAATGTGGGCGATAGGCCAATGCATTCATTTATTTCCTAAAATAGTAACATCCTAAAATCTCTACCATGTACTTCAGGTTATGTCCAAACAAGGACCATGTTCCGATAACTTAGTAGAAAAACTCCTTCAATTCTTCTATGCGAAGACTTCTTAGGGATATTGGCTCACAAATATCATTTAAAGTAGGTGAACGCACATTGAGAATTGACCTTTAAATGGAAATTAATACTTTTATTATGCAAATGTTAAAAGAAACTCACTCAGGCTTTCTTCTTTTAATAAAATCAGGCAAAAGCAAATTACATATAAATGTATTTGAGAGTCTTCATGTGATAATGAATCATGTAGCTAAACAGAGCGTCCGTTTAAGAGACCCACAGCATTCCGTGATGTTATGGGGTGGTGTTTAGGATTTGGCTAAAAGTGGGCTTCTACAAACCTCTGTTCTCTTTGCCCAGATTTTTTCTCTTTCTCCTTTCTACTTCCTTCCTAGCTCTCTCCCTCCCTCCCGCTCTTTTTCTCTTTCTTTCTTCCCCTCTCTTTCATGCCATTTCAGAGAGATTTAATCGCCCTGCATCTGATTGATTTACTTTCCCTTCTTCACAATGCTATTTTGCAAGAGCTGCAGATCTGAGATCCAGTTCTGCACATTGTCTTTATATGGGGAAACAAATATTTTGCCAAGAGCAAATGACAATTGAATAGTAAGAATATGTGGGTGTGGTCTGCCATTTGGTAGGTTCCAAAGTTATAGAAATAAAATACAGTTGTGGTCTGAAACTTGTTCGTACTCCCCATCCTCAAGGCATGTCAGCAGCAGTCTATTACACGAGTCTGTTTAAACCATACTTGAAGGGCCTTTACCACAGCCCACATATTGCTCTGGACACTTGACTCTTGGTATTTCATTTTCCTATCAAATCTGTGAGGAGGACCCCATGACGTGACCCATTCTAAAGAAGAGGAAGTGTTTAGTAACTTGCTCGTGGCCAAACAGATCTTACATGGTGGAGCTGTTTTTGGTCATTTTGCTTCACTGATGCGGGCCCAAGTTTTCAGGTTAAGAGAGAGATGCCTAAATTTGCTTCTGCAGTGAAAGGGCTACAGTGGGCAGCTTGTGGAGTCAGCTCAGCTCCGCGCAGGTGCACATTTGACCTGAGTCGTGCCTAGAGGTGGACAGTCCTTCCAGGGGAAACACGGAGCTTGAATTGAGTACAGTCAGGACTCAGGCATCCCTCTGGAGGGCTTACCTTCTCAGTAACACCTTGCTCTTGTGCTCCTATCACCAGGACAGTCTTTTACATCACTTTCTGTAATCTAGAACGTTTAGCAGGCCTCCCAGTTTACTACAAATTTTGCCCATTTTAGGAATCGAGATAATTCCTAAAAGAGTGTTCATTCAGAGTCGCGTGTGCAATTTGCATAATACTTAAGGCCAGAGGACTATTTGCCACCTGTGTGGTTTGAGCCAAGTCATCCAACCATTGCTATATTGACGATTTTTGCTATAAAATAAAGACAATAGTTACACCTATATCATCAGCTTGTTTGGTGACTCAAATAAAGACATAAGGACCCTCAAACAGGATAATATGCAATACCAATTACGGAAGGACATTTGCATAAAGGGAAAATGTTTGCAGAGAGCCACGCAGCAGAAAATGAAATGCGCAGGGAGCAGCCTGTGGTCTGGTCTCTGATGTGGAATGAACCTGCCTCTGGGTCCTAAGTGAAGAGGACAGCCCCACGTGGGGCTTTTCTGGAAGGCAGGGCCGATGAGTCTTGTGTGGGGAAACATGTGACACATGGGATTAGCAAGGCGTTTCCCCCTTAACACTTTAGAACAGGAAGAGCAGTAGGAACCTCAGAACCTCTGGGAGCCTGGGCAGCCTGGGGTGCATGGGGGGTGGGGTCCACCCGCGGAAGGGACATTGCACTTTCTCACGGCAGGCAGAGACTGAAGGTCACAGGAACACCCCACCCTCGGGAGGTGTAGGGCCAAAGAAAGATGTGAGTGAAGGAGGGCAGGCATTCAAGGTTGTGTGAGGACTATGCAGGGAACAGGGAAGGCACTTCATTGAACTTTCTAGAAATAGCAAGGTGAAACCTTGAGGAAAGCGGGCTGAGAATTCTACTTTCTGTAAACAAATGTACATCTGTACACCTGAGACTGCGACCCTGTTAGTGCCGGCCTTGAGGCTAGGAAAGTAAACCAGGTATCTGTTTGTTAGCCTAACTCCTTTGCCAAGTCTTTATATGCTTAGTCCCTCAGTCCGGTCTGACTCTTTGTGATCACATGGAGCCCTCCAGGCTCCTCTATCCATGGGGTTTTTCAGGCAAGAATCCTGGATCAAGAATTCTGCCATTTTCTCCTCCAGGGGATCTTCCCCACCCAGTGATTGAACCTGTATCTCCTATGTCTCCTGCACCGCAGCAGATTCTTGACCCGCTGAGCTACCAGGGAAGTCCAACTTTCTTCAATTTAAGTCTGAATTTGGCAATAAGGAGTTCATGATCTGAGCCACAGCCAGCTTCCAGTCTTGTTTTTGCTGACTGTATAGAGCCTCTCCATCTTTGGCTGCAAAGAATATAATCGATCTGATTTTGGTGTCGACCATCTGTGTGGTCCATGTGTAGAGTCTTCTCTTGTGTCGTTGGAAGAGGGAGTTTGCTATCTAGCACATTCTCTTGGCAAAACTCTATTAGCCTTTGCCCTGCTTCATTCCGTACTCCAAGGCCAGATTTGCCTGTTACTCTGGTATTTCCTGACTTCCTACTTTTGCATTCCAGTTCCCTATAATGAAAAGGACATATTTTTTTGGGTGTTAGTTCTAGAAGGTCTTGTAGGTCTTCATAGAATGATTCAACTTCAGCTTCTTCAGCATTACTGGTTGGGGCATAGACTTGGATTACTGTGATACTGAATGGTTTGCCTTGGAAACAAACAGAGGTCGTTGTCATTTTTGAGACTGCATCTAAATACTTCATTTTGGATTTTTTTGTTGACTGTGATGGCTACTCCATTTCTTCTAAGGGATTCTTGCTCATAGTAGTAGATATACTGGTCACCTGAGTTCAGTTCAACCATTCCAGTCCATTTTAGTTCGCTGATTCCAAAAATGTTGATGTTCACTCTTGCCATCTCCTGTTTGGCCACTTCCAATTTGCCTTGATTCATGGACCTAACATTCCAGGTTCCTGTGCAATATTGCTCTTTACAGCATTGGGCTTTACTTCCATCACCAGTCACATCCACAACTGGGTGTTGTTTTTGCTTTGGCTCTATCTTTTCATTCTTTCTGGAGTTATTTCTCTACTGATCTCTAGTAGCATATTGGGGACCTACCGATCTGGGGAGTTCATCTTCCAGTGTCCTATCTTTTTGCCTTTTCACACTGTTCATGAGGTTCTCAAGGGAGGAATACTGAAATGGTTTGCCATTCTCTTGTCCAGTGGACCACGTTTAGTCAGAACTCTCCACCGTGACCCGTCTGTCTTGGGTGGCCCTACAGGGCATGGCTCATAGTTTGATTGAGTTAGACAAGGCAGTGGTCCATGTGATCACATTGGTTAGTTTTCTGTGATTGTGGTTTTCAGTCTGTCTGTCCTCTGATGGAGAAGGATAAGAGGCTTATGGAAGCTTCCTTATGGGAGAGACTGACTGAAGGGGAAACTGGGTCTTGTTCTACTGGGCAGGGCCATGCTCAGTAAATCTTTAATCCAATTTTCTGCTGAAAGGTGGGGCTGTGTTCTCTCCCTTTTTTTTGACCTGAGACCAATCTATGGTGGAGGTAATGAAGATAATGGAGACCTCTGTCAAGAGGTCCCATGATGCACTGCTGCACTCAGTACCCCCCGCCCTGCAGCAGGCCACGCCGACCCACGCCTCCACCGGAGACTCCTGGGCAGGTCTGGGTCAGTCTCTTGTGGGGTCACTGCTCCTTTCTCCTAAACCCTGGGGCACACAAAGTCCTCTTTGTGCCCTCCCAGAGTCTGTTTCCCAGTCCTGTGTAAGTTCTGGAGGCTCTATGGTGGGTTAATGGTGACCTCCTCCAAGAGGGCTTTTGCCAAACCCGGGTCTGCTGCACCCAGAGCCCCTGGCCTACGGCAGGCCACTGCTGACCTGGACCTCCTCAGGAGATGTTCAAACACAGCTCTGGCTCAGTCTCTGTGGGGTCTCTGGGTCCTGGTGCTCACAAGGTTTGTTTGGGCCCTCTGAGCATCACGGGAAGGCATGGGGTTTGATTCTAAATATGATGTCTCCCCTCCTACTGTCCTGCTGGGGCTTCTCCTTTGCCCTCGGACATGGGGTATCTCCTCACAGCCACTCCAGCGCCTACCATCATCGGTTCTGGGTGCTGAGGATACGATGGTGTTCACTCCGAACTTCAGGAATGTGCGCTCGCTGGCAGGGGAGATGGCAGTCTGCGATGAGCCACCCTGCTGGCTGCCCGGGATGGGGGGCCCAGGTCCAAGGCCCCGGTGTCCGTGAGAGCCACAGGGGGCCCTGGCCTCGGGGGCGACATGCTGGGGTGGGCACACTGCTTCAGGGCAGGTAGGCTGGGGGTCAGCTAAGGAGGATCAGATCCTCTGCCAGGAAGCTCCAGTGGCTTTTCCTATGTGAAAAAAAAAAAAAAGACAGTAGTAAAACTTCTGAAATGAGTTGAATTCACACCCGGTGGGGGAGGAGCATGGCACAATTAAAGAGAGCGAGCTTCCAAGGCGGTTTCTCTAAACGTCAGATAAAATGGTCATTATGGATCGGTTTTAACTGTAACAAACGCCCTGAAAGGGAAAGTGGCTCAGTCGTGTGTGACTGTTTGCAACCCCATGGACTGTGTAGTCCATGGGATTCTCCAGGCCAGGACACTGGAGTGGGTAGCCTTTCTTTTCTCCAGGGGGTGTTCCCAACCCAGGAATTGAACCCAGGTCTTCTGCATTGCGGGTGGATTCTTTACCAGCTGAGCCACAAGGGAAGCCCAAGAATATTGGAGTGCATAGCCGTTCCCTTCTCCAGGGGATCTTCTGGATGCAGGAAGAGAACCAGGGTCTCCCTCATTGCAGGTGGATTCTTGACCAGTTGAGCTATCAGGGAAGCCCAAACAAATGCCCTAAGTGAAAGGTTCAAGAGGAGGAGAGGACTGGAAGCAGAACCCGCGGCTACCATACATGGAGGCTGTTTTAAGTAAAAGCCTATTTTCCTCATTTGTGTAATGTTGGCGCAGTGGTTTTCTAGGGTCTTACATCACTGAGACAATTCAGACTCTTCTTTTTGGGGGTGGGGAGGTTATGTTACATCGGTGCACATTTTCACTTTCTGTCCTGGGACTTTCAAACAGTGAGAAAAAAGCTTACACTCTCTTCTCAACAGGAATCACTTGCACTTAATGCATTTGAACTGTGGTGCTGGAGAAGACTCTTGAGAGTCCCTTGAACTGCAAGGAGATCCAATCAGTCCATCCTAAAGGAAATCAGTCCTGAATATTCATTGGAAGGACTAACACTGAAGCTGAAGCTCCAATACTTTGGCCACCTGATGTGAAGAACTGGTTCATTGGAAAAGACCCTGATGCTGGGAAAGATTGAAGGCGGGAGGAGAAGGGGACGACAGAGGATGAGATGGTTGGATGGCATCACTGACTCGATGGACATGAGTTTGAGTGGGCTCTGGGAGTTGGTGATGGACAGGGAGGCCTGGCGTGCTGCAGTCCATGGGGTCGCAAAGAGTCGGACACGACGGAGCGATTGAACTGAACTAAACTGAATGCTTTTTTCTGTGTTCTTTCTTCTTGCATTTCTAACTGGCTTACACCAAACCAGAGCACTTTCCCCAGTCCATCCAGGCGCTGCAGCGTGAACGTGGGCTGGCCCTAAGCCTTAGAATTCTGCTGCCTCCGCTCTTTGCCGTGCCTGCTCCCTCCTGTTGGCAAATAGATCAATCTGAGGTGTCTGCTTTCTTTCTCACGAGCATATGTAAGCATTTATTTATGGGTTTTCTCTTAATGCATTCCATATTAGAAAAGGCCGAGAGGACAGCATTGCTTGAAAAACTCCAATGTCTTGAGAAACAGGGAGGTGGCGTGGAGGAGGCGGTGTGAACTTGGCAGACGGTGTTGAAAATATTTTGCACAAGGAGCCCCCTGAGGAGCCGTTCATTCAACTCCCACCATTTTGCTACGAGAAGTGAATGTTTTTTCTGGCTCTAAGTGGATGGGATTCTTAAATGTTCTCACAGGTTGAAATAAAGAAGAAATCGCTGTTTGAATGGATACTTGACTATCCATGACTGAATTGTCTCCATTATAAAGAGGATTTGTTTTTAGTGTGAAACTTCATGCTTCTTTTTATTTTTTTTTTCCTGTAGAAAGCATAATGTACGGATCAATTTCATCCATATTCTAAAGATAACGAGAAAGAAGGAGCTTTGGGTTTTTGCCGTACATTCCCACCCCTCGCCCCGCACCCTGTTTGCGTTTGCTTTATTCTGGAATACTCTTCTCTGTGCTGTTCACCATTGCAGGAAAGCAGTTACATCCTACAAAAGCTCAAAACACCTTCTGTTCACTGAGAGGGTAATTGTTCAAGGTCATTTATTCCTTGTCTCTGTCTTGATTGTTTGAATTAGAAGTTAATAATGGTGCTGAAATGTGAATGAGTTATTATCAGCGGGGCATATTTTGGGGAGTGTCAGGAAATATTACAGGGCAATTAATGTTATCCAATAGCAAAACTGTGTTCCAAGCAGAAGTTCTATAATTACTGTGTTTAAAGAGTGTGAGGCTTAAACTAAGATTATAGCTTTTATATTGTCTGCCTTTAGAAGTCATATTTGGAATTTATTCAGTTTATTCTCTTGTCCTTTCTCTTTTGTTCTGATTCAGTCACTTGTGTTTTAATTTAAACATAGTCTTTTTTTATGAATTAAAATAAGTATTAGCAGATGGTATGCAGTGAAGGTGCTTATAAAGTAGGAAAACTATTGCAGAGATATTTGAAATGGCTACTAATAAATATTTGATGTTAATATGCTTTTCTTGCTACCCATTTCTTAATTTCTGTAATTCAAATGTTTTCACATTTGAAATAATTTTCAGTCTTATATTTTTGAAAATGTTGTCCAATTTTATTCATTTTTAGCAAGGTAGTAAAAAAGTAATTTTAGGAAACGTTGAGTTATATATTATCTAGGAACTCCAAATTTTTAAAAGCAACATACATTTAAATTTTCCTTTCAGCACTGACCTTTCGTGTTGGCTTTGTTTCCTTAGGTTTTCTGGAGAAGATTTCAAAATGAGTGGAATGAAAATGCTCCCCTGCTTGTTTTAAGAGGTGTTGACTTGTAGGTAGAGCCTTGGGAAAAAGCAGATCATACTTCGGTTGCTTCTGTTATGTCTGTATTTGAACCAGCCACGGTGGGGAAATACTTTCAAAGTGGGTTGAAAAGCATCTTGGTTTCTTTTTATCAACATGTTTGTCACTGCAAAGCCAACTGGACCATGTGGGAATGCATTCTTATTTTTACCTTTTAAAAAAGCTTTTTAAAATTTTATATTGGATTATAGCCAATTAACAATGTTGTGATAGTTTCAGGTGGACAGCAAAGGGACTCAGCTCATACATATACAAGTATCCATTTTCTCCCAAACTCCACTCCCATCCAGCCTGCCACACAGCAATGAGTGGAGTTCCCTGTGTTATATAGTAGGTGCTTGTTGGTTATCCATTTGAGATATAGCAGTGTGTACATGTCCATCCTAAACTCCGTATCTCTTCCCCCCAGAAACCAAAAGTTCATTCTCTAAATCTGTGATTCTGCTTCTGTTTTGTAGATAAGTTTATTTGTGTCATTTCTTTTAAGATTCCTCAGATAAGGGATATTATAAAGTTTTTCTCATTCAGTATGAAACTCTTTAGGTCCATTCATGTTGCTGGAAATGGCATTATTTCATTTTTATGGCTAATATTCATATATATATGTGTGTACACACACGTACATCTTCTTCATTCGTTCCTCTGCGATGTACATGTAGGTTGTGTCCGTATCTTGGCTATTGTAAACGGTGCTGCAACGCGGGCAACCCGGCGCAAGAAGCGCTGGCGGCCGCGACCCGGCGCACGAAGTGCAGCCGAGAGGAGTTACCCCATGTCGAGGTCAGGGGCAGCACTGAGAGTGCCAGGCCGAGAGGAGCTACCCTGTGTCCGAGGTCAGTGGCGGCCGGGAGGAGACACCCCACGTCCGAGGCCAGGGGCGTCGGCGGAGAGGAGCTACCCTGTGTCTGAGGTCAGGGGTGGCCGGGAGAAGCCACCCCGCGCTGGAGGCCAGGGGCGGCGCCCGAGACCAGGGCAGTGGCCGGGAGGAGCAACCCGAGGGGCGGGTGCTGTGCGGGCCAGGAGGGCCTGGAGGAGCCGTCCCACGCTGAAGGTCAGGAAGGGTGGCGGTAAGGAGATAACCCCCGTCCAAGGTAAGGAGCAGCGGCTGTGCTTTGCTGGAGCAGCTGTGAAGAGATACCCCACAACCAAGGTAAGAGAAACGCAAGTAAGATGGTAGGTGCTGCAAGAGGGCATCAGAGGGCAGACACACTGAAACCAGACACACAGAAAACTAGTCAATCTAATCACACTAGGACCACAGCCTTGTCTAACTCAATGAAACCAAGCCGTGCCCGGGGGCGCAGCCCAAGATGGGTGGGTCGTGGTGGAGAGGTCTGATAGAATGTGGTCCACTGGAGAAGGGAATGGCAAACCACTTCAGTCTTCTTGCCTTGAGAACCCTATGAACAGTACGAAAAGGCAAAATGATAGGATACCAAAAGAGGAACTCCCCAGGTCAGTAGGTGCCCAATATGCTACTGGACATCAGTGGAGAAATAATTCCAGGAAGAATGAAGGGATGGAGCCAAAGCAAAAACAATACCCAGCTGTGGATGTGACTGGTGATAGAAGGAAGGTCTGATGCTTTAAAGAGCAATACTGCATAGGAACCTGGAATGTCAGGTCCGTGAATCAAGGCAAATTGGAAGTGGTCAAAGAAGAGATGGCAAGAGTGAACATCAACATTCTAGGAATCAGCAAATTAAAATGGACTGGAATGGGTGAATTTGACTCAGATGACCATTATATCTACTACTGCGGGCAAGAATCCCTTAGAAGAAATGGAGTAGCCATCCTGGTCAACAAAAGAGTCCGAAATGCAGTACTTGGATGCAATCTCAAAAATGACAGAATAATCTGTGTTCATCTCCAAGGCAAACCATTCAATATCACAGTAAAGTCTATGCCCCAACCAGTAATGCTGAAGAAGCTGAAGTTGAACCGTTTTATGAAGACCTACAAGACCTTTTAGAACTAACATCCCCAAAAGATGTCCTTTTCATTCTAGGGGACTGGAATGCAAAAGTAGGAAGTCAAGAAACACCTGGAGTAACAGGCAAATTTGGCCTTGGAATGTGGAATGAAGCAGGGCAAAGACTAATAGAGTTTTGCCAAGAAAATGCACTGGTCATAGCAAACATCCTCTTCCAACAACACAGCAGAAGACTCTACACATGGACATCACCAGATGGTCAACACCGAAATCAGATTGATTCTATTCTTTGCAGCCAAAGATGGAGAAACATTATACAGTCAACAAAAACGAGACCAGGAGCTGACTGTGGCTCAGATCATGAACTCCTTATTGCCAAATTCAGACTCAAAGAAAGTAGGGAAAACCGCTAGACTATTCAGGTATGACCTCAATCAAATCCTTTATGATTATACAGTGGAAGTGAGAAATAGATTTAAGGGCCTAGATCTGGTAGATAGAGTGCCTGATGAACTATGGAATGAGGTTCGTGACATTGTACAGGAGAAAGGGATCAAGACCATCCCCATGGAAAAGAAATGCAAAAAAGCAAACTGGCTGTCTGGGGAGGCCTTACAAATAGCTGTGAAAAGAAGAGGGGTGAAAACTAAAGGAGAAAAGGAAAGATATAACATCTGGATGCAGAGTTCCAAAGAATAGCAAGAAAAGATAAGAAAGCCTTCCTCAGTGATCACTGCAAAGAAATAGAGGAAAACAACAGAATGGGAAAGACTAGAGATCTCTTCAAGAAAAATAGAGATACCAAGGGAACATTTCATGCAAAGATGGGCTCGATAAAGGACAGAAATGGTATGGACCTAACAGAAGCAGAAGATATTAAGAAGAGATGGCAAGAATACACAGAAGAACTGTACAAAAAAGATCTTTATGACCCAGATAATCATGATGGTGTGATCACTAATCTAGAGCCAGACATCCTGGAATGTGAAGTCAAGTGGGCCTTAGAAAGCATCACTATGAACAAAGCTAGTGGAGGTGATGGAATTCCAGTTGAGCTCTTTCAAATCCTGAAAGATGATGCTGTGAAAGTGCTGCACTCAATATGCCAACAAATTTGGAAAACTCAGCAGCAGCCACAGGACTGCAAAAGGTCAGTTTTCATTCCAATTCCACAGAAAGGCAATGCCAAAGAATGCTCAACTACACAATTGCACTCATCTCACACGCTAGTAAAGTAATGCTCAAAATTCTCCAAGCCAGGCTTCAGCAATACGTGAACCATGAACTTCCTGATGTTCAAGCTGGTTTTAGAAAAGGCAGAGGAACCAGAGATCAAATTGCCAACATCCGCTGGATCATGGAAAAAGAAGGAGAGTTCCAGAAAAACATCTATTTCTGCTTTATTGACAATGCCAAAGCCTTTGACTGTGTGGACCACAATAAACTGGAAAATTCTGAAAGAGATGGGAATACCAGATCACATGGCCTGCCTCTTGAGAAATCTGTATGCAGGTCAGGAAGTAACAGTTAGAACTGGACATGGAACAACAGACTGGTTCCAAATAGGAAAAGGAGTATGTCAAGGCTGTATATTGTCACCCTGCTTATTTAACTTATATGCAGAGTACATCATGAGAAATGCTGGACTGGAAGAAACACAAGCTGGAATCAAGATTGCTGGGAGAAATATCAATAACCTCAAATATGCAGATGACACCACCCTTATGGCAGAAAGTGAAGAGGAACTAAAAAGCCTCTTGATGAAAGTGAAAGAGGAGAGTGAAAAAGTTGGCTTGAAGCTCAACATTCAGAAAACGAAGATCATGGCATCTGGTCCCATCGCTTCATGGGAAATAGATGGGGAAACAGTGGAAACAGTGTCAGACTTAATTTTTTGGGGCTCCAAGATCACTGCAGATGGTGATTGCAGCCATGAAATTAAAAGATGCTTACTCCTTGGAAGAAAAGTTATGACCAACCTAGATAGCATATTCAAAAGCAGAGACATTACTTTGCTGACTAAGGTCCGTCTAGTCAAGGCTATGGTTTTTCAAGTAGTCATGTATGGATGTGAGAGTTGGACTGTGAAGAAGGCTGAGCGCTGAAGAATTGATGCGTTTGAACTGTGATGTTGGAGAAGACTCTTGAGAGTCCCTTGGACTGCAAGGAGATCCAACCAGTCCATTCTGAAGGAGATCAGCCCTGGGATTTTTTGGGAAGGAATGATGCTAAAGCTGAAATTCCAGTATTTTGCCCACCTTATGCGAAGAGTTGACTCATTGGAAAAGACTCTGATGCTGGGAGGAATTGGGGGCAGGAGGAGAAGGGGACGACCCAGGATGAGATGTCTGGATGGCATCACGGACTCGATGGACGCGAGTCTGAGTGAATTCCAGGAGATGGTGATGGACAGGGAGGCCTGGTGTGCTGTGATTCATGGGGTCGCAAAGAGTCAGACACGACTGAGGGACTGAACTGAACTGAACTGAAACTGAAAATCTTCCTAAACTGAAAAAGTGTCCCCATTAAACATTAACTCCCCTGCCTCCCTCCCCACCTCCCCACGACTCCCACCCCCGATCCCAGCCCCTGGGATCTACCAATGTACTTTGTCACTCCATGGACCTGACTAGTTTAGGTACCTCGTATGAGTGGAATCAAACAGCATTTGTCTGCACGTTGCCTGGAAAATCCCATGGACAGAGGAGCCTCGTAGGCTGCAGTCCATGGGGTCGCTAAGAGTCGGACACAACTGAGCGACTTCACTTTCAGTTTTCACTTTCCTGCATTGGTAAAGGAAATGGCAACCCACTCCAGTGTTCTTGCCTGGAGAATCCCAGGGACGGGGGAGCCTGGTGGGCTGCCGTCTATGGGGTTGCACAGAGTCGGACACTACTGACGTGACTTAGCAGCAGCAGCAGCAGTGTACATGGGGATGCATTTTTAAACCACTGATTTAATTTTGGGTGTGCTGGGTTTTGTCACTGCCTGGGCTTTTCCCGTTGCGACGAGTGGGGTTTCCTCTGTGGTGCCTGAGCCTCTGGGTGCGGCGGCTCTCTCGTTGTGGAGCACAAGCTCCTGGTGCACCAGCTGCAGTAGCTGCGGCTTGCGTCCTCCGTAGTTGTGGCTCGCGGGCTCAGGAGCGCGGGCTCAGGCGTTGTGGCTCACGGGCTCAGTGGCCTTGCAGCATGGGGGATCCTCCCAGATCAGGGATCAAGCCTGTGTCTCATGCACTGGCAGGTAGATTCTTTACCACCACGGAAGCCCCTGGAATGCATTTTTAAGGTTAGCTTAATATAAGTAGGTGTGTGCATTTTAACAATATTTAAATATTTTGTTTAAAAGTCAAGGAACAATTCTTGGGTACCTGCTCTGAGTCTGCACTGAGATAAATCTTCACAGAATGACAAGTCTACAGAAGACATGGATTCTCCCCTCCGTGAATAAAGGGGCGCTCTCCTGTGGTCTGCTTCCTGGGTAGCTAAACTGGTAAAGAATCTGCCTGCAATGCAGGAGACCCTGGTTCAATTCCTTGGTCGGGAACACCCCTGGGAAAGAGATAGGACTCTGACTAAAGTATTCTTGAGCTTCGCTGGTGGTTCAGACAGCAAACAATTCACCTGCAATGCAGGAGACCCAGGTTCGATCCCTGGGTGGGAGGATCTCCTGGAGAAGAGAATGGCAACCCACTCCAGTATTCTTGCCTGGAGAATCCCTATGGACAGAGGAGGCTGGTGGGATACAGTCCATGTGGTCACAATGAGTTGGGCAGGACTGAGTGACTAAGCACAAGCACACTCCTGTGGTTTAAACAAAAACATGAACTTGTGATTTGCGATATGATTTTATTGAGAGAAGGCAAAGATGAGAGGTGGGCATTCGCTATCATGGTGCAAAGGTGAACCACTAACACATATTATTTAGAAAATAATTGCACTACTTCTTTCTTCAGCCTCCTTATCATTAAGATTAGGCAGCAGTGCTGTGGATGAATTACTATATGTGACGTTAAAATTAGCACTTTTGCATCATGATACCAAATGTGCACTACTCCTTTCTGACTCACAATAAAAATTGCATCACAATTTTTACTTAAACCTCAGTGTCCCCTGACACACTTTTTTTTGATAGAATCGTTGTCTTCTGACCAAAGTACTTTACTAAGATCTGCACTCTTCCTTAAATATCTCTGTTTTTCCTGGAAGTAATGTGTCTCTTCTTTTTCTTACATTGTCACATCCTCCAAACTAACACACCAGCAAAAACTATTTTATGTTTGCTTATGGAGGATCCCATCCAGTAATTTATTATTAATTTATCAGTTCCTTTTGGGGGGTTATATTCATTCTGGGGTCCTTGGTGTTCATGATATAGACTGGGAGCTTCTAAGCCTTCTGCATGTCTGCTTCCTTGGGATTTCCCTTTATCATTACCCAAGGAATTCTTATCTTCTCCCTGTTGTGGAACCATTTTTTTCTGGCTTATATGTCTTTATGTATTTACTCCATTATTTTGTTGAACTACATCTTCCGTGAAGGTATCTTCCCTAAGTACATAATTTGAGATCTAACACATCTGAAGTTGGGCTTCCCTAGTGGTTTAGCTAGTAAAGAATCCACCTGCAATGCTGGAGACCTCGGTTCAATTCCAGGGTCAGGAATTGAAGGGCTGGAGAAGGGCATGGCAACCCACTTCAGTATTTTTGCCTGGAGAATTCCACGGACAGAGGAGCCTGGCCGGCTACAGTCCACGGGGCGCAAAGAGTCGAACACAACTGAGTGACTAAGCAGAGCAAAGCACATCTGAAGATAGATTTATTGAACCTTCTCCTCTATTTTTCTCTTAATGAACCATCGGACTCTAGAGTAAAATGAATTTTCCTTCAGAAGCTGAAATGTTACGTTCCAGTTCTCATTACCAGCAGTGGCCACAGGATTGGAAAAGGACAGTTTTCATTCCAATCCCAAAGAAAGGCAATGTCAAAGAATGTTCAAACTACTGCACAATTGCACTTATCTCACACGCTCGCTAGCAAAGTAATTCTCAAGATTCTCCAAGCCAGGCTTCAACAGTGCATGAACTTCCAGATGCTCAAGCTGGATTTAGAAAAGGCAGAGGAAGCACAGATCAAATTGCCAACATCCACTGGATCATCAAAAAAGCAAGAGAGTTCCAGGAAACATCTACTTTTGTTTTATTGATTACACCAAAGCCCTTGACTGTGTGGATCACAACAAACTGTGGAAAATTCTAAAGGAGATGGGAATACCAGACCACCTGACCTGCCTCCTGAGAAATCTGAATTGCAGGTCAAGAAGCAATAGTTAGAACTGGACATGGAACAACAGACTGGTTCCAAATAGGAAAAGAAGTACGTCAAGGCTGTATATTGTCACCCTGCTTATTTAACTTATGTGTAGAGTACATGTGAAATGCCAGGCTGGATGAAGCACAAGCTGGAATCAAGATTGCTGGAAGAAATATCAATAACCTCAGATATGCAGATGACACCACCATATGGCAGAAAGCAAAGAAGAACTCAAGAGTCTGTTGATGAAAGTGAAAGAGGAGAGTGAAACATTTGGCTTAAAGCTCAACATTCAGAAAATTAAGATTGAGGCATCTGGTCCCATCACTTCCTGGCAAATAGATGGGGAAAACAATGGAAACCGTGAGAGACTTTATTTTCTTGGGCTCCAAAATCACCGCAGATGGTGACTGCAGCCATGAAATTAAAAGATGCTTGCTCTTCGGAAGAAAAGCTATGATCAACACAGACAGCATATTTAAAAGCAGAGACATTACTTTACCAACAAAGGTCTGTCTAAACAAAGCTATGGTTTTTCCAGAAGTCATGTATGGATGTGAGAGATGGACTATAAAGAAAGCTGAGTGCAGAAGAATTGAAACTTGTGAACTGTGGTGTGGAGAAGACTCTTGAGAGTCCCTTGGACAGCAAGAACATCCAACCAATCCATCCCAAAGGAAATCAGTCCTGAATATTCATTGAAGGACTGATGCCGAAGCTGAAACTCGAATACTTTGGCCACCTGATGCGAAAAACTGACTCATTGGAAAAGACCCTGATGCTGGGAAAGGTTGAAGCTGGGAGGAGAAGGGGACGACAGAGGGTGAGGTGGTTGGACAGCATCACCAACGTGATGGACATGAGTTTGAGTAGGCTCTGGGAGTTGGTGATGGACAGGGAGGCCTGGTGTGTTTCAGTCCATCAGGCTGCAAAGAGTCGGACACAGCTGAGCAACTGAACTGAGCTGAGTCCTCACTATAGGTGACCCAGCTTATCTCCCTATAAGTTTTAGTATCCTCTTTTCAAAGCCAGTGTCCTAATATTTCACAATAATGCATTTTTTGTTAAAGCTAATCCTTTTTGTTTCTTTGTTTGTCCACATGACCTTCATAACTTCCCCAACCAGGGGCTGAACCTGTGCCCCCTGCGTTGGAAGCCAGGAGTCTTAGCTACCAGGGAGGTCACAGCAATAATTTATTTTCGAATGTATATTTATTACATTGGCTTATCAGCTGCATTTTCAGTTATTTATTCAACAATTTTCCATTGAGTGCTGTCAACATGCTAGGTGCCATCCTAGCTGTGAGGAAAATTAGAGATTCATATTTTTGAACTATTGGAAACTCCACTCAATTATTTCCTTCATTTTACTAAGATTCTATTGCCATGGGAGATGAGAAATCCCAGAAAGAGAGCGTAGATTGGGAAGCACCGCTAAGGGGAAAAAGGGTCATCTGTTAGAGGCTGATAAGAAGCGCCAGAAGGTGAGGTGAGGCTCATTCACTCGCTCAGTCGCTCAACAGACCGCACTCTTCTGCACCGGGTGCTGCAGTGGCTGAAAGCCAGCTGCTCCCCTCGCTCCCTGTTGGGTCGTAGCAGGGTGCCTGTGACCGTGGTGTGGTCAGTGTCCAGCTCCATCTCACCCCCTGTTCCTTGCATCCAGTCTCCTCACACTGTTCGCAATTCCTTTACTGTCTACTAGCAAATCTCTCATTGCTCCAGTCCGCTGCTACAGTTACACTAAAACATTTCCTGTTCAAGCCAGTCTGTGGTTCCCCTCTCCTGACTGGATCCTGCCAGATACATTGGATAAACGCAAATCAGATTATAAACATGAATAACATTATACTTCCCCAAAATATATTAACGGCAGTTGTCTCTGGACATATTGTTGTTATTGTGTTTATCTGCATATTCTAAGTCCTTACAATGAAAATGAATTACTCTAGAACAAGAAAAATATCCACATACTTTTCTTAATCCTAAAATAAAATGTTTCTACCTACCCATAAGGCAGTAAAGAATGGTCTTCAATTACCTCCAATTATTCAGGATGATTTAATTTAGGCAGATTCAAATACAGCATGATAAACCTAGAGATGAATAATCACCAGAAAACAGAGACTGGGTCCTGTTTCCAGTATAAATTTATGATCCAAATTTGATTTATTGGTGAATTAATGTTCATGGAACATTTTAATAAATTATTTTCAGGAGTAAATTGGATGCATACTAGAAACTTTAGGGTTTCAGTTTTCCCATTCCATGAAATAAAACTAAGTCTTTCTGGTCTTAAATTTCACTGGTTTCAATGTCTCACATACGCTTAGGGAGGTTGCAGGGGAGTTGTAAACCTTTTGACGTCTCCGTTTGAATTTTAGTTGGCATGTTATAAAAATCAGAAATTGCACTCATCAGAATTAATCTAATTTTGAAAAGAGTCGTTATTTAAAAATTCAGTTTCTATTGATGATGTTTGTTTTTGAGTTCCAAGGCATAGGAATTTTGAACTGAGGGGGAACCTCTTACCTCAATAGGGCACCCAGGAAAATTAGGAGTAGTATTTGATGCTAGTGTTAAAGAGTTAGGGAGCACACAGTGAAGACAAAGTAGCTCTTTTAAAGGTTGGTTCAGACCATAAAACAGTAGAAACACAGCCAACTTCTTCCTATCAGAAAATACATTACTGTCACCTTTGACTTAACTCTAAATTAACTTAGCTTCCACGTTAGTAACGTTCAGAACTGCTGTATTTTTTAAAGGCCTCTCGTTTCACTGTTGGAAACCCTTAATGGCTGCCACATCCTACATTTTCCTTTGCAATAAAACTGAAAATTGCATTATTTGCATTGACGTGGTTTGCTATTTCTCAAAGGGAATTGTGTTACCATTATAAGTGTGCCACCAGTATGTTAGTGGTTAAGTTGACTTTCCCTGATTTAGCCTGAGATTTCTGTCTTGGGGGAAAAAAATGGTAGATTTTCATCAGGGTACTGGATGGTAACATTATGAATACAGCAAAAGAGGGTTCGGGAAATAAAACATACTTCCAAGAACTGAGAATTTCAGGCAAAATATTAAAAATAGTTAAACGTACAAAGACTAAATGAATTTTGCCAGCACATCATTGTGCAGTGTGTGTGTGCTCAGTAACTCAGTTGTGACTCTTTGTGACTCCCTGGGCTGTAGCCCATCAGGCTCCTCTGTCCACGGAATTTTCCAGGCAAGAATCCTGGAATGGGTTGCCATTTTCTACTCCAGGGGATCTTCCCGATGCAGAGATCAAACCTGTGTCTCTTAGGTCTTCTGTCTTGGCAGGTGGGTTCTTTATCACTGAGGCACCTGGGAAGCCCCAATATTGTGTACGAAATATGTAGAAATGATAAGTGGGGTAGGTACACAATTCAACTTATTTTTTAAAAGATTTTTTTTGATGTGTACCATTTTTTGAAATCTTTATTGAATTTTTTACAATACTGTTTCTGTTTTATGTTTGGGTTTTTGGCCCCAAGTTATGTCAGATCTTTGGTCCCTAGCCAGGGATCAGACCCACACCCCGTGTAGAGGAAGGAAAAGTCTTCAACACTGGACAGCCAGGGACGTCCCCATTCAACGTTTATACTATGAAGTGTACCGAACACCAGCGGCTCGTGACAGTATCGAAACACAGATTGGAATCACTGCCATAGAGACTTCGTATAAATAGTTTTCTTCTTCCCCCCTTGATTTGATTACTGTTTTCAATATTTTCTGCTCCTTAACCTTCTAGATAAATCACTGAGAATATTTCAGAGGATCTCTCTTTATCCTGGAATATCAACACATTTGTTTTATATTTCAACCTTAATTGTTGTAGTTAGCTATAGACCTGATTTTTCCTAAATTTAGGAATAATATTATCTTGTCCTCTCTGCTGTCACGATAGCAAAGATCATTTTATACACAATTTTGGTTAGCTTCTAGTCGGCTTTGTCAAATTTAGAACCACTTGAACATTGTGGTTTCTAAATTTAGTCAAACCCTTTGAGCTTTAAGTTCCGTTTGGCACTGGCTGAACATAAGCTGCTGCTTTGAAAAAAAAATTCCCTTGGTACTATCGGAGTCGAGATGTGTGCACAGCACAGACCTCCTCTTATTTAAAAGAAATACATTCACTTTTATTTGAAAGTTGGGAGCTCCAAGGGGATAAATAATAAAATATGAAACTTTAAAAAATGGGTCATATTTTAGAACAGTTCTCAAGCAGAATTGGGCTCTTGGGCTTAGGGCATGGCATTCTAAAAAAGAATGAAAGCAAGCAAGAAAGAGGGACTATTTTAGTCGCTTTAAAATGGACTTGCTTTAACTTGGCTCTGGAGTAGAGCAGAATTAGTCCATCAAGTGCCAAGCATTTGTTTTTTCTCTTTTTATTTTTCTTTGGTTTTACTAAAGAGGGTCTTGGTGAACCTTTTTTGTTTGTTTGTTTTTTTAAAAAATAAACTCTTGTCCATGGTATGAGAGATAATCAGGGTGTCTCAGAGTCAGATGGATTTATTTTTCTCTTTTCACATTTTTGCTACCAACTCAGAGTATGTGTTTGTGTTAGTAGCTCAGTCGTGTCTGACTCTTTGTGACCCATGGGCCCCACCAGGCTTCTCTGTCTATGGAATTCTCCGGGCAAGAACACTGGAGTGGGTTTCCATTCCCTTCTCCAGAACTGAGAGTGTAATGGTCATTAAAGCCAGCATTCACATAGGAGGCCAGGCAGGCCACGCCCTAATCATTTACCCTTGTCAATTCTCTTAATACAGTCATCTCCTATCTGCACTGTTGTCCCCAGTTTAAAGATCAGGAGGCTGAGTTGCGGGAACTTTCTAAATGTCACATAGATGGTCAGGGGTGGAACCAGGGTCAGAACCAGAGCCGTCTTTCTGTAGACTTTCAGTCCCCACTGTGCCATGTAGGCTGGACTAACTTTCAAAACCACAATCTCTGCTTTGCAAATAGGTTCATCTGTACCATTTTTCTATATTCCACATATACATGTCAAAATACAATGTTTGTTTTGCTCTTTCTGACTTAACTTCGCTCTGTATGATGGCCTCTAGGTTGATCCACATTTCTGCAGATGGCACAAGTTCATTCCTTTTTATGGCTGAGTAGCAGTCCATTGTGTAGATGTACCATATCTTCCTTGCCCATTCTTCTGCTCGTGGAAGCTAGGCTGCTTCCACGCCTTGGCCACATTTGCAAAGCAGCTGTAGAAAACAAACAATGAACACCAAGTGGGGGGAGGGGAGTAGACTGAACTGGGAGCCTGGGATTGAAATATATACTCTGTTGATATGATGACAAATAGATCACCGATTAGAACCTACTGTATAGCACAGGGGGCTCCCCTCAGTGCTCTGCGGATGACCTCAATGGGAAGGAAATCCAAGCAAGAGGGCATATATGTCTGCATATTTATTTATAGAGCTGATTCACTTGGCTCTACAGCGGAAACCAACTCACAGTATTGTAAAGCAAAGGTATGCTGATAAATTTTTTCTTGAAAAACCCACAGTCTCGTGGATCCAAGTCCCCTCATGTCTACGCACATCTGCCACGTTAGCCGTGTTTACGTAGCAAGGTTTGTGTCCTCCCTGGTTGCCTCACCCTTCACTTCAGGCTCCGCCACTTACACCTCACGTTCCAGCTGTAACAGATACACCTCACATTCCAGCTGTAACAGAACATGAGATCGTACTGCTGTCTTCCCAGTGGGCCTCGTCTGCCTCTGAAACACTGCATATTCTGTTTACTCACTTGAAAGTCTGTCTCTGGGAACACACACAGACACAAGGTCACGCACACACACTCCTTCCTCCCCTGTTTCCTGCACACCTTGCTGTCCTCTCCCAAAAGCCTCATACACATCAGGGTGAATTCGTCAACAGCCAGATGAGGGAACATCTGATCCCAGAGACCACATCTCGCTGTCCCTGAGACAGTGCTCTTCAAACACCAACAGGGCAAAACGCTATTTTGTGGACACTCCTGAAGGCATATTAAGTCTCCTCTTGGCTTGAGAACAACCCCAATCTTGCTGGGAGTGGGGGCCCTGAAACGGTATGTTCTTCGTGCCTGTCGTCCATCTATACAGGAACAACTCAGTGTGTTCCCCTGGAGAAATGGGGGCAGCACCCTCAAAGTTCCCCCAGATTCCTTCAGAAAACACTTTGGGGTAAAACTCCCCCTCGCCCCCCACTGTCCACCACTGCCTGCCTATGGAGCTCTCCATCACCGACAAACACAACCAAACACTTAGCTTTGTTTACTGATTCATGGCGGTGTGAACCTGACCACAGGGTAAAGTTTCCGAATTCATGTGTTTCTTTGGCTCTTTTTGTCTTAGATTTTTACTCTTGATTTTCCTTCAAAAGGATGGTAAAGGTCAAAGAGGTTTTTGAGCACCAGGTAAAGAAATTATTTGACATCAAACAGCCCTGCCCAGCAAAGAGGCAGCCCCTTCCGTCTTTCTGTGTTTAATCCACCTCGTGGAGCACCCACCAGGAGAGCTTCCTGAACTGCAGCCCTGACACTGGGCACTGAGTGCATGTTTGCTGAGCTCTCGTGGATTGAATGTTTAAGTACTTAACCTTGAGGGCCTTGGAACACTGGTCTCGTAGCAGCAACCTGAGCAGGCAGCACACGTGCTCTGCTCAGTCACTGCAGTCGTGTCCAACTCTTGGCGAGCCCGTGGCCTGCAGCCCGCAAGCCCCTCTGTCCAGGGGATTCTCCAGGCAAGAATACTGGAGTGGGCTGCCACTTCCCTCTCCAGGGGATCTTCCCGACCCAGGGACCCATCAAACCTGTGTCTCTCGGGTCTCCTGCAGTGGCAGTCAAGCTCTTCACCTCGCGTGTCACCTGCGCAGCCCAAGAAGTGCACACGTTCTATTTTATTCTATAGTAAACACGGCAGCATAGAAAAGGAAAGATATCAGCATCTGAATGCAGAGTTCCAAAGAATAGCAGGAAGAGATAAGAAAGCCTTCTTCAGCGATCAATGCAAAGAAATAGAGGAAAACAACAGAATGGGAAAGACTAGAGATCTCTTCAAGAAAATTAAACATACCAAGGGACCATTTCATGTAAAGATGGGCTCGATAAAGGACAGAAATGGTATGGACCTAACAGAAGCAGAGGATATTAAGAAGAGATGGCAAGAA
The DNA here is from genome assembly GCA_006410935.1 of Redunca redunca. Classification (NCBI taxonomy): domain Eukaryota; kingdom Metazoa; phylum Chordata; class Mammalia; order Artiodactyla; family Bovidae; genus Redunca; species Redunca redunca. The sequence continues at coordinate 73,112 of SJYQ01095285.1, forward strand.
TACACAGAAGAACTGTACAAAAAAAGATCTTCATGACCAAGATAATCATGATGGTGTGATCACTCACCTAGAGCCAGACATCCTGGAATGTGAAGTCAAGTGGGCCTTAGAAAGCATCACTATGAACAAAGCTAGTGGAGGTGATGGAATTCCAGTTGAGCTATTTCAAATCCTGAAAGATGATGCTGTGAAAGTGCTACACTCAATATGCCAGCACATTTGGAAAACTCAGAAGTGGCCACAGGACTGGAAAAGGTCAGTTTTCATTTTCATTCCAATCCCAAAAAAGGCAATGTCAAAGAATGCTCAGACTACCGCACAATTACACTCATCTCACACGCTAGTAAAGTAATGCTCAAAATTCTCCAAGCCAAGCTTCAGGAATATGTGAACTGTGAACTTCCAGATGTTCAAGCTGGTTTTAGAAAAGGCAGAGGAACCAGAGATCAAATTGCCAACATCCCCTGGATCATGGAAAAAGCAAGAGAGTTCCAGAAAAACATCTATTTCTGCTTTATTGACTATGCCAAAGCCTTTGACTGTGTGGATCACAATAAACTGTGGAAAATTCTGAAAGAGATTGGAATACCAGACCACCTGACCTGCCTCTTCAGAAACCTATATGCAGGTCAGGAGGCAACAGTTAGAACTGGACATGGAACAACAGACTGGTTCCAAATAGGAAAAGGAGTATGTTAAGGCTGTATATTGTCACCCTGCTTATTTAACTTATATGCAGAGTACATCATGAGAAACACTGGGCTGGAAGAAACACAAGCTGGAATCAAGATTGCTGGGAGAAATATCAATAACCTCAGATATGCAGATGACACCACCCTTATGGCAGAAAGTGAAGAGGAGCTAAAAAGCCTCTTGATGAAAGTGAAAGAGGAGAGTGAAAAAGTTGGCTAGAAGCTCAACATTCAGAAAATGAAGATCATGGTATCTGGTCCCATCACTTCATGGGAAATAGATGGGGAAACAGTGGAAACAGTGTCAGACTTAATTTTTTGGGGCTCCAAGATCACTGCAGATGGTGATTGCAGCCATGAAATTAAAAGACGCTTACTCCTTGGAAGGAAATATGACCAACCTAGATAGCATATTGAAAAGCAGAGACATTACTTTGCCAACAATGGTCCGTATAGTCAAGGCTATGATTTTTCCAGTGGTCATGTATGGATGTGAGAGTTGGACTGTGAAGAAAGCTGAGCGCCAAAGAATTGATGCTTTTGAACTGTGGTGTTGAAGAAGACTCTTGAGGGTCCCTTGGACTGCAAGGCGGTCCAACCAGTCCATTCTAAAGGAGATCAGCCCTGGGATTTCTTTGGAAGGAATGATGCTGAAGCTGAAACTCCAGTACTTTGGCCACCTCATGCGAAGAGTTGACTCATTGGAAAAGACTCTGATGCTGGGAGGAATTGGGGGCAGGAGGAGGAGGGGACGACCGAGGATGAGATGGCTGGATGGCATCACGGACTCGATGGACGTGAGTCTGAATGAACTCCGGAGTTGGTGACAGACAGGGAGGCCTGGCGTGCTGCGATTCATGGGGTTGCAAAGATTGGACACGACTGAGCAGCTGAACTGACTGATACATGGCAGTCCGAGGAAATAAAAAAAGGGAGAAAATTGCAGAGGCAGTCCATTTTTGAGTACTGAAGATAGAAATACCAACAAAAAGGTGTACTCCTGGGACTTGCCTCGTGGTCCAGTGGATAAGACTTCCCCTTCCAATGCAGGGGTTGCCAGTTCAGTCCCTGGTTGGGGAGCTGAGACCCCACCTGCCTTGTGGCCAAAAAACCAAACCAGAAAAAACAGAAGTAGTATTGTGACAAATGCAATAAGGACTTTAAAAACAGTCTACATTTTAAAAAATCATTAAAAAAGGGTGTACTCCTGGCTCATTCTCTATCGACCTCTGGGCAGCTGAGTTCTGTTCTGCCTTTTTAGGTTATTATTACTCCTCACCAAAAATTATAGCAACCTCCTCTGTGGTTATTTGTTATATCCCTCTATAGAAGAGTAAGCAAAGTCACCCATGACACATTCACTGAGCAGATTCCTATAGCTGAGGCTTAAAAAAAATTCACGGGAGTTGAATGAGAATAAAGAAAAAAGGGTTACAGCAACTGAAAATAAACACATTTGTAAAACTCTATCATCCTGCAACCATTTATTTATGCACTCCAACGTATAAATCCCTTTCTCGCCACAGAGATCAACGGCAGACTGTAAAAACTGATGTTCCACTAAGACAGTCACCATCCCAATATATGAGAATAAAGCCAGGGAGTTAGTATCTGCCCGCAGCCAGAAGAAATGGAGAAACTGCCCACCCTTCAAATCAGCTGGTGTGTCCTTTCTGCTTCACCTCCTTTTCCCTTTCTGAATTCTAATTTTCTTTTTTTAACCTGGAACATACTGATTTCACAATACTCTTTATTATTAGCTTTTCTCTGCAGGTTTTGTTTGTTCCTGAAAAATTAGGTTTTCATGGAAATTTGCTTTGGTGAGTGAACTGTAGTTAGAATACCATCTTGCTCAAAGTAGGCTCTCAAAATGTGATGGAATAAATTAATGAATGTGTTTACCTCATGTAAACCCACCTTTTCGATTATACAGCTTTGAATGAGAAAATTTTAAGGTGGGATTATAAGGAGAGGGATCACCTTTGAAATCCACTGAAGCACCAAGATCCTTCTCTGCCACCCTTTTTGGGCCATCTTGTCTAAAAACTCAAAATTAGTCTCTGAATACAGCATGAAACAAACCTAATCTCCACTTAGTGAAGAAGAAAAATGTAGCTGTCAGAGTGTGATAAAACTCTTCCAGGTGTGTTAAATCTGAAACACAGTTGGCAACACACACACAGGACTATGGAGTGCTTACCTGGGTTAGGGGGCTGATGGAGAAAATGTGGGAAGGATTTAGTCTCTCCCACTAGATTATAAATTTCACAGGCACGAGTCGCGTCTGTTCGCTCGCCTCTTTGGTGCACTCTCAATGCAGGAGACATGAGAGATGCAGGTTTGAGTCCTGGTTGGGAAGAGCCCCTGCAGGAGGGCAGGGCAGCCTGCTCCATATTCCTCCCTGGAGAATCCCACGGACAGAGGAGCTCGGCGGGCTGCAGTCCATGGCACTGCAAAGAGCTGGACACGCCCGAAGCGACTTAGCACGTTCGCCCGCGGAGCTAGCTGCGGTGGAGCACCTGCCTCACGTTACAAAGTCAAGAAAGACTTGCTGATTAAATAATACGGGTTCATTTTCTTCTGTTTCGGTTTTCACAAGGAGCAAACATTACTTTTCCGGTCGTAAAAATCAAGATAAAAGTAAATGTGCCATGTGGAGTATGGCAGGACCTCCATCAATCTTTGTTGAATGACTGAACCTAAGCAAACAGCATGAAATCATCCAGGTGAACTGAGACGCGTGGGTCACTGTTCTTTCACAGTACAACCACACATCTTTCATCAGGGCAAAATCGCAAAACCAACCGGGGCGTGCACAGACAGTCTGTGATCCACCCATTTCCAAGATTTTATGTGATTATCCTGCTGCTGCAAAACCCAGAGGTTTTCCGTAGCAGCCTGGTGGATGCATCTCTGCTCCACCCCAGTCACGCCTCCATCCCACGCTCGCGCTCCTCTTTCCCTCCAGAATTAGAAGAAGAAGTGCGTGGTCTCCAAAGCTGATCCCTTCTCCTGTGACTCCTGTTCCAGCCCCTCCATCCTGTCCCTGGCCCCGATTCTCTCAAGATCCCGTTTGTTTTTGGAACACAGCTCCTTCACCAAGGCTGCTGTCATTCAGAACACCTCCATGCATGACGCATGTCTCCTGAAAATACAGACCCAGACACCCGGGCACTCAGAGTTGATCAAACTGTAACCCACTGAGCAAGCTTCCCTCCACCTTTCAAAGGTTAGTAATTCATTGAAAATTTACGTCCACTGCAGCTCGATTCACAAGAGCCAGAATGTGGAAGCAACCCAAGTGCCCACCAGTAGAGGAATGGATCAAGGAGATGTGGTACGTACATGCAACGGGACTCTACTCAGCATAAGAGGGAGTGAGACCAGGTCACTTGCAGAGGCATGGATGGGCCTAGAGACTCACATACAGAGTGAAGCGAGCCAGAAAGAGAAAAGCTCATATCATATATTAACACATATATGTGGAATCTAGAAAAAACAGTATATATAATCCTATTTGCAAAGCAGAAATAGAGAACAAGCCAATGGACACCAAGCAGGAGAGAGGGGGTGGGATGAATTGCAAGACTGAGATTGACACATGTACGCTATTGATATTATGTATAAAAGAGATGCCCAGTGAGAGCCGACTGTATAGCAGGGAACTCTCAGTGCTCTGTGGTGATCTAATGGGAAATTCAAAAGGAGGAGACGTGTATACACAGAGCTGGTACACTTTGATGCATGGTAAAACTACTGCAACGCGGTAAAGCAGCTGTAACCCCATAAACGTTGATTTTACAAACCCTGAGTGGTGTGTACAGCGCTGGGGAGACCAGCAAGGCAGATGGAGGGCATCTTTTGCCATCTCTGGTGAAACAGCAAGATGCCAGCTCCTCCCTAGGCTTGGCTGCACTCTCCTCCTTGGGTACTGCTGTCAGTTCAGCGCTGGAGTTTCCAGTTCACAGTTCTGATTGGGGTCGGCCTCACGCAGCTCTGTGTTGCCCCTAATTGGGACACTGTCAGTGAGCCTTGTCACCCCCCTGTGGCCCGTGGCCAGCGATGACCTACCCCCTGGCTGCCCTTGCAACTCCTTGAGGCAGTTTTTCCCCAGTCTTAAGTTGCTGACAAAACAGGACAAAGTTTTTGCTTCCTGACCAGCTATTTTCTCCTTAAGTCTTATACTTTGGTTTCTGCCTTCACCAGTCAATGAACTATATCTAAGATAACCAATGACCTCTTAATTTCAAAATCAGTGATATTCTACAGAAAAAAATATGTGGACCTCAAGGGGTGTAAAGGGGGGTGGGAAGAGTTGGGAGATGGAGACTGACATATATTCACTGTTGATACTGTGTGTAAGGTAGGTAACTGACGAGAGCCTGTGCACAGCACAGGGACCTCTGTGTAGTGCTCTGCAATGAGCTAAATGGGAAGGAGATCCGAAAAAGATATGTATTTTCACAGCTGTCTGGGGAGGCCTTACAAACAGCTGTGAAAAGAAGAGAGGTGAAAAGCAAAGGAGAAAAGGAAAGATATAAGCATCTGAATGCAGAGTTCCAAAGAATAGCAGGAAGAGATAAGAAAGCCTTCTTCAGCGATCAATGCAAAGAAATAGAGGAAAACAACAGAATGGGAAAGACTAGAGATCTCTTCAAGAAAATTAAACATACCAAGGGACCATTTCATGCAAAGATGGGCTCGATAAAGGACAGAAATGGTATGGACCTAACAGAAGCAGAAGATATTAAGAAGAGGTGGCAAGAATACACAGAAGAACTGTACAAAAAAAGATCTTCATGACCAAGATAATCACGATGGTGTGATCACTCACCTAGGGCCAGATATCTTGGAATGTGAAGTCAAGTGGGCCTTAGAAAGCATCACTATGAACAAAGCTAGTGGAGGTGATGGAATTCCAGTTGAGCTCTTTCAAATCCTGAAAGATGATGCTGTGAAAGTGCTACACTCAATATACCAGCACATTTGGAAAACTCAGAAGTGGCCACAGGACTGCAAAAGGTCAGTTTTCATTCCAATTCCACAGAAAGGCAATGCCAAAGAATGCTCAGACTACCACACAATTGCACTCATCTCACATGCTAGTAAAGTAATGCTCAAAATTCTCCACTCCAGGATTCAGCAGTACATGAACCGTGAACTCCCTGATGTTCAAGCTGGTTTTAGAAAAGGCAGAGGAACCAGAGATCAAATTGCCAACATCCGCTGGATCATGGAAAAAGCAAGAAAGTTCCAGAAACAACTATTTCTGCTTTATTGACTATGCCAAAGCCTTTGACTGTATGGATCACAATAAACTGTGGAAAATTCTGAAAGAGATTGGAATACCAGACCACCTGACCTGCCTCTTGAGAAATCTGTATGCAGGTCAGGAAGTAACAGTTAGAACTGGACATGGAACAACAGACTGGTTCCAAATAGGAAAAGGAGTATGTCAAGGATGTATATTGTCACCCTGCTTATTTAACTTCTATGCAGAGTACATCATGAGAAACACTGGGCTGGAAGAAACACAAGCTGGAATCAAGATTGCTGGGAGAAATATCAATAACCTCAAATATGCAAATGACACCACCCTTACGGCAGAAAGTGAAGAGGAGCTAAAAAGCCTCTTGATGAAAGTGAAAGAGGAGAGTGAAAAAGTTGGCTAGAAGCTCAACATTCAGAAAAGGAAGATCATGGCATCTGGTCCCATCATTTCGTGGGAAATAGATGGGGAAACAGCGGAAACAGTGTCAGACTTAATTTTGGGGGGGCTCCAAAATCACTGCAGATGGTGACTGCAGCCATGAAATTGGAAGATGCTTACTTCTTGGAAGAAAAGTTATGACCAACCCAGATAGTATATTCAAAAGCAGACATTACTTTGCCGACTAAGGTCCGTCTAGTCAAGGTTATGGTTTTTCCTGTGGTCATGTATGGATGTGAAAGTTGGACTGTGAAGAAGGCCAAGCACTGAAGAATTGATGCTTTTGAACTGTGGTGTTGGAGAAGACTCTTGAGAGTCCCTTGGACTGCAAGGCGATCCAACCAGTCCATTCTGAAGGAGATCAGCCCTGGGATTTCTTTGGAAGGAATGATGCTGAAGCTGAAACTCCGGTACTTTGGCCACCTCATGCGAAGAGTTGACTCATTGGAAAAGACTCTGATGCTGGGAGGGATTGGGGGCAGGAGGGGAAGTGGACGACAGAGGATGAGATGGCTGGATGGCATCACGGACTCGATGGACGTGAGTCTGAATGAACTCCGGTAGATGGTGATGGACAGGGAGGCCTGGCGTGCTGTTATTCATGGGGTCACAGAGAGTCGGACACGACTGAGCGACTGAGCTGAACTGAACTGACTCACTTTGCTGTACAACAGAAACTAACACAACTTTGTAAAACAACTCTATTCCAATAAGTGTTTTTAAACCAACGATATGCTTCAAATCCTTCATAGTTCTCCTCTCTGAATCATTTCTTATTTTGGACCAGAGATCACAAAGTGGCATCCTGTAGAGGAAATTAAGGTTTCAAGGGTGTTGTGGCTCAGACGGTAAAGCGTCTGCCTACCCTGCGGGAGACGCGGGTTCGAGCCCTGGGTCGGGAAGATCCTCTGGAGAAGGAAACGGCAACCCACTCCAGTACTCTTGCCTGGAAAATCACATGGACGGAGGAGCCCGGTAGGCTATAGTCCATGGGGTCACAAACAGTCGGACACAACTGAGCGACTTCACTTCTACATGGACACTGTTTCACATAATGTATTCTTTCAAGTCTATGACTTGATACAGGGCACCCCGTTTCATCATGCTCCGGAGCCATCCCTTATTACTTTACATGTGACTTGCTTCCAAGATTATTTTCCTGTGTTTTCAAGGGGTGTGTGATTGCAATTCTTATTTAAACTATATCTCCTTCAAGGTACCTTTCCAGGTTTGGGTGTTACTGTGGCTTTTCTCTTTTAATTAACTTCATGGCCACTATGTTCCTTCTCTCCCAAGCTCTCCCAATTCTGCTATCCTGTTACATCTCTGAAATGCAGACTCTTTATAAAGATGTGTGTGAACACTAGTCTCCACGTCACACCACCCCCTGAGCACCCTCGCCCTCTCTTGCACACTCAGTAGCCACCTTTGACCTGGTGACTCTGCAGAGTCTGCTGGCCCGCGGGCTCTGCCATGCATTTCACATCTTCACTCACAGTTCTAAGTAGCCTCTAAATTCAATACATGCAAACTAATTTTTTTTCCCATTTAGCCTTAAAAGCTAGCCCCTTTGCAATATCCATTATTATTCTAGCTATCGCTAATCTCTTAATCACCTGGGATTAAAATATCAATTATTTTTCTATCTCTGATGTCCCTTTGTTGTTAAAGTCTGTTTATTTCCACATCGTACTCTTCTTTATCCAGAATTGCATTTCTTTTATAGGATGCACATACAAAATAACATTTCCTTATGGACTTATTTCCTTATTTTTATCCTATTTTGATAGTGTCTTTTGTCAGTAGTTATCAAATGAAAGATCAAATTATCTATGAAATAATACATTACCCAATATTTTTCTAGACCAACTACTACCAATATTTTTTATTTTTCTAATTATTTATTTTTAACTTTTATTTTTTTCTTGGAGCACAGTTGATTAACAATGCTATGTTAGTTTTGTTTTTATAGCAAAGTGATTCAGTTATAAATGTATCTATTCTCTTTCCAATTTTTTCCTATTTAGCTTCCCATTTCTCAATTGAGAGTATTGAGCAGAGCTAAGCTCCTACCAATCCTTTAAAGTATATAGCCTCTGGAAGATCCTAATTAATAGGTGCACAGTCTATCTTCCCTTCCCAGTAATGTATCATGGGGGCTAACTCCCACCCTTGAGCATCTCAGAGCCCATGTCTCCTTTTTAACAGACTAAAGTTTAAAATTCTGAATCTGTAGTCACATTCAGTTCAGTTCAGTCACTCAGTCGTGTCCGACTCTTTGCGACCCCATGGACTGCAGCACGCCAGGCCTCCCTGTCCGTCACCAACTCCTGGAGTTCACTCAAACTCATGTCCATTGAGTCAGTGATACCATCCAACCATCTCATCCTCTGTCGTCCCCTTCTCCTTCCACCTTTAGTCTTTCCCAGCATCAGGGCCTTTTCAAATGAGTCAGGTCTTCACATCAAGTGACCAAAGTATTGCAGTTTTCAGCTTCAACATTAGTCCTTCCAATGAACATCCAGATCTGGTCTCCTTTAGGATGGACTGGTTGGATCTCCTTGTAGTCCAAGGGACTCTCAAGAGTCTTCCTCCAACATCACAGCTCAAAAGCATGAATTCTGTGCTCAGGTTTCTTTATAGTCCAACTCACATCCATACATGACCACTGGAAAAAACATAGCCTTGACTAGATGGACCTTTGTTGGCAAAGTAATGTCTCTGCTTTTTAATAAGCTGTATAGGTTGGTCATAACTTCCCTTCCAAGGAGTAAGCATCTTTTAATTTCATGGCTGCAGTCACCATCTGCAGTGATTTTGGAGCCCCCCAAAATAAAGTCTGACACTGTTTCCACTGTTTCCCCAACTATTTCCCATGAAGTGATGGGACCAGATGCCATGATCTTCGTTTTCTGAACGTTGAGCTTTAAGCCAACTTTTTCACTCTCCTCTTTCACTTTCATCAAGAGGCTTTTTAGCTCCTCTTCACTTTCTGCCGTAAGGGTGGTGTCATCTGCATATCTGAGGTTATTGATATTTCTCCCAGCAATCTTGATTCCAGCTTGTGCTTCCTCCAACCCAGCGTTTCTCATGATGTACTCTGCATATAAGCTAAATAAGCAGGGTGACAGTATACAGCCTTGACGTACTCATTTTCCTATTTGGAACCAGTCTATTGTTCCATGTCCAGTTCTAACTGTTACTTCCTGACCTGCATACAGATTTCTCAAGAGGCAGGTCAGGTGGTCTGGTATTCCCATCTCTTTCAGAATTTTCCACATATTCTCCACTAATACTCATAATTTAATTCATCCTTTCAACAAGTTAATAAATTATTCACATTTCCCCTAAGCCTACTCTTTTCTCTCCTTATTCATTTTAGAAGCCATTTCCCAATTACATTTTCTGAAGCCTAGTTCCATTCATTTTTCTGCCCTGTTCAAATGTAATACGAAGCTCTCCTCTTACACATAAAATAGTGTCCAACTTCAGAGCAGGCCATTCACTCCCCACCCCATGGTCTGAATCCAGACTTCTTTTCCAGCCTGATTGTACTGGTTGTTATATGTCACACTTTATACCAAAGCAGAATTTCCACCTCCCAACTTGTGGAAGACAGATTCTAAAGTGGCTTCTCGTAATCCCATCTCCTGGTGTTCTCAGCCTTGCCTAGGACTGTCCCCAAGAACACAGTCATGACTCAAGAGTTTTTTTTAACAAATAGGATGCAGCAGTGTGCACAAGAGGTCCCTGAAAACATGCCTGTGATGACATGTGAAGACTGTGTCAATGGTTTGCTAGGCTCTCATCTTTCTGTGACTGAGTTTAAAGGCTTATGTGGCCATGCTGCAGGCATGGCAGATGCTGGGGGGTCCAAATGGGAAGGAACAGAGGTGTCCCCTCTAGGCTGAAGGCTGATGAGGAATGGAAGTATTCAGTCCTTCAACACAAGGAACTGAATTCCGCCAATTCAAGTAGACTCTTCCCCAGTCGAATCTCAGATGGCACTGCAGCCCTGGCAGAATCTGAGACAGAAACCTTGTGACACACTAAACAGAGGACTCGGCTAAGCCATTCCCTGATTCTAGGCCCAAAGAAGTGAACCATGAGCTAAGGTGTGATGCGCTCAGCTGCAAATCAGTGGTGATTTCTTCCCCAGCAACAGAAAACTAATACCCATCCTCAGGCCTGAAAAGTCTTCCCGTACATGATCAGGAATTTTGGTTCTACCATATCTTACAGCTCAGCCCCTCTTACCTTGAGGAATACTCTCCTGTCTGAGAATGCAGTCTCTCCCGTTTCTTAACCGCAACACCATGTGACTAGACCTGCTGCAACGGGGTGTATCCTCCATATTTTCATTGTCGATGTGTTTCTTCTCTTTTAGGCCATTACCTCTCAAAAGGCAGAATTTGTGTTTGATTCATCTTCAGTATCAAGAAACCTAGAACATTGCCTTGCCTGTGTTAGTAGATTAATAAATACTTTAATAAATTAATAAAACTTTAGAAAATAACCGAGCCTAAAAGTTTAGGTACTGCGAATATTAAAATACTTAACTTTCTGTTTCACAAAGAAAGACATAGCCCAGTGAGTATCTGACTGGGCCAGAAGATATTGCAGAGAAATAGACTTAAATTTCCATCATTTATATTTTCTAAATCTACTCAAACTTCTTTACACTGTGAAATATATGAAGTTTTCAGAAGAACGGTGGAAATGTATGGTATTGGAGACAACTTGTGGATATTTAGAAACTAATTTTTACACTAAAGATAACAGTTTTCCTAAAAGTTTTTGCAAGGTACTAAATATTAAAATAAAGGTAAAGCAGTTTAGCTTCATTTCCTCATGGTCTATGATTTTTCAGTTTTCTATTGATAATGAAGTTTTTATCTGCCCTACTCAAAATTCTTGTCTGTATCTATAGGGTGATTTCAATTAACAAACACAAAAACATTGATTAATCATTTAATTCTTTTCAATTCTTCAATAAAAATGTATAAAAGCAGAAGGTGATGTGAAATAAACATTCTATTTGACGTGAAGAGAGTCTAGCTTGTCGGTATGCTTTGTGGAACATCAATCTTTTCATGAAGGTAGCTATGTTTTTATTAGAATTGCTAAATATTAAAGAAATTGTAATAATGTTTAATATTACATATGGTAGTACTATTATAGCACGAGAAGGATTCAGGTGTGTATTCTTCTGGGAATTTAATTTCCTGTGTCAGCTCTGCCCGTATTAAGAATGTGTGATTATGATATCCATATTCTACATGAATTGGCTAATTCCTTAATAGTAGCAAGTGCCAGAGTATCTAGTGGTATTAAATTGTTGTAAAAACTGTTTAAATGTAATTGAGATTCAGAACAGTGTTCTAAACATCCTGCAATTTAAAATTAATCATTTACAGGACTCTGGTTTAACAAAAGAATGTTTTCAGATCTTCACCATATAAACCAGGAAGAACTAGTCTCACAGCAAATTTATTTTACATACGAATCTAAAGCACTAACGATAGGATGAAAATGATCTTTTACAATCAGAGATTTCAAAGTGGGACTCTGTATCTCAAAAATATCTGAAAATAAATAAAAGGAATAAAAGCTTCACAACAAATTGATGCTTTATTCCTTAATGTGCCTCTGTCTAGCATGAAACATGCCATTAGCATTCAGAAACTGTTATCAAATCGGTCTACACCAAACGCGTGTTCACTTGCAAGAATTTGTGTTGTCATTTTAGAAAATTACTTTAAAGCACACATCCTATAGAATAGGAAATTCTATTGTCAAAAAAGTCACAACGTGATATTTAAAAGAGCACATTAAATTCTATATTACTGTAAATATGCTTTTCATAATGGTGTTTGCTAAAATACTTATAAATATCTTACAGTTTTCAACAATTTAACAGTTTTACACTGAATGGGAGAGTTTAAAATGATATACCCTAATTTTGTGCTTTCCCACAAGGTGATTATTTCAGGATTATCATTATAATAAAATGCATGCTTTGAAAGTAAATATCTTAAAGCCAATATGCTTATAGTTGTCTGTGACTCTACACGTATCTGTACCCACATATAATTCTTATGAATACAGACTTCATATGCTTTCTTCTCCTGTAATTCATTTTTCCTAAATAACAGCTAGAGATATCCATTTAAAATAAAGTTCAGATTGCACAATTCTTCTACTTAAAATACTCCAATATCTCCCCACAACACTGTGAATAAATCTAAATGTGTCTCATATGCCTGGTCCCTCCCTGGTCTTTCTCATCTCATTGCCTGTGCTTCCTCCTCATTTGGGCATATGCAGTGGTTACAATGGCCCATATTCTGGTCCCTGCGTATCCCTGAATACCCAAAGATTCACCTCCGCATTGTCTTCTTGTGCTTATTTCCTTCTCGACATGCGCATCTTAGCTTCAATGTCATCTTCTCAGAAAAGAAGATGGGTCACCAACCCTAATGTCCATCTAGTCAAGGCTATGGTTTTTCCAGTGGTCATGCATGGATGTGAGAGTTGGAGTGTGAAGAAAGCTGAGCGCCAAAGAATTGATGCTTTTGAACTGTGGTGTTGGAGAACTCTTGAGGGTCCTTTGGACTGCAAGGAGATCCAAGCAGTCCATTCTGAAGATCAGTCCTGGGTGTTCATTGGAAGGACTGATGTTGAAGCTGAAACTCCAGTACCTTGGCCACCTCATGTGAAGAGTTGACTCATTTGAAAAGACCCTGATGCTGGGAAGAATTGGGGTCAGGATGAGAAGGGGATGACAGAGGATGAGATGGCTGGATGGCATCACCGACTCTATGGACATGAGTTTGAGTGAACGTCAGGAGTTGGTGATGGACAGGGAGCCTGGCATGCTGGGATTCATTGGGTCACAAAGAGTCGGACAAGACTGAGTGACTGAACTGAACTGAACTGAACCCTAATGTAGGGCTGCCTGCAATTCAGGAGACCCAGGTTCAGTCCCTGGTTTGGGAAGATACCCGAGAGAAGGTTACCCACTTCAGAATTCTTGCCTGGAGAATTCCATGGACAGAGGAGCCTGGTGGGTTACGGTCCATAGTGTTGCAAAGAACTGGACACGACTGACGGGCTAACAGCTTCACTTTTCACTTTCAACCCTAACGTAGGTCCCATCACCCAGCCATTGCTCATGGGCTCACCCTGCTTAATTTTCCTTTAAGCTGTCACCCTTTGTGTACGTGGGTATTTATCACCAGTCACAGCCATTTAATCACAGATGCAAGGCCTGGAATCAAGCAAGTGTTTAGAAGGAATGAGTGAAGCATTATTCTCACCTTCTTTCGCCTTTACTGTGTCACCTTAGGCAATGACTCAACTTCTCCAAGTTGTTTGCCCATCAGCAGAAATGAGATCATAATATTTGTAACAGTTCCTAAGGGTTATTTGATTAATAAATGAGATAATGCATATTCAATATTTAACCTGTTGACTGACACATAGAAAGAAGTCAAAGCTTGGCTACCATTTCACTGTTGTACATTAGATGTGCATATATGCAGATATATGTATGGAAACAGCGACAAACAGAGACAGAGGGAGGGGGACAGAGGGGGCCAGAGAAACAGAGACTCGTTCTCATGATAATACATAATGATACCACATCTGAAGCTGGCATTTATGGCATTTATAAATATTTTAAGATTTAAAAAATAATTCATGACCAAAGATTACATTTTGATTTGTAGAAGAAACATTAAAGGTTGTATGATGATTTTAAAATGATTTTATCANTAAAATAATAAAATGGTACAGAAGTGTGTGAAATAAGCTTTCAAAAGCACCTCATTCCCACTTAATTGCATAATTGTCAGCTACATCTTATATTGTTCATGGTTTTATGAAAGCATGTTGATTCAAATTCTCTACTACTTTTATTACTTCATGGCCTGTTGAAGATTAACATAATTTTTTAAATTAAGTGGCTGGTGGGCAGACAATAAGTGTCATTTGATAAAATAATCATATTACTCTTTAAGTGTTGAAAAATATAACTATGTGAGAATTTATGTTTCTATTATATATATTGTGTTTTCATTTCCCCCAGAAAATTTAATTATCTCACATTTAGAATTTACTATGCTTCTGTAAGAGTGTTCTGCTTGTAATATCACTAGAAACAGAGTCTCTTTACATATTTACTTAGAACATGGATTTTAAAATCTAGGGGGCTGGGAGGAATTGGGAGACTGTGGCCGACATGTGTATATCACTGTGTCTGAAATAGACAGCTAATGAGAAAGTACCACAGAGCACAGGGAATTCTACTTAACGCACCATGGTGGCCTGAAGGGGGAGGAAGTCCACAAAGAGGGGATATAAGGATTCGTATGGCTGATTTATGCATAAATATACACTTATGTTAAGTCATGCCACTTTTGAGACATCATATATGGCACCCTTTAGGAAAAGTGTAGTGTAAGAGCTATAAAAAGAAATACTGACACCAAGTACCTGACTCCTTTACCCCACTCAGGGAAAGTTCTCAGCTACACCTGTTATTCTAGGAAAATATATATCTGACTGAAGAGGGAACCATAAGGGTTTTGGCATCCTTCTTTCCCCTCTTGCCAAATGAAGCATGAAAGGTTTTACTGAAAAGAAGATCAAAACGAAGAGCAACTGAATTTGCTTGAGTTTTGGTTAATCATCTCTAATCATTCTTTCTCCTCACAAAATTTAAAGAATCATGCTAATTCACTTCATGGCATTTGGGTTACAAAAAGTATCAAGTTCAATGAGTGTAGTAGAACCGAATTCTAAACTACAAATATTTCAGATTCAAGTTGTATTCCATCAGGCTATGTTCAGTCATTAATTCAAAAGTAAATATAGAGAGTATTGTATATATTGTCTGTGTGTATGTTTGAGAAGGGAATTTGTTGCTTGATCTTCATAGAATGATAGAAACTGGGTTCTGGTTCATTTTGAAAAACAATTTGAATAGCAAGGATGGGAAAAAGTGGAGATATTTTTCTTTTAAATGACAGGCTATTGTTCTATTGTGGATATGGCAACGCTTAAAGAAGTTCCATATGGCTGCAGTATGGTAACACCACCGATAATTAAAGACTGTAGAATGTCTCTACTTAGCTATGATACTGTAACCATAATTATTTTAGGACTAAAACGAATTACAGCTTTTCTCCAGTCCAACCCTGTCATTTAACAGTTGAAGAAACTGAGGCTCAGTTCAATGAATTTTCTCTTTTAAAGCTACTTAGCAATTTGACAGGGAGAGAGGGAATGGAACCCGTACATCTGACATCCAGGAAGAGGACCTCTGCCCTTGCCTGCCTGGCTGCGCCTGGTGATGAAAGAGGCGTGTATTTTACCTGTTCTCCTGACACCACTCTTTCCTTTACTTCCTCTAGAAAAGCAGCTCTGGAGAGTTACGGTGGTGGTGATGAGAGTAGTCTTGATTAATTCTGACTTTCAATTACACGTACATTCTAATATCTCTAAAAATTCATCTTCCTATCCACTGGAAATCCACTGTATTTTTTCTCTTTCACTTACAAGTTATAGCAGATAATAAGTGAGTATCTCAGAAACGTACTATTGTGCATTAGTACTTTTTCCATAGTGTTTTTTTTAATATCACTTCAAATTTTTAAAATACAATTCATAATTAAAATGACTTGAATCATATAACGTGTACAACTTTCTTCCCATCAAGTCTTCTCAAGCACCTGGCAATCAGATATACTTTAAATATGCTTTTAAATAATTACCATGAAAGGAAATATATTCACTTTACATAAACACACTGTCTCATAAATTAGCCACCATAGGAGTTGTTGATTCTTTGTTTCTTCTTTCTTTTTTTTCCTTCCCTCTCTTCCTCTGTCTTCCCTATCTTTCTCCCTTTCTCTCTCTTTTTACATCTAAGCCAGTTGTGTGTTCTAAATGAATCATTTTAATTTATTCTCCCTCTTTTAATCTTCACAGTTTTCTTCCTTACGACCAAAAGTCAATTAGTATGTCATGGATCACATCAAGCGACTAAATGAATGGGTTCAGAGGATCTGAGTTTAGTCTGTGCTCCTGCTAAGTCACTGTAGTCGTGCCCGACTCTGTGCAGCCCCACAGACTGTCACCTGCCGGGCTCCTGTGTCCATGGGGTTCTCCAGGCAAGAATGCTGGAGCGGGTGGCCACGCCCTCCTCTGGGGGATCTGAGCCCACGCCTCTTCTGTCTCCTGGGCTGGCAGGCAGGTTCTTACCACTGGCGCCACCTGGGAAGCCCTTATTTCAGTCTGGTTACCTGTAAAGCAGAGTGAATTGATGCCGCCTCTCCAATTGTTTTATCCAAGTATTTGTAAGAATTAAGATAAATTAGTACCATAAACCATGACTTAGTTAATCAGATGCCTTTCCATTCCCTCCTAGGTTTCTGATCATTGGAATAAAGACCTAGTTATGTTCAGAACTGTATTTGGAGGTGCCCTCTGAGCTGGCCGTTTTCTGGCATCAGAGTGGGAGAACAGGGGTGGGTGGGCAGGAACACTCAGCCAGGGAAGGAAGAAGTGACAGAGCAAGCCTTCCCAGTTCTACTATTTTGCCTGAGGATGGCTCTTAGCATGAGTGCACAGTCCTTCTCCTTAGACTTTTAGGACACATTTTCTATGGGCATGCTTCAACCAGACACGCACAAAAAAGATGACTCTAACACGTTCTCCTTCCTTGGTTGTAGGCAGCCATGGAGCAGATTAATTAAAATAACCCAATTTGCTGCCTTAAACATCTCAGCAAGTTGGTCGGAGCTTCCACCACACCACGGCGGGAGTCTGTTTGGCCGCGCCTGTGGTACTCCTCCTCATTTCAGTTGTCACTTCTCGGCTCGTGCTGGTGCAGAATCTTGATGCCGATATGCAGTGTGAGTCATTCGGCACTATCTGACTCTTTCTGACCCCATGGACTGCAGCCAGCCAGGCTCCTCTGTCCATGGAATTCTCTAGGCAAGAATACTGGAGTGGGTGGCCATCTCCTCCTCCAGGGAGTCTTCCCGACCCAGGGATGAAACCTGTATGCCCTGTGTCTGCTGCACTGCGGGAGATTCTTTACCCACCATTTGATCAATGCAAAACTTTTCAGCATGTAGTAGCTTTTATCATTGTGCGATGCTCCTCCTTGAATCATATCTTTCTTTTAGCCCAAATGACACCTTTTCCAATATTGAGTCTTCTGCCATGGGGTCGCTAAGAGTCAGACACGGCTGAGCGACTTCACTTTCCCTTTTCACTTTCATGCACTGGAGAAGGAAATGGCAACCCACTCCGGTGTTCTTGCCTGGAGAATCCCAGGGACGGGGGAGCCTGGTGGGCTGCCGTCTATGGGGTCGCACAGAGTCGGAGACGACTGAAGCGACTCAGCAGCAGCAGCTGCTTTTTTGCATTTTTTTTCATATTTTTGGCTCAAAATTTTTACTTCCAGACTTCCCCTGTCAACTGTTTTAGATGTATCTCATGTAAACCTGATGCAAACAGGTGTTAATATTTTGTTGTTTCTGTTTAGTTGGTAACTTGTGCCCAACACTTTGCAACCTCATGAACTGTAGCCCGCCAGGCTCCTCTGTCCATGAGATTTTTCCAGGCAAGAATACTGAAGTGGAGTGCCATTTTCTCCTCCAGGGGATCTTCCTGACCCAGGGATTGAACCCATTTCTCCTGTTTGGTAGATTCTTTACCACTGAGACACTATAAAAATCTGGCTTTATTGGCAAAATTCATATTCCATTCACATTTTGAATGAAGATCAATATATTTCATGTATATTACTCACTTTAAATTTTCTTTTTTCCCCTTTCTCTTTTTTATTTCATCAAATTGCTACTTATTTCAGTTTTTATTTTGTCAGTTTGTATTTAAATCATATTTTTCATTTGGCTAATAATAAATGTACTTTTTCCCTGCTCGTCTATTTAGATACCTGTACTTCTATTGTTATGCGAAAAAGACGACCAACTGTTTTCCTGGTCCAGATGCACTGTCTTATCCAGCACAGTATTCAATTCTCTTTGCCTTACCTGCATCACTCACAATACCAACAAAAATATTAAAACTTTAGAAGAATTATACCAGGTCTTTACAGTCTTTGAAATATGCTATTTCAATTTCAATACTTTTTTTATCTAGCATTAAATCACTCACTTCTGAATGTTCCTGTATTAAGGTATAAAGCTATGGACTGATAAAGAAATACATGGACTGATGGATGGTTAAGTGTACAGATCGCCACCCTCTCTCCTCTTAATCTTCCTTTCTATTGAGTTATTTTTTGATTAGTTACAGTCTTTTTTTTTTTCACGTATTTTTTCATGCAGGTGCATGGGTGATATGTTTTCTAAATTCTTGTTGCTATTGTTCAGTCGCTAAGATGTGTCTAATACTTTGCAAGCCCATGGACTGCAGCACGTCAGGCTTCCCTGTCCTTCACTCTCTCCCAGCGTTTGCTCAAACTTATGTTCATTCTGGAGAAGGAAATGGAAACCGACTCCCGCATTCTTGCCTGGAGAATCCCATGGACAGAGAAGCTCGGCTGGCTGTAGTCCACAGGGTCGCAGAGAGTCAGACATGACTGAAGCGATTTAGCACGCGCACATGCTCAGTGATGCCATCCAACCATCCCATCCTCCGTCTCCCCATTCTCCTCTTGCCCTCAGAATTTCCCAGCATCGGGATCTTGTGTATTTTCAAATAAATAACATCCCAGCTGATTATAGGATTCTTGAGTTGTAGCTCTGTTTTTCCTCTTTTCTGGATGCTTCAATCATTATTAATTAGATAATAAAACAGTGCCAAACACTTCCCCCACTTGTAGGTAACTTTCATTTCTGCTTGGAGGCTTGTGTATTTTTAACGCTTTGACTTTAGAATTTTGCGAGGATGTGTTTGATGCATTTCCATAGTCATCGGTTTGGTTTAGAACTAGGAAAGCCATTACACTCTGCAGACTCGGTCCTTTCTCCGTGTCAGGAAAATCCTCTAATCAAGTCTATCTAACTACTGCCTCCCCTCTCTTTCCGTTCTTTTCCTTCTTCTGGAAATTCTATCATTTATATTTCATCTTTCAGATCTTGCCTTAAATTCTTTACCTTTTCTCTCATATATATGTTTGCATTGTGATTCAAGGTAATATTTGTACTTGACCTCATAGACCACTTATTGTGATTACTATACACACCATCTTTTTTTCAAATTAGATAATATATTGCTTACTGTGAAATAATGGTTTGTGTTTTATCTCTTTTTGTTATTGTTGCAGAATAGAAAACTTTTAAATATTGAGTGCTCTGAACATAATTCTCTTATTTCCGATTTTCATCTATCTCCACCAGCAGTTCTAATTCACTGCAAATGTGTCCTTCTTATTCTGTCTGAAATTGTCTCCCCAGCTTCTGGGAAACTTTAAAAAGGTTGTTATTGTTTTCCTTGCTATTTCATGCATCTCAGGACTAGAGGTTAGAATTGCCTAAATGATTAGACTCACACTGATGCGAAAAGCGAGCGCTTTGGTCCCCAGTCTAGAGGCACAGATACCTTTGCCAAAGCACCTGGAGGATGGTTCCTCACTCAGTAGCTTCACTGAACTATTCCAGCCTCCAAGACACATTGATTTCCTCTTTGATCTTCCAGGGCTCTGGGACACACTTGTGTACTCACTCAGAACGATCTCAGTCTTCTTCTTACGAGTTCCCAAAATGTAAAAAGCAACCGTGAGAGAAAAAAAGAAGCGAATTGCAGGCTAAGCCCAGGAGGTATAACGATGTCGACCTTCTACCTGTAGGCACACGAGTCTCTAAAAGGCAGGGTCATTCTGGTGCCTACCTCTTTGTGGTCTTTTCCCCAGGCAGTAACCACCTTCCCCAGGAGCTGACTCTGACCCAGTTCTTTGTGCTGTGATCTCAACAGATGCCGGACCCCAATTATGCCAGTTGTCCGTGAGTTCCAAGATCTCTTTGGTTAAATTGCTTGGAATGGGAGTTGACAGGAAAGGTGGGCATCTTACTGCAGGATTCCTGCTCATGGTATTTATTTTCTGTTACACTCAGATAATGAGCTGGTCAAATACAACATTCACTCACTCAGTAAACACTAGGCTACCTGCTGTGATACCAGAGAACTATGCCTTGATTTTTTGCCCTTCTTGCTGCTCAACTAGCATGTATGTGCAAGGAAGGCAGGTGTAAAAGCCTCTGTTTCTTCCACAGCACAAGTGGCATTTTTATGAGTGTTGAAGGACCTAGTAAATGAACTGCTCCAAGGATGTTCTAAAAGGATTCATAGTGAAACCTGTGAACTAGAGATGCCAAACATGTATGCTAATTGAAGAGAAAGTCATTACAATATAGTCTAGACTGAGAATATGAAGAAGACGTGGTACAAATATACAATGGAATGTCAGGCATAAAAAGAATGAAGTAATGCCACTTGCAGCAACATGGCTGCACCTAGAGATGGTCATCAGAGAAGGCGACGGCACCCCACTCCAGGGTTCTTGCCTGAGAATCCCAGGGACAGGGGAGCCTGGTGGGCTGCCGTCTCTGGGGTTGCACAGAGTCGGACACGACTGAAGCGACTTAGCAGCAGCAGCAGAGATGATCATACTGAGTGAAGTCAGACAGAGAAGGACAAATACCATATTGCTTATAGAGAAAGTGAAAGTGTTAGTTGCTCAGTCATGTCCGACTCTTTGTGACCCCATGGGCTGTAGCCCACCAGGCTCATGGGTCCATGGAATTCTCCAGACAAGAACACTGGAGTGGGTTGCTAATTCCTTCTCCAGGGGATCTTCCCGACCCAGAGACTGAACCCGTATCTCTTACGTCTCCTGCTTTGGGAGGCAGATTCTTCAACACTAGTGACACCTAGGGTGCCAGCTATTGCTTATATGTGGAATCTAAAAGAAAGAACAAATATCATTTTGCTTAGATATGGAATCTAAAAAAAAATGATACAAATAAACTTATTTACAAAACAGAAATAGAATTATAGACATAGAAAACAAACTTATGGTTAGCAAGGAGGAAAGAGGGATGGGGGGACATGAGGGATTTAGCATCAGCAGATATACACTATTGTATATAAAACAGATAAACAACAAGGACCCGCTGAGGTGCACGGGGAGCTGCACACAGTACCTCGTAATAACCTACATGGGAAAAAACCTACAAAAGAAAACGTGTAACTGAATCACTATACACCTGAAACTAACAAACACTGTCAACTAACTATCCTGCAATTAAAAAAAAATAGAATATGATTCCACAGTGCAGTCATTCATGGGCAAAGTAGAATTAGCTTGTCCTGGTGTTTCTGAACATTTATAATCTGTACCTCCCTCAAATACAAATAAAGCCTTTATACCCAACGTCATAAAAAATTATCAGGTAGTACTCAGAGAATTTATCCTACAAATTTTTTTTTTGAATTTTTTTAAAGTTTGGATTTTAATTTTTTCAAAAAATAAAATCATAATATGGAATATCTTTTTCAAATTTCTGTCCTTCATCCATGATGATGGGTTTAGAATCTGTGAGTTGTGTCATAATCATTTGTTTGAACTGGTTTGTAACCTGTAACATCATTAATAAATACTGAGTTGTTGTGACCAAATTTATGATTTTATTCTGCTGAAATCAGAGCATCCAAACACATTATGGTTTCAGGTTATGGTAGAGTTGGAAAACATCTTTGATAACATACAGTGAGAGTTCAAACATAATGCTGTATAACTCTTATCACTTCTGTTTGGCCCAATATTTGCAGCAATGATTTGATATATGATTTAGAAACCAACTTTAGGGTGTGGCTCTGAAGCAAAACCTTTGTGGAGCAGGGGTGCTGGCAAAGAGTTGCTTCAAGACATAGAAACTCAGAGTAAGTCACCACTCTCTCTGGCTGTCAGACAAACAAGGAGTTACTCTAACTCACTGTCAGGTTGCAAGAGTAAGAAATCACGACACAGAAAGATGATAGCACGTCTCACATCTGAAAAAACATATATATTCACAGCATTCAAAACACGGACTAACAGGATATAAAAATCGCAAGACTAGAAATAAATTTGAAATACTTCTACCTTCACAGCACTTCTGATGTTGAAATCTCTCTAATCAGACACCCAGACCACTTTGGGGTCGTAAGTCGATGATGATCAATCAGTCTACAAGCCCAGAGCGGGGCTGGCAGAGGCTCTACAGAAATGAAAGCCGGCCCAGAACTAGAAACCGTGTCATTGCCAGCCCAGACAAAGCACTGTTCCTTCCAGCATGGAAGAGCTCCAGTGAAACCCTTCCACCACCAAGCCACCGGCTCCCTTCTGGATGACATCACCTCAGGGCTGTGGACTGGTTCTGTGGCTTCCAGGCTGAATGCTGGGCAGCAGCAGTTGCTAGACCATTCTCGGTGGATGGGAATCCAGGCTCTGGGCCCAAAGAATCGCCAACCTCATGGTCAGGTTTCCAGTTTGCTTGGTTCTGACCAGGCCCAGAGTCCACTGTGTGAGAGAGGGTATCTGCCGCTCTCAATCACTTCCTCTGCCCACGACTGGCTCACTGCATTAGGTCACGCCTGTACCCACATCAACACTAAGAGTAAACACCAGAAGCAACCTAAGTGTCCATCAGCATCAAACAGATAAAGCTGCAACCCCAAAATATAAGGGAATATTTCTCAGCCATAAAAACGAATGAAATATGCCATTCTCAACAACATGGGTGCGCCTAGAGATGATCGTATTAAGCGAAGTGAGTCTTCCAAAGAAAGAGACATATCATGCGTCACATATAGGTGGAATCCAAAATTCGACACAAATGAACCTGTCTGTGAAACAGAAACTGACGTAGAGAAACTCACAAACATAGAGAACAAACTTGTGGTTGCAAAGGAGGAGGCAGGCTGGGGGAGCGATGCCCTGGGAGTTTGGGATTCACAAAGGTAGACTCTTATCTAGACGATGGATCAAGAACAAGGACCGACTGCAAAACACAGGGATTATCTCCAATACCCTATGACAGCCAGAGTGGAGAAGAACAGGAAAGCGAGTACATATATTCAAGTTAGCTTTACACCTGCACCAACACAACACTGCGAAGCTTAAAAAATTTTTCTTAGTTAAAAAAATGAATAAGAATAAACAGACATGTGTGGGTGTGTGTATTTTAGGTGAAGTGGGATGGGGGTGTTTGTGGTGGAATATGTCTCTCCAATACCTTTTTTCTTTGTTATTGAGGTACAGTTGATGTATGCCGCTGCTGCTGCTAAGTCGCTTCAGTCGTGTCTGACTCTGTGCAGCCCCAGAGACGGCAGCCCACCAGGTTCCCCTGTCCCTGGGATTCTCCAGGCAAGAACACCGGAGTGGGTTGCCATCTCCTTCTCCAATGCATGAAAGTGAAAAGTGAAAGTGAAGTTGCTCAGCTGTGTCCCGACTCTCAGCGACCCCATGGACTGCAGCCTACCAGGCTCCTCCATCCATGGGATTTTCCAGGCAAGAGTACTGGAGTGGGGTGCCATTGCTTTTTCCACAGTTGATGTATAAGATTATACAAATTACAGGTATATAAAACAGTGATTCACAATTTTTAAAGCTTATCTCCATGCATAGCTATTATAAAATACAGTATCTGCGATATTCCCCATGTGGTACAGTATATTCTTGCAGCTTATTTTACAACTAGTAGCCAGCATCTCATTTTCCTCTCTACAGCACCTCTGACTCACCTGTCCACTATTTTCTAGCCCTGAGACACATAAAAGGTAACTCTCGATTTTCTTCAGGTAAAATTTCAGAGTTCTAATGACGCACTCTGGACTTAGCTTTCAGACGACACATTTGGTTCTAAAAGGCATAGGGTTTCTCGTGATACTCTTGCAGATAAAAGTGAACGTTGAGTGCATGATGATAAACTTACCATGGGACAGTGAGTAGCCACTCCCAAAGTTTATCACACTCTGAATCACTGTCGCCCTAGTTAGGGTTTTTATGACATGCTTTGGGTTCTGTCGCTTAATATTTTTTATCACTGACATGGATTAAAAATAAAGCAAAGCAGAGGCAGATGAAAAATATCCAGCTTTAAAAATAGATTTAAATTGCGGTACAAAATTAATAAGATGGAGTTCAGGGAAGCAGGCCACATTAGAATCGTACTGGCGCTAAAAGCCGTGCGGTTCAAACCGCTGGTTCTGCGGATGAGGACACTGATCCTCAGAGAGACGAGGTGATTCACCCGGAAGCCTGCTCCGGATGGAGCCAGGCTGGGACTCTGGGTTCTTTCTCCAGTGCTGTCTGCGCTACGCTTTCATCTTCTGTACTCTGCAGATACCCTCCGGAGTACTCTCGGAAATTGATGTTTCATTCGCAGAATTCCGGATAGATTTAACAACCTGAGCGTATGAATGTAGAGTCCTTTATTTGGACCCAAGCAGACACAAATCCCTGGCATCTGTGCACAATGGACAAGGCAGAGGTGGAAAAGACATGGGCTTTTCTTTCTGCCGCAGGAAGTCTCTAAAATGTGATTTGACTTCATAACGAGCTAACTCCACTCAGATTGCACCAGCAGGCACGAAGCATCGGGGTCGAGAGCGGCTTTTGCGCATTCTGTCCGGTCGTGAGATGCCAGCCTACCCCGCGCGGGGCTGCCCCTCCAGCAGCCTCACAAAACAAGACCTCCATCGCAGGACCATCTGCAGGGAGAGGATCTGAAAATCATGACCGAAACCAAGTGTTGGTTAAAACTGGCCATGGGATACTGGCCTGGGGAAAACATGCACTTTACTTATGGGTGCGCTTGTTCATCTGTTTGGTACAAGACATTATGAAACAGCAGTGAGTGATAAGGGACTTCTTTTTAATCACGTTCAGTTCTGTCTGAAGTGATCTAAATTTTCTGTAATAAAAAGATGCTGGCAAAGCTCAGTTCTCTTTCTGATTAAAAACTGTTAATCCTCTTTGCTTTTATTAATCTAAAGTGACTCAATACTCTTTTTAAGGAAACCACAAAGAGTTACATTTTTTTGTGTGGTACCTGAATATGTTACCCACTGAGCCAAAAGATATAAATCCCAGAAGTACTTTTATTCTTTTGGCCGTTGGGCTGTACAAGCGATCTGCTGTAGAATTTTTATCGGCGTGTTTCTCACTTAACCTCGCCTAAATGTCTGTAGATTTATGAGTTGCCCCCTTGTTTTAAATCTGTGAAAGGATTTTATTTCAAAGCATAATTTATTTTATTAATAAGTAATATCTTATTTCCACATGGTGTTAGTAGGTATAGTTCAAAGACATTAAAAATCAAATGCACATTTTCTTTCTTCTCTTGAAATATCCTGTTTTTTCACAATGAGAAATATTTTGAAGTATTAGAAAAATTGGGTTGAACATAGTTTACTAGCTAAAACATTCAAAGACTATACACATTCATGTAAAAATAGCCATGATAAACTTTCCCTGAGTGGGAAATTTAAAATATTGCTGTGAACTATCCATAAAGCAAATTTCTCTGACACTATTGATTATGAAATAAAAAATATGATTCACACTGATTTTTGTCAGTGAAATAAGATAGTTAAAAGATTAAAGTTTAAAAACAAGTCAAAGCACGAACATTGATAAATGACCTTTGACTCCGTTCTCTAAACTTTAATAATAAAAAAATATGACTTTTATTTTACTATTTTATGCACTTGGATGTCATCTAGTGTATTATATTTGTAACATGGACAATATACCCAATGAATTATTTAGGTATAAAAAATGTATATGTCTTTATTTTTATAATTTATAATTTTCTGATATAAATTAAGTCAGGTCTCCAAATCTCTGTTTGGAGACTCTACTTAATTTATATCAGAAAATGTTCAGTTCAGTTTAGTTGCTCAGTTGTGTCCGACTCTTTGTGACCCCATGAAACGCAGCACACCAGGCCTCCCTGTCCATCACCAACTCCCAGAGTCCACCCAAACCCATGTCCATTGAGTCAGTGATGCCATCCAACAATCTCATCCTCTGTCATCCCTTTCTCCTCCTGCCCTCAATCTTTCCCAGCATCAGGGTCTTTTCAAATGAGTCAGCTCTCCCCATCAGGTGGCCAAAGTATTGGAGTTTCAGCTTCAACATCAGTCCTTCGGATGAACACCCAGGACTGATCTCCTTTAGGATGGACTGGTTGGATCTCTTTGCAGAAAATGTTAGCAGTTTTTAATTTGGAGGAAACTTAGTAAATTCAAGTTTAAACCCCACCATTTCAGGTTTTCCTGCAAGCCTCTCTCCTTGTGCTGTCCCCAGTTGCTTTAATCATGTCTGACTCTGAGGTTATGGGCTGTAGCCCATCAGGCTCCTCTGCCCATGGGATTCTCCAGGCAAGAATACTGACTTGGTTGTCATGCCGTCCTGTAGGGGATCTTCCAATCCAGGGATCCAACCCAGGTCTCTCTAGTCTCTTGCACTGAAAGGGGCGCTCTTTATCCCTAGCACGCCTGGGACGCCTCCTTCCCCTTGAACGCATCTAATCTGGGGAGATAGCGCGCCAAGCCCTTGAGTGCTGTTGCGGGGACTTGCTCACTGGTGTCCGCCCATGGGTGTGCCGCCCGCGGGTCTCCAGCGGCCTCAGCTCACTCCTGGAGCCACTGAGTTGATCACAGCGACAGTCCAGGGGTGGGGTCAGATCCAAAGGGTTGACCTCTGGCAGGCCCACACTTCAGACCACCTGCTGCTGGCGTTCAGGGTTATCTGGAACTTTCCCCACGGGTCGGGTCCCATGTGGGGAAAGGGCAGGTCTCCTCTCTGAGTCCCTCCCTCTCTCCCAGTGCCCTGCCATTCATTCCTCAGGCCCAGTGCCTTTCCTCTTTCAAAAGATCCTCCGTAGAGTCTGACGTTCTTGCTTCCTTCTCCCATTCTTTTTCTTCTAGCCCTCAGAAATAGTTTTTAATTTTAATTGAGTCTCTTTCTCATTTGGAACAAAAAAAAAGAAAAAGAAAAAAGACCTAGTATTTTTCCAGTTCTTTTCTCTCCTAAACTTTGATCACTATTTTTTTTTTTCCCATAAAGCTGAAGGTTTCCTGCTGGCATTATTTTCTGGTCCTCTCTTGGAGGATGAGAGTGTCAAGTCCTCGTGGCAGCACAGTGGAGAGAGAGGCACCACTAGGTCGGAAGGGAAAGAAGGGTGAGGGTGGAATGGTAGCAAAGCTGGTCTATACTTTGTAACACGGTTTGCTATACCTTTTCCCGTGTTATTTTAATCTATTTTACTTTACCTTGTTTTGTTTTATCTCATTTATGTTGGAGTGTAATTGATTAACAACGTTG
Organism: Redunca redunca; assembly: GCA_006410935.1. Classification (NCBI taxonomy): domain Eukaryota; kingdom Metazoa; phylum Chordata; class Mammalia; order Artiodactyla; family Bovidae; genus Redunca; species Redunca redunca. Next base: position 100,866 of record SJYQ01095285.1, read on the forward strand.
GGCTAGTTTCTGGTGTACAGCAAAGTGATTCAGTTATACATATACGTGTATCTGTTCCGTTCCAAATCCTCTTCCTGTTTAGCTGATTACAGAATACTGAACAGAATTGGAGATGATCATACCAAGTGGAGTGAACTGGGCAGAGAAAGATAAATGTCATGTGGCATGGCCTGTATGAGGACTCTGTAATATGATACAGATGAACTGATTTGTATAAAATAAGACACAGACTCAGAAACAGACTCAAATAAGAAACAAACTGGCAGATTTAGAGAAAGAATTTATGGTTAGCAAAGCGCGAAGGAGGCGAGTTGACAAACACACTCTTTTATTTAAAAGAGGTCTTCAGCAGGAACCTGCTCTTTCCTCTTTGTGCCCCGCATTGGCTTACTATTGTGTGCTGGGTTTAGGCAGCCGGGTCTGACTCTTTGCGACCCCAGGGACTGTAGCCCACCAGGCTCCTCTGTTAATTCTCCAGGCAAGAATACAGGAGTGGGTTGCCATGCCCTCCTCCAGGGCATCTTCCCAACCCAGGGATCAAACCCAGCTCCCCCGCATTGCAGGCGGATTCTCCACAGCTGAGCCAGCAGCAGGTGCCTGTGTGGAGAGAAGACGGGACTCTCTCACCAGGACGCAGCTCTCCAAGGGCGGGGACCCGGCTTTGTCTCGGGGCTCAGCTCCTGAGCAGGGCCTGCCGCCGGCGCGTGCGCAGTCAACACTGACTGAATGTTTGAAGAAAATGCTCAAACCCGTGTCTCCGCTGAAAGCCTGCTTAGGCCCAGCCCTGTGCTTCAGATGAATGAAGCTCTATCTTAAAACCAGACCAAGGCTCTGATCGTTTCCGAGGAGGAATAGGTCCATTTTTAGACTGCATCTTTGACATGGTAGGTATCTCTAGTGGGTCCCTTTATGATAGAACCGTCTGACAAATGCCTCGAAAGTGAGTGCTGTGCTGAAGGATGAGGATGGATGGTCTGCCTGCCAGGAGTCTGGACCCTGGGCAGCGAGTGCTGCTGCAACCTCCCACGGGGGGCAGGGGGCAGGGGACCCTCGACCACCCCATCACCTGGGCACAGCTCTCCTGCACCCAGATATGCAGAGCAGGCCGGGCTAGGTCCAACGGAATGAGTCTCACCTGTTGTCAAGTTATCTAGCCGCTTTGAGCCCCAGTTTCCTCCGATGTTAAATGAGCAGATATTGAAAGCACGTAAAGCGACGTAGGTAATACTGACTGCCAACTTAGGTGCTATTCAGTAATACTGGTTGTTGTTATTGCTGGTCTTGAACAAAGCCATTGATGTTATTGGCATGTTAGTTTTGAAAGGCATGCCAGCCAGCTGAAGCAGCAAAGAATATTCCCCCAGTTTAAAAATATTAATTTTGCAACAAACATATCCATCAGCTTTTTAGTCAGCTTTCTAGAAACTGAAAAGGAATTCTGTTGTCAGAGCCCAGACAAATTCAGCTTCTTTTATGCCACATTATCTAATCTCATAGCTATATCAAAGAATTTAGTAGTAAAAAAAAGTAAGTCCTAGAATAATATATTATTTTATACTTTGTTAAGATTGAAATGTGTCCATTCTGAATGATTCTCATCCACTGTGTTTTTGGCAGTATGTTGTTGTATCTGCTTTGAGGAAACATTAATGACCTGTAAAATTAAAAGAGTGGCTTGAGCCAAAAGCAGTTCTTGACTGTGGAATTGCACATGACTGAGAGATTAATGAAGCTTTTCAAAAGACATGTTCACTGCTTATTCCTTTTCTCAGTTAGATTTCAATTGTTAATTTCTGCATAAAATTGTCCATTTCTCTTATGAGGTGTTATATTGAGAATCTTGGGCAGCAATTTGTTTTGTAAGCTGGAGATAGAATTTGAGGGGTGCAGAAGAAGGCTGTACCTTGGATTCTCATTTTGGAAGATGGACAAGAGGATTCTAGGAGTTCATTCTGAGAGATCATCTGAAGATTCGATTAAGAAACTAATTTGGCACAAGACAAGAAGGTCATTCAATGGTGACGTCTAAAGACTTTTGGCAGCTGGAGTTCTGTGATCAGAGTTACTTTTTGGTCACACTCTGCAGCATGTGGGATCTTAGTTCCCCGACCAGTCTTTTATTTTTAAGCAACTGATTAGCTGATTATAGGAGGGTGGTGTAACAGGATCCCTCGTTAAAAAAAAAAAAATTCCATAATGTGGAGAGATTTTTCACAAGACCCAAGTGGAATATATTGTTTAGCAATCAACAGATTTGTGCTCCCAGGATTTTTCGCACAGAAGCCTAACAGTATTTACAAATTTTGCATTTATAGTTACCCATGATGGCTGAAAGAAACACTGTTTATTAAGACTTATTATTATCTTCACTCCATTCTAAATTTCTTGGATTATCTAAATTATAAATTAATGTTTATTCATTATTTAAAATAAAAATTCCATCTGAGATTTTAACTCACTTATTTTATTCACTTTATTCTTATTCTTCCTGGTTATCTTTCTAAAACATAAGGATTAAATGATACTTGTCCCAGAATGGAATAGTCAAGATTGCTTGCTATCCTTCTATAATCTCAGGCTGTAATCAACCAGGAGGCTGTATTTTTTTCTTGTGCTGTTTGGAAAGAGTGCTACAAATCTTCTTGAGACCTCAAAGAGTTATTTGTATTAAATCAGAGATTGTCTTAAGCATCTAATTCTCTGAGTTCTACCTTCTAATTGCTTATTCTTTCCAAATGACTCAGGGCACCAATGGTGACAAGCAGAGTAAGATTTAAAAGAAAGAAATCATTTAAAATCCACCTTAAAATATTTTCCTTGAGACAAAGCATAAGCATGCGGGGACTGTTTTTAAACAATAACACCGGTCCCTTCATTAGAAAATAAAGTACGTTCTCCTCAGATTTCCCACAGGCTTTATTATTATGCAGTTTTGATAATGAGTTTGATCAGGTATTTTCCTCTTTGATTCAAACTGCCCTCCCTAGAGAAACAGTCCATAGGGAAGTAATCTTCTCAATTCAAATTTCCCATGCCAGGACCACTGACAATCGTGGCATCCGAAACCACTAAAATCATTAAGT
>SJYQ01095285.1:124577-186564 GCA_006410935.1 Redunca redunca
ATGTATAATGAAGAGTATGTATGGTATAAAATTCTGTGTAAATATAGAATAGTAATTTAGAATTCTCTATATTATATATAAGAATTCTATAGTCCCAGTAGAATTTTTGCCCAATCAGATTTTCTCTTTAGGCAGAATAACGTAAAATACAATAATAAAACTGTCTTTCCTGGCAAAGCACTTTCTGTTGATCACGATAATGCAGCCTGGGGGAGAATGGTTTTTATGACACTTGTGTGCTTAGAGTTACTTGAAGACGTAAAGTCAGGTCAGCTTGGAAGGTGGAGGCTGAGCTGAAAATTGATTAGAGGTAAGAGATTCTTCAGATGCCTTTGTCATATTTTGGAGAAAGTTATTCGAAAGCTCAGTTAGTAAGGGGCCGTGTACGTAGTTAAATAAATAAATCTATGTGAACAGAAGGTGTTTGTCTAACTGAGAGTTATTGGAACATACATTTCCCAAGTCACTTAGACCTAATGCAAAGCGGGTCGTCAACAGAAAGGTTTTAGTTAGGTCATCCTTAAACACACGCCTACTTCCAAATTGCCCGTGTCACTGCTCTTGGCCTCATCACAGTCTTGCCGGCTGGCTGAGGGTCAGCAGCTGGGGGAGCGGTGCTGGAAACTGAGCCGGGTTTTGCTTCTGATGACGCTGTGCGCACGGCCTGCCCACGAGCAGACCTGTACGGTGCGTTGCGCCACAGCTCTTTCAGGCAAAAGCTCAGAGTCAGTTTCCTGTTTGCCACACCCTCCCAGGAACTCTCCATATGGAAACACCCAGTTCATTTCCAAGAGAAAGAAGTCTGACTTAGCCTGTTGACGTGTTAGTCCAGTGTTAGTCCAGTGTCTTGTTGAAGGGATGAATGTTGTTATGGAGAAGATCATAAACTCAAACTTAGGGAAGACATTTCCTCAGTGACTAACTGAAAAGCTTTGAGGAAAATTAAATATTTATAACATAAAAATTATGTTATGTGTAGATCCTATGATGTGGAAATCGAACAATAATTTTATTTTATTCTTTGATAAATCTGCTGCTCTTAAAAGCATTCCTTAATATGTGCATTGTCTGTTTTAACATTGGCATTTCACTGCCTCTTTTCCCATCTCTGGGATCACAGACACGTCATCCATCAATAGACATTCCCTTGATCTTAAAAGTTCTCTCTCTCTGTATCTCTGTCTCTCTCTCTTTCTCCACTTTTCTCTCTCTGTCTCTAAGGAGTACCACATATCCTGGTACATATTGTACTACACTTTGGGAAGCTCTTCATTTCAAGATCTCACACAATTAAAATGAGCTTGTTCCTTCCTTAGCAATGTTTAAAGTTTAATTTTCTGCAGTTTAAGTTTGTTGATAACGAGTAGTAGCTATATTTATGAACACTCTGGACAATATAATCCATCCTATTTAGAAGGCTAAATTATTTATAAATGTATTCTAGACAATGTATTGATTTTTTTCTGTAAATAATCAATTGTTCTGGGATAGAAGCATATTACCCTCCATTTCATATGCTGCTGTTTGCAGTTTATGCTTAGATTTTCAACTCCAGCCCTTGGGGGTTCCTTTCTGGTTTTCTATGTTTGAAAAAGTGCTTATTTCTATAAGTAAAAATGAAATGTAATCATCATTTAGTTTGTAATTTAGCTAGCAACTTCTACTATTTTCACAAAATGTAGCAGGTACTTTGTGAATCCAGGTCTCTAGTATTTGGAAAAGCTTGTAAATCACCTGCTCCATCTCTTCAAATTTGATGGATAAGAAAACTAAGTTCTGACCAGTCAAATTGTTTCTTCAAGATCATGAAGCTGGTTAATAGAGAATTTCTCAAAATTAATTTTCAAATAAAAAGTGTGTTTCATCCACTGAAAGCTTTATCAATGAAACAAAACACTTAAAGTAAAATGGAAATCATTTCATTGTCAATGCGCACCTGAACTATTTTTTTGTTGTTTGGTTGCTAAGCCATGCCTGACTCTTTGTGGCCCCCTGGACTGTAGCCCGCCAGGCTTCTCTGTCCGTGGGATTTCCCAGGCAAGAACAGTGGAGTGGCTTGCCATTTCTTCCCCCATGGGATCTTCCCAGCCCAGGGATTGAACCCAGGTCTCCTGCATTAGCAGGTGGACTCTTCACCAGTGACCCACCAGGGAAGCCCACAAACTACTTAGAAAATAAAATTATTATTTCACACACACACACAAATACACAAATACACACACACACACACACACACACACATATATGAGCTTGAAATTTCATTACAATTAAAAGTGTCAACATTCTTTTTCTTCTAAAGCTTTACAGGAGCAGTGTCCTAATTGTGCTCTCAAACGCCTTTGGCTACATCTGCAGCAGAGTCACTACATAACAGTCCCAACCCAATTGTGATCAGATGGACAGCCTTTGCACGTTTGTACTGCATGTGCAAAACACATTTACAGGGAGTTGTGGTGTCACAGGACAATGATGATGATGTCTGGACGAAGCTCAGAACAGCACTTCGGTGAACTTGCTCCTGGCTATAAAGAAGTAGCCTTCAATTAAATCAAACACACTGTTGGTCTGACTGTGAATCAAGAGGAAAATTCTCACACGGATGCTCACAGTTTAATTTAGTCCAAGAAGAATAAATTTCTAGGTACCATCTTTATTATAGATTCTCATAGCTACCTCTTTATTCCCATGGAACATGTAAATCATTTTGTTTTATGGATGAAATTGATGCTTTAGTATATAAATATTTCAAATCTTGCTAGAGTATTTCGGAAATGCTTTTAGATGTAGGATTTCATAGCCTGCTAACAAAGCTGGGATTTAATCTTTAATAATCGTGCATCATAAATTGAATTTATCTGGTTGTTGGGTGGCTCAGTGCTTATACAGTTTTAGTATTCGGGGAGCAGCTATGTGAATTTTATTAAGCAAATGGTCTCTGCAATGCAGAGTGGTGTCCATTACAGACGCCACATCAATCTGATAGCTACACGGAGAAAGGGCAGAATCAGCAAGGAAATAGACTTATCAAGCCTTGAATCACTTTAGAAAAGAAAATGTTACAGTTTTTCAGTTTTATTCAGGACTGGAAAATGTTAATGTATTGGGTTCAATGAGCAAAGTGTGAATAAAGTAATAGCAAGCTATGTTACAGATGTGTTTTGAACAATCAACAGTTGGAGAGAAAAACAGGAAACTCTAATGCTGGTCTCCTGCTGATGTGTGCCATTTTTTTTCTGTGCACACAGGAAAGGTTAGAGTCAGTTTATGTGACCCGTCTTCTCTGTCAGACCAGACCCCTTAACTGCCGCATTCCCAGTCCTACCCGGGACACACTGTCACTCTCCCACACGACACCACATCAGTGAGATGGCTCCATTTATTCAGTTTCCGCAACTCGAGTATTTTTGTTATCTAGATCTTAAAGATACATACCTTTTTTAACTATGGGTTTATTGCTTAGACACTAGAAAGTAAACACTTAGAAAAATAACATGTAAAGCCACTGTTGTACAGAATGAAGTAAGTCAGAAAGAGAATTACAAATATTGTATATTAGTGCGTATATACGGAAGCTACAAAAATGGTCCAGATGAACCTCTCTGCAGGGCAGGAACAGAGACACAGAGGTAGAGAATGGCGGGGACACGGGGTGGAGGAGGAGGGGAGAATTGAGAAAGCAGCGCTGACACATAGAGGCTACCACGTGTGAGCTAGCCTGCCGCGGACTCGGCGGCACAGCATCGGAGCTCGGCTCTGCGCTCCGCCATGGCCCGGGGTGGGGTCGGGGGTGGGAGGCAGGCTCAGGAGGGAGGGGACAGATGTATCGTATCCCTGATCACGTGGTTGCACAGCAGAAGCTAAGACAACTCTGTAAAGCGGCCATACTCCAAGAAAATAAGTAAGTCAAGTAAAACACAAGCAAAAAAACCACAGTATTCAATGGCACTGAGTCTTTCGTTGGGTATATAGAGTACATCTCATCAGTCTCATCATTTCACAAAAGGCTAAAAAAAAAACTTAAAACTTATCTGCCATTTAAAAATTGCATTTAGATGTTAATTAGAAGCAGAAACCAACCTTTAAAAAAACCAGCAATTTGCAAAAAGCAGATAAGAGTCACTGCCAGGTTGTTTATCAAGCACGCTAGTTCCTAATCTGGGTTTGGTTTATTGGAGTGTGCTTCTTTTGGAGAACATTACCATCGGTGGCTACCCTATGACTTCAGTCTTTCTAGTGTGTGATATGGTGTAACTGATGTGAGATGAAATCATTATATTATCCTATCTGCACATCACCCGTACCTGGTGACAATTAACTTTGTCTATAAATAGCTTAAAATTTTAACCCTTTCTATATGGTTTTTCCAGTGGTCATGTATGGAGGTGAGAGCTGGACTATAAAGAAAGCTGAGTGAGGAAGAATTGATGCTTTTGAACTGTGGTGTTGGAGAAAACTCTTGAGAGTCCTTTGGACTGCAAGGAGATCCAACCAGTCCATCCTAAAGGAGATCAGTCCTGGGTGTTCATCCGAAGGACTGATGTTGAAGCTGAAACTCCAATACTTTGGCCACCTGATGGGGAGAGCTGACTCATTTGAAAAGACCCTGATGCTGGGAAAGATTGAGGGCAGGAGGAGAAGGGGACAACAGAGGATGAGATGGTTGGATGGCATCTCCAACTCGATGGACATGGGTTTGGGTGGACTCCAGGAGATGGTGATGGACAGGGAGGCCTGGTGTGCTGCGGTTCATGGGGTCGCAAAGAGTCAGACATGACTGAGCGACTCGACTGAACTGAACTGAACTGATGTAATACTGATTTAAAATTTTGCTAGGCTTTCCCATATAACAAATGTGAATGATTTAAGTTAATATGGCTTAATCCTAGACACGTAAAAGTATCTGGAGGATTAAATATATTTATAACTAGCAATATGAACGATGGGGAAACTGAAATGTATCTTTTATATTTCTGCTTCTTTGATTTACTGGTACATCACTTTGAAAAGACGTCCTCAAAAGCAGGTAGCTTGCTCTTCCAACCCCAGAACGTAGGACTTCTTTGCAAAGCAGAAATAGTGACATAGATGTAGAGAACAAAGGTACGGCCGCCAAGGAGTGGGTGGGGGTGGGATGAACTGGGAGACTGTGAGTGACTCATATTCACGCTGATCCTGCGGGTGAGGGCCTGCTGCATGGTGCAGGGGACTCTCCTCAGCGCTCTCTGGTGATCTAAATGGGAAGGAAACCCAAAAAAGACGGGAGATACATACACATATGACCCTTTCACTTCGCTGTACATGGACACTGATGTAACACGGTAAAGCAACTGCACATCAGTAAAATTTCAAAAGCAGACAAAAGCAAATAAAGAAAGTAGGTAGCCTAAAGGGACCTTATACATCGTGCTTGCTGCAGCGCTCAAATTACAGACCTGGTCACTTGTTGCAAACGTGACTATAATGTTATGAGCTTAACCAGCAGTTTCTTGGACAGTTAGAAAGGAATTCCAGTAATCCATTTCCCATCCAATTCAGAATTTTCATTCTGTACAGAAGAGTATGCATTCTGTTTGTAAATACACTGAACGCATTGACCTCAGCCTTCACATGAGAACTTTGAGAAAAAATTAATAGTCAATATTATGTGTGCCACGGTCCTTCAGTCATGTCTGATTCTTTGTGACCCCACAGACTGTAGCCCACCAGGCTCCTCTCTCCATGGAATTCTCCAGACAAGATACTGGAATGGGCTGCCATTTCCTTCTCCAAGGAATCTTCCTGACCCAGGGATAGAACCTGTGTCTCTTATGTCTCCTGCATTGGCAGGCTTTTTTTTTTTTTTTTTTTAACCACTAGCGCCACCTGGGTATACCCAACCAGAATTTTTATTTATGGTTGAATAATCCTGATTCTTCCAAGCTTTCTTCTCTGATCATTTTCCTAAGATACCTTTTTTCTAGCCATCCTTTTATAGATAAAAGTTAGTGCAAAATTGTATTTCAAAATCCTTTTGAAGAGACTATAGTATAGATAAATGTAGCATTTGACACTTTTTTCTAGCTATGGAATCTGGCTCTTCCTTTAGTTGAACAATATTGAAGTGGTTCGATTTTTTCATTAGGGTGCAAAAAGCATGGCTCCTAAGCCATTTATATCCCCGTGTGGAAAGACACACACCATTTGATGTCGTCACAGATGTACATTTTCAATGTTACCCACGCAACAGGACATATTGAAAGTGTGGAATGGCAAAAAAAGATCATCCAAGTTATGTAAAGTTTAATTCTCTACCCCATTAAAACTTTGAATGGGATTCTAGTAAATACACGAAGGCACTTTTCCTATCAAAACTGACGCCTTAGGAAACTGTTATTGCAACAGTGCACTCGATTTCTAAAACAAAATGAAAATGCCTTCATGTCTATGCAGTTCTCCCCCTTTAGTGGGGTTGTTCCGTTCTATTTTCCACATGTCTCCATGAGAAATCTCTCCTCTTCCTACTCTCCCAGGTCCCTAAAAAATAGCACCTGCAAGGCTCAGTGGGAAAGAAACTGTCAGCCCCGGCAGGAGACACAAGAGATATGGGTTCAATCCCTGGGTCGGGAAGCTCCCCTGGAGGAGGGCATGGCACCCACTCCAGGGTTCCTGCCTAGAAAGGACAGAGGAGCGTGGCAGGCTGCAGTCCATGGGTCTGCAAAGAGTCAGACACGACTTGAAGAGACTTACCAAGCATGTATGTATAGTTGACCTAACAATATTTTATTTTAGTTGTACAACATTAGTAATTTGATATGTTTATAGACATTCAAGGATCAGTGCTATTTACATAAAGCCTCCAACTTAAAAGGCAGAGCTCAAAATAAAAAAAAAAAGAAATAAGACATTTTTGGAAGCAGAGACAATGTATGGAAAAAAGGTCAAAATCTCTTATTAAAAGTGTTGTTAAAAGCCAGCAAAAATGCTACAGAAATTTTACAGATAAAGTTGAAGAAATTTCCTGCAAAGTCAACATATGAAATTTCTGGAAAAAAAGAGAGAGAGAGAGAGATGGAAAATTAAGAGGGGATAAAAGTATAAAAGTCAAAGAAGTACAACATCCCAATAATAGAAGTGCTAGAAAGAAAGATAAACACTGAAGAGAGAAAGCCACCAATTAAATAATTTATGTATGTTTCTCACAGCTGAAATGTGTGAGACTGATGACTCTGACATGAGTCATCAGAAGGAAGGGGGTCCCCCGAATGCTCAGCAAAGCAGTGCAAAACTGATTCCAATCAAGGTACATTCACAGGAAACTTCAGAACTCTGGGAGCAGAGATAAGAGTCTACCAGCTTTTCCAGGGATGGAACAATATACAGGGGTCACACGCAGAGGAGGAGGAATCAGAATGGCTTCAGGCAGCTGAAGAGCAAATCTAGAGATGGGAGACAATGGAGCGGTATCTACAAGATTCTCAGGGGAAATTAATACAGGCCCGAGGCTCGACACCCAGCCAAGCCATAAATCAAAGGTGAGGGACGCGACACTCAGTGTGGCCAAGGTAATCTATCTTGTCCCCTCCTCAGGAAGCCACTGTGAATTCTGCTTCATTAAGACGAGGGTCTGCCCAAGGTGGGGGCGTGGATGCAGGGGAAATGGAAAGGGGCTTGGGGACCCTGATCAAATGAAAATTCCAGGCACACAGCTGTGTATGTAGAGAAGGCAATGGCACCCCACTCCAGTACTCTTGCCTGGAAAATCCCATGGACGGAGGAGCCTGGTGGGCTGCAGACCACGGGGTCGCTAAGAGTCGGACACGACTGAGCGACTTCACTTTCACTTTTCGCTTTCATGCTTTGGAGAAGGAGATGGCAGCCCACTCCATTGTTCTTGCCTGGAGAATCCCAGGGACGGGGAAGCCTGGTGGGCTGCCATCTGTGGGGTTGCACAGAGTCGGACGCGACTGAAGCGACTTAGCAGCAGCAGCAGCAGCTGTGTACGGGGCATAAGAGAAAATCAGTGCAGAATGCGGCCGGTCAGGAGTCCTCAGAACAGACGTCCCAGAAGGTGAACTTTATCGCTCAACTGAGAAGTACTGAGAGGAGGTTCAGACAGTGAGTGGAGAGTCTAGATTGGAATTAGTGTTGGTATATGAAAAAAATATACATCCGAAAGTAGGACAGCTGTTAACTCCAGAGGATGAAAAATTGATTAAGAAAGGAAAACGCTTTCAGTGTACAATATGGGTCAGAAAAGCAATTACTTATTCATAACTGTGTAATCTCTGATCTAACCAAAGCTACGCAAACTATATTAAAAAGGTAGGAGAAGTTTGTGTGTGTGTTGTGTGTGTGCCTGGTGTATATTTGTGGTAAGAGCAAAGAACATGAGAGTGAAAGACAGCTAAAAATGATCTTTTGTGGATTTGTAAGGAAATGGACAATACTTAAAATGTAACAAAAAGCCAAGAGGTAGCCATATAATCCTCTGGCTAAAGTATAAAACTATATACCAAAACAACCAGCTAAGCTTGTTGGAAATGGTGCGTCTATATCAGGGAAAAGTAAAAATAAAAGCGTTGGTTGCTCAGTCGTGTCTGACTCTTTGCAACCCCAGGCCCCTCCGTCCATGGAATTCTCCAGGCAAGAACACTGGAGTGGGTTGTCATTTCCTTCTCCAGAAGATCCTCCCAACCCAGGGATCAGATCCTGGTTTCCTGTATTGCAGGAAGATTCTTTACTGTCTGAGCCACCAGGGAAGCCCCTTAGTCAGAAAAACTGGAGAAAAAGGCAGGAGTTCGTTATGAGCCTAAAAGGACTTCTTGACTTTTCTAGGTTTGTGTGTGCATAAATAAGTTTAACAGAAATTAAAAGCAACCTTTAAAAAGCCAGACTGAGATCCTGGCTTCAGGATTTCCCAACCACATAAATTTATAACACTTTAATCTCTACCTTAGCCACGTATCATCACATGATCACACTTTTTACAGGGTCGTCAAGGGACGAAAGTTGTATTTTTGGTGTTTTGACTTTAGATCTAAATCCAAAACCAACCTTTTAGCTTCCTATCTCATATTCCTTTCAAGTATCTGAGCTTGTTGTCCTCAGCATGGCTGACAATACTTTCCCACTGTGAATTCCTTCCTATTTCCTGTCCTCAGAGCTTTCTGCTTTTTCTTGACCCCTTAATCCCCCTAAGCCACGTACTTAGCCATTCACTTCTGCTTCCCTAACAGCCAAGGGACCCTCAGCTGCTCCAATTTTCTCTAGTGTAAACCTCCGACTCCTTTCTAGCTATGTCCTTGGCAAGTTCCAAAAGATCTTGAGACAAGAATGAACTCCTTTACTAACTTATGTAGATGACCATTCTATCCTATGAGCCTGAAAATAGTGCCGTCACCCCTTTTTTCATATTCAGTGAATAATTTTAATTTCTCGACTTATTTTCACTTATAATTTTTCAACTTTCCTCTCTTACCTATAAAAATATCCCTTATATTTTATCATTTCCTATCCAATAAAATATCCTGGATTTTTTTTTTTGAGGCCAGTTTTTTTTAATGAGGTCAGTTCCTTCTGTGTTTGTGGTGGGCAAAATTCTAATAAGCCATTTCTTTAGCTCCAGAATTCCTGGTCTTCACCAGGTGCACACCTTATCTCAGGTATTCAATCAAACATTTGTCTAGTACTTCTGTGAAGGGATCACCAGGGGTGATTAATGTCTTAGCTCTTAGCCAGTTCATTTCAGTTGCTCAGTCATGTCCCACTCTTTATGACCCCATGGACCCCAGCACGCCAGGCCTCCCTGTCCATCACCAACTCTCGGAGCTTGCTCAAACTCATGTCCATGGAATCAGTGATGCCATCCAACCATCTCATCCTCTGGTATCCCCCTCTGCTCCTGCCTTCAATTTTTCCTAGCATTAGAGCCTTTTCCAATGAGTCAGTTCTTCGTATCAGGTGGCCAAAGTATTGGAGCTTCAGCTTCAGCATCAGTCTTTCCAATGAATATTCAGGACTATTTCCTTTGGATTGACTGGTTTGATCTCCTTGCAGTCCAAAGGACTCTCAAGTCTCCAACACCACAGTTTCAAAAGCATCAGTTCTTTGGCTCTCAGCTTCCTTTATGGTTCACTGGAAAAATCATAGCCTTGACTAGACAGACCTTTTTAGGCAAAGTAATGTCTCTGCTTTTAATATGGTGTCTAGGTTGGTCATAGCTTTTCTTCCAAGGGGCAAGTGTCTTTTAATTTCATGGCTGCAGTCACCATCTGCAGTGGTTTGGGAGCCCAAGAAAATAAAGTCCGTCCCTGCTTCCATTGTTTCCCCAACTATTTGCCATGAAGTGATGGGACCGGATGCCATGATCTTAGTTTTCTGAATGTTGAGTTTTAAGCCAACTTGTTCACTCTCCTCTTTCACTTTCATCAAGAGGCTCATCAGTTCCTCTTTGCTTTCTGCCATCAGGGTGGTGTCGTCTGCATATCTGAGGTCTTAATCCGTTGAGATTAAATGAAGAGTTTATGAGGGCACTGGTGGGAGTGGGGGCTCTGACCTACTCCCACGACTTCACGAAGAGCAGAGTTCCCTCTAGCAGGCTGCAGAAGACTGAGTCAGAGCTTTGAAGAAACGCTGCCTGGAGATGGAAAAGGATGCATGCCCAGGAGCGCAGATGGCCTCCTGGGCTCCCTGGCGACTCACGACGGTAAAGAATCTGCCTATAATGCAGGAGACCCAGGCTCGGTCCCTGGGTGGGAAAGATTCCCCTAGAGAAGGGAATGGCAACCCACTCTAGTATTCTTGCCTGGAGAACTCCAGGGGCAGAGGAGCCTGGCGGGCTACAGTCCAGGAGGTAGCAAAGAACTGGACACGGCTGAGCAGCTAACACTCTTGGGTCTTGGAGCAGCCCCTGTTAACAGCCAGCTCAGAAATCAGGGCATCAGGAAGGAACTGTCTTTAGCCAAGAACAAGATGTGGGCTTCTGAGCCAATTGCTCCCAGGGCTTCTAGATGAGGGCCCAGCCCCCGGGAACCTTGACTGCAGCTTTGTGAAACCCTGAACAGACAGCCCTGCCGTCACACTGGACTTCTGACCCACAGAGCTACGAGCTAATCAGTGGGCATTCATTATACATTTTTTGTATTACAGTACTGAAATCTGAATATAAATGATCACTGCATGTTTCTGAGTTTTCAAATAATTGATTTAAACATCCAGTTTATTGTTAAATCACGATATTTTAATATTTTGTACAATATCCTTTTTCTAAACATTTTAAAAACTGGCAGTAACTGATCCCAGCAGTTGACTGCAAGGTAAGATTCCACATATGCAACTTTCTAGCATTAACCTCAGTCACTAAACCATACAGATTTAAATAAAACTGTGCTCTCCAATGCAAGAAACAGACATTTAATTAAAGATGGCTTCTGCCATTGAGTAAGCCACATTCTTTACATGGTGGTCCAAAGCACACTGCTGTCCTGCCTCTCCATAGTGTTTAATTTTCTCTCCTTGAGAAATTTTAGCTTTGAACTATTCCTCTGGGAATACAGTGTGGAGAGTCAATGTTAATGACTCTAAACTTACCAATACTCCTAGTTCTGGTGGCATCTTCTTCTGAGAGCTAAAGTCTGCTTCCTTGTAGAGTCTGGGGTTCTTTCATTTTGCTTGAAGACTAGCTCTCAAGAGTGGGACACGGCTGAGCAGCTAACACACTCATTCCCTCCTGGCCCTTTCTTCCCCCATCTCCAAGTATGCAGTGGTGTCTAAAGCCAGTGAGAGTTGCCTTCTGTACATCAGACGGAGTCTTTGCACATGTCCTCATCTTTCTTGCCCTCAGGGTGCTGTTAAAACAAAGATGCAGCTTCTTAAGGAACCTCCATACTATTCTTCATAAGGATTGTATCAATTTACATTCCCACCAAGAGGGTAGGAGGGCTCCCTTTTCTCCACACTCTCACCCCAGTTTTTGAAACTGGGTCATTTGTAGTGACATGAACAGACCTAGAGTCTGTCATCCAGAGTGAAGTAATTTAGAAGGAAAGCGAAAAAAAAAATAATAACATATTAGCACATATATGTGGAATCTGTAGAAATGGTACAGATGCCTCTATTTCCAGGCCAGGCATGGAGCCGAAGATGGAGAGAGTGGACCTGCGCTGCGTAGCGTGGGCAACCATGGTGCTGCGGCAGGGAGCGCGGACAGGCCTTCTGTGGTGGTGGGAGGCAGGGGCGAGGCCCAGAGGGAGGGGAGGTGGGCGTCCACACAGCTGATTCACTTCCGTGAAGAGCAGAGTCTGAGCAACACTGTGAAGCAATCACACTCCAGTAAAAACAAGCGGGCACATATGTGGGAAGGGGATTCCCACCCGCCCAAAGGACGGGCAGGTGTGATTTCCTCCAACCACCGCATGGCATCACTTTCCCTTTTGTCTCTTCACTCACCGTCTCGGGCCGTCTTCTCAGGAGACGCCTTCCTGGGACACCTCCTGGAGCGTCTTGTGTTTCTCCCATTCACTGAAAACGTCTAGAGACTCAGTTTATCGCACTTTCTCTCAGTCTTCCAGGTCATTCTCTGACTGTCTGAAAGCAGCTCCAGCACTGGTGTCTGATTTTGCCCATCATCCCACTGAAATCGATCATGGCATTTCCTTTTTAAAGAAAGGGGATAAATTATCCTCAATCGATCATTAGTGTCTACAGGTCTGGAGGGCACATATTTGAGAGGCTACTTATGTGTGAAGCAGTATGTGACCTACAAGTCACTCAGTCGCGTCCAATTCTGGGGACTGTAGCCCACCAGGCTCCTCTGTCCATGGGATTCTCCAGGCAAGAATACTGGAGGGGGTTGCCATGCCCTCCTCCAGGGGGTCTTCCCGACCCAGAGATAAACTCATGTGTCTTATGTCTCCTGCTTTGTAGGCAGATTCTTTTCCACTAAAAGCCACCTGGGAAGCTCTTACAAGACAGTTCAGTTCAGTTCAGTTCAGTTCAGTCACTCAGTTGTGTCCGACTCTTTGCAACCCCATGAATCGCAGCACGCCAGGCCTCCCTGTCCATCACCAACTCCCGGAGTTCACTAAGACTCACGTCCATCGAGTCCGTGATGCCATCCAGCCATCTCATCCTGGGTCATCCCCTTCTCCTCCTGCCCCCAATCCCTCCCAGCATCAGAGTCTTTTCCAATGAATCAACTCTTCGCATGAGGTGGCCAAAGTACTGGAGTTTCAGCTTTAGCATCATTCCTTCCAAAGAAACCCCAGGGCTGATCTCCTTCAGAATGGACTGGTTGGATCTCCTTGCAGTCCAAGGGACTCTCAAGAGTCTTCTCCAACACCACAGTTCAAATGCATCAATTCTCGGTGCTTAGCCTTCTTCACAGTCCAACTCTCACATCCATACATGACCACAGGAAAAACCATAGCCTTGACTAGACGGACCTTAGTCGGCAAAGTAATGTCTCTGCTTTTGAATATGCTATCTAGGTTGGTCATAACTTTCCTTCTAAGGAGTAAGCGTCTTTTAATTTCATGGCTGCAATCACCATCTGCAGTGATTTTGGAGCCCCCAAAATAAAGTCTGACACTGTTTCCACTGTTTCCCCATCTGTTTCCCATGAAGTGATGGGACCAGATGCCATGATCTTCGTTTTCTGAATGTTGAGCTTTAAGCCAACTTTTTCACTCTCCTCTTTCACTTTCATCAGGAGGCTCTTTAGTTCCTCTTCACCTTCTGCCATAAGGGTGGTGTCATCTGCATATCTGAGGTTATCGATATTTCTCCCGGCAATCTCGATTCCAGCTTGTGCTTCTTCCAGCCCAGCATTTCTCATGATGTACTCTGCACAGAAGTTAAATAAGCAGGGTGACAATATACAGCCTTGACGGACTCCTTTTCCTATTTGGAACCAGTCTGTTGTTCCAGGTACCAAACTCAGTGGAAAATAAGACCGTAGAAAATAAAATAAATTACCAGGAAATGAGGAAATTTTTGATAGCACTGAAATGACCACAAAATTCAGAAAGGAGAGGACAGAGGCTTACGTGTAGCTGACCCACTTTGCCTACAGCAGAGGCGACTTTGCAGAGCAGCTAGACGCCAATGAAATTAATTAAAGTCAGAAAAGCAATAACACAAAAATGAGTGTACAGATCAGAAGGTAATTTGGCTACCAAATGCCTACTTTACATTTATCACTTCCCAACCTTACCAAAACACTTGACCATGTAAAATTGACTCAGGAACTGCCTTGTTCTTCTTTGAAGAAAAACAAAAATCTGTCCATGTTTTGTATTCTGTGAGAAATAACTTGATGACGGCAGAGGAACAGCCGCATGACTGAGAGCGTTCCTCTTCAATGTCCTGAGATTCACAACGCCCTGTCTCAGAGGCAAACTGTGGGCATAACTCCTCACTCTTTCCAGAGGCCACATTTCCATTATAGAAGCTCCTGCCAATTAGCGGCCCCAAATTAGTAGGAGGAATACCAGAAAGGAGTAGGCCAGGCATACCTAACAATTTCAAATCCACCCCCAAACTATTTTTAAAATGTTTACGAGTAATTAGGTTCAGCGTTTCACCACATTTTACTCAACAAAAATCAAGACCAAATGTTCCAACTCCCATTTACAAACAAGAATTAGCAGGTAATAACAGCACTTTTTGTGAAATGTATACCATGTTGGATCAATTCTGCAAAAACACTGGGGAGTTTTGCTGTGAGATGACCAGTGCTTCCAGAGGTCATCTCACACTCTGAAGGACACCTGTGAAACACCTACATGCTCGGGGTGAGGAAGGGTCTTTCCTGAGGGTTGTGCCGGAGTTTAGGTTTTCCTGAAGGGTCCTTGCTTATGGGCACTAAGATGTCACACTTGGAATTTTCAGGCATTCTCAACATCCCACGCTCTATTTTCCACTTTCAAAGTCAAACTCTCTTTGTAAATCTCACGGCCACCATCCTCCCACTCCGCCTGGGGACATTTCTGACCATCTTTGTCACAGTTTCAGTATCATTCTTCTACAGTTGTACCCAGTTTTTCCCGTTCATTTTTCACACTCAAATCGCCCAGTTTTTATTTCTCATATTAATTTATGCTTGTGTTCCTTGCAAGTTATTTAACCTTTCTGAATTGTTATTTTTCCCATTTGATGGGGAAAAAAAGTAGCTTAATGACATCTAAATTACAAGGTTTGATGGACAATTAAGAAGTTAAATGTGATAAGCTACCAAAAGGCAGAAAACTGAAAATGTCCCTGTAAGCCAAATGTTATCTTCTTGATTTATCCTTTCATTTTCGTTTTATTTTTTCTTAATTAGAATGTTACTTTTATAATACATAATAGGTTTGCTTTTCCAATTTGTGTATCTGATTTGAGCAGACTCAAATCAACTAGCTTGCACTCCAGGGTCCTGCTTTAGATTTTTTTATATTTCCTTAGGCGTCTGTGGCCTTATTTGTCTTACCTCCAACAGCTAGGAATTTCAGGAGGCCAGTGTGTTTAAAATAGGCTTGCTGGTGGCCAGCACTGGTCAGCGGCCACAGCCTCGGCTCCATCCATTTCAAAAGGCGTTTGGTAGAGCTGGGTGTTTCTGAGCCCGCTCCCCAGGGAAGGTGGGGTGGGGCTGCCCAGGGTATGTGTGGGATCATGGTCAAAGGCGTTTTGGATTCCACAGCTCATACCTGGCCTACAGTCCTTCGTATCCCTCACCACTGCCAAGTAAGTCCCTCAAGACTGCCCTTCCTGCTGCAGCCACAGCCCCCAGCTCATAGGTCGCCCACGTGACCTGCCTGGGGAGAAAATGGGACCACATCTTATATTCCATTATAGATCAAACATTTTCATTGGCCACGCAGGCCTTTACCTCTGCAAGAAAGAAGCAAACAAGCATGCTCTGTTCATGTGTTTAGTTCCCTAGGTTCCCAAGCTCTCTTTCAAGTAAGAATAAAAGCTCAAGAGTTCATTGTTTTGTTTTGTTTTTCCTCTAAAAAGCCACCATCTCATCCCATTAGTTAAAGAGCGATAGTTAGGGAGTTTAGGATGGACATGGACACACTGCTGTATTTAAAATGGATAGCCAGCAAGGACCTAGTGTACAGCACAGGGGACTCTGCTCAATGTTCAGTGGCAGCCTGCATGGGCGGGGAGTTCGGGGGAGAATGGATGCTTGTATATGTTTGCCTGAGTCCCCCTGCTGTGCACCTGAAACTATCATGGCATTGTTAACTGGCTATACTCCAATAAAATTTTTAAAATTAATAATATTGCAATATTTTAATGTTAAAGATACAAAACGATGTAAACTTTTGAAAAGAATAGTGGGTTTCATAGGTTGAATTGAGAAGTATGGATGCTTGCAAAGCATAGACCTATTCACCTTGGTCAAAGGCTGGGAGGCCATTGGAACTGAAGCGGTGTCGTGTGACGTTTTTGCCGGATGGTTGTTTTGTTTCTTCTGCAAAGTTCGAACAGCAGCTGTCTGTGATGCGGCAGCCCCTCCTTCCAACAATACCAAGAGGCGGTCTTTTGTCCACGCACACCGAGGGCAGTGGCCGCTCTGTCTGAGGCAACCCTGAGGCCACTGCTTATTTTCAGCTGGGTTGGTGATGACATTCCAGGCTCGGGAAAACTGAGCGCTGCTGTTACGGTACAAAGCCTGGGTTTTCCTCTCGGCGGGCACTAAAAATAACCTACCGAATTTGTAATTTTCAAGATAATTTTGGCTTTGGTTTTCTAAGCAATGGCATGCATCTGGACGATGTCTTTCAAGCTTGACTTTGTTTCCAGCACTATCTCTGAATCCATCAGTTCCCAGTGTGGACTAAGCAAATGCATATTAAATTATTTTGGTGTAGTAACTATGTGAAAAAAATAGAAGTCTAAATATTTTGAAGTTTATTCTGTATATAGTTTACCTAACACTCATGTCACTTCAGAAAAATGAGGAAGAATAAATCAATGAGTAGAAAATATTCATTTACTAAGCCTTAAACATTTTTTGTGGTCAGTTAATGTGATTTTTTTTTTTTTTTACAGTTACTTTTCTGCTGCTTCAGACATAGGGAAAAAAAAAGAGGTGTTGTTGAAAAGTAACTTAAGATATTTTTAGGCTCTGCCAAATCTTCAAGCTTTCATTCTTGTACAGGAATGTGAACAAGTCTTCCTTTGCCACCTTCGGGGTCCTGTGACCCCGGGAGGAGAGATTTCCAGCTGCCCTGCAGCCTCTGCCCAGCAGGATGAGGGCACGTTGTTTAACAAGGAGCTCAGGGTCTTTCCCAGGAAGCAGAGGAGTCAGCTGCTACATCACCCTCTGCCCCCTGCCTGCAGACCCCACACGCCTCGCACCACCTGGTCGAGTATTTCAGGGGCGTGTGATGAGAAAGACTGGGGGTGGGAGTGGAGGCTGGACAACCATGGGCTTCCCCTCAAGTCCTGAAAAAAGCCAGTTCCTGCCCTTGTCTGCCGACGCCCAGCCAGAGCTTTACACAAGACCCGTTCCTGGATGCCTGTCCTGTCCTGAGCAAGGGCGGTCCAGCTACAGACACGATGGACCTGAAATCTCAGCTTGGGCAGAGTGAGCTGTGAGGGAGGAACGCTGTGCTCTGACTCCAGTAAAGATGCGTTACAGACAGAATACTCAGGAAAACCAAGGATCCTCCTTAAAGAGTCTCGTCCTGATCTTCTCAGGTCTTCCACCCATTGTTTGATTGTGTTGTTTGCTGTTTCTGATGTTGAGCTCCATGAGCTGTTCCTCTATTTTGGAGGTTAATCTTTTGTCCATTACTTCCTTTGCAAAAATGTTCTCCCATTCTGAGGGTCATCTTCTCATCTTGGTTATTGTTTCCCTAGCTGTGCAAAGCTTTTAAGTTTAATTAGGACCCCAAACAATGGCATATTACTCAGCCATAAAAAAGGAACGGAATTGAGTCAATTGTAGGTATGAGGATAGACCTAGAGTCCATCATACAGAGTGAAATTTAAGTCAGACAGAGAAAAAAGTTAGTATATTAACACATATATGTAGCATCTAGAAAAAATGGTACAGGTGAACTTTTTTCCAAGGCAGGAGTAGAGACGCAGACACAGAGAGTGGACATGTGGACACGAATGGGAAGGGGGTGGTGAATCAGGGAGATGAGGATGGACGTATATACATGACCATGGGTAAAATAGACACCCGGTGGGAAGCGGCCTTATTATAGCACAGGGGCTCAGCTCGGTGCCCTGTGATGACCTTGAAGGGTGGGATGGGGGTGGGGTGGGAAGCAAGTCCAAGAGGGAGAGGATATATGTATGCAAACAGCTGATTCACTTCACTGTACAGCAGAAGCCAGCACGACATGGTAAAGCAATTACCCTTCAATAACAAAGTATAACTTTCCTCTCAGAAGTTGGGGAAAGCCTATCGGCCGATCTTTCAGCATTTCATCAGGCATTTTTTATATTTTGATTGTGCGTAGCTGGTTGGACATGACAGACCTGTAAGTAGGTTTATCGGTGTTTCCTTTTTCCTTTTTTCAAGTTATGTGGTGATGAGTAATAAATCTAGGATGGGAACCATGACCCGCAGCCTGTAATTGATCTCAGCACGAAGAGGAAGACGGCTTAGGAAACCAATGTCAAGATGAAGGAGGAAAGTGGCAACACAGGGCGGGGGCTGGTGGCAAAAGGAGGAGACGGCAAGACAGAATTGCGTCCAGTGTGCGAAGGACTTTCCTGGCGACCTCTCAGGATGCAGATGCGCTTATCACAAATGGCGGGAGGAAAGAACTTACGTGCCTGGCACCGGTCCCCTAAAGAGCGGTGCAGCTACAGGGGACTGGCTTCTGCTGTGACTCGACATGAGGGAAAGCTTCACTCGGCTCTAAAATACAATGCTTCCTTTTCAGGTGAACTGACACCAGAAATCGGCTGGTGTGAAGAGTCAGCCAGCCTCTGAAGCTCCCGAGAAGCATCCGTGGGGCCACCGCAGCCCCAGCGTGGATGTCTCAGCAGCTGTAGTGGGTCCTCAGCCCTGAGAACGGCCCCCCACCCCACCCTGGGTGGAGAAGGAATGGCACCCTGTCCAGGTGACGGTGCTTCTCAGAAACTGACAGCTGACGGCAGCGGCTGTCTACTGCAGAATTACTGGGAAATCTGCAGGCCTCAGTGCGCCTCCAGACCCTCAGACAGGCTCCAGCATGTTCCCTCCGTACCCCGCACAGCCCAGCCAGGTGGATCACAGGGCCTCTGGATCGGATCTCTGATTGAAAGAGAAAGGAAAACAGGGAGGATGGAAGGAAAGAAGAGAGGGACGGAGGAAGAGGAAGAGAGGAGAAAGAAACAGCGTAGCCAGAAATAAAACCCAGCTGACAGAGGGTCTGTCCTCTGATGACCACCAGGAGCAGAAGGGCCACTGCACCACCTCAGGTGGCTCCCGGAACTGAGAGCTCTCCGCTGCAAGCGGCAAGTGTATGAGATAATTCCACACGATATCTTTTATTCACTTTATTCAATCAACTGACCAGGATGGAAACCTGATCATCTGGGGGCAAGCGAAGCAGCCTGGGTGCTGCTCTTTCTCGACACAGCTGGAGAGGTGATACACGGCCCACACCGCAGTAGGCAGCCTGGGGATGTCCTTGGGCCACGTGTGGTCAGATCCATCTGACGTTAGACGTCACGGACAGCCTCTCTCAGAGGCTCCAACCCAACGGGAAGTGTAGGCAAGATTTAGGACTTCTGAGAAATGCCCACCAAGGATCCCACACAGAGGAACAAGATCTCAGGCACTCAGCTCCAGAACTTACGCCTCCATCTGAGCAAATAGCCTCCATTCCCGGAAAGAATCACGATCTTTTCTGGGCCTGGAATTTTTCTTCCCTACTTCTTCCAGAGGTAAGAAGTCACCTCCAAGACACAACAGAAGCACTGCTGTGGGGCTGCCCATCACCAACCCCAAAGCAAAGATGCTGCTTCCTCTGCGTGTCTCGCAACACTTTATGGAGGCATCGTTATAACCTGACCTCTCGGCACAGAAATGGTGCGGTCCAGTCTCTCTCTCTGGCTTCTCCAGAGCAGGACCGTTGTCTAGTTTATATTTTTTAAACTGATTTGTTGTGTCGAGACAGCAGTGTTTCTCAAAAGTAATGTGGCACACATAATAACTGTAGGTTCGGAGACTCAGAGCGAAAACTATCCATAGACTTTCATAAATCGTCCAATAACACTGGATTCTCATGGAAAGGAAGGGGAAGGTATAAATTAAGAGCGATGAAGTGGGGGTGTGTTTGGACAGAGGAGGGTGGGAGGTACGTAAATGGAGTAGAAATAAGGAGGCGTAACGTGAGAAATAGAGAAGAGGCAGCGTGTGAAGCTGGGGGATGATGCCGGAGAGCCTGTAACTTGAGACTGTGGGAATCCAGTCAAGGGGAAAAGTTGGTCACTTTTTGTGAGGAGGGAAGGAAGCAACCGTGGGAAAAACATCGGAGCTGACACAAAAGTGCTTGGCTGGAGACGAGGGGGTCAACTGCCATCTAGTGAGGGGAACCCTGCTGGGTCCGCGGGGGCAACACCAATGACTAAAAAATCTGAGGATGGTTCACGTCGTTGTTAGGACTGTAGTCACCAAAGGGACTTTTCTGAGCATTGCTTCATCTGGTCCTTGTAACAACCCTGTGAGAAGGCAGAGGAGTGATCACTGACTTTCCTCCATACACGAAGACACGGGTCTCGTTCTCAAGAAGCTGATAACCAGTTAAGGTGAAAGAACTCAAAAAGGAGAAATAAAAAGGTAACAGCAAGCACCAGCAGTACCTGAATGACAAGAAG
Source organism: Redunca redunca (assembly GCA_006410935.1). Taxonomy (NCBI): domain Eukaryota; kingdom Metazoa; phylum Chordata; class Mammalia; order Artiodactyla; family Bovidae; genus Redunca; species Redunca redunca. The sequence goes on from SJYQ01095285.1 coordinate 145,371, forward strand.
TGTTCTGTGTCTTCACACCTGGAGCGGGGGCGGGGGCTCCCACCGGCGTCCAGAGAGAAGAGCTGAGGGGTATAGCTGAGCACCCCCAAAGCTCAGAACCATCCCCCAGCTAAGAACCATCAGTCTAAAACGTCAACAGAGCCACGGCTGAAAACTCTTGGTACATGGAAACCCATTAAAGACATTTATTTAGACAAATTGTTTATAAAACCAGATACTTTGGCGTATAAGCACAAATTTCAGATTGCACTCTTCACTTGGGTAGTATGGCGGTAACTTGCTTTGGTTCAGTGCCTTAAAAGATCAGTGATTTTTTTTGAATGTCAGGTTTGAATTGAAAGTAATCATTGTTTCAAATAACAAAATCCAAAATGTGGGGCTCTCTACAGAATGAACTAGCTTCTTCATCAGATACCTTATGGGGAAAACACACACACAAGAGAGGAATCCTCAGTGAGAAGGGACTGAAGACCGTCAGACGCTGCAATGCATAAACTTGGTTTAAATTCTAGTTTGAACAAAACCTCCTTTAAAATTTCTAAAACAAATGAGAACAACTGAGCACTAAATGGACATTTGATAGTATTAAGAGGCTATTTGTTTTAAGGTGGGGTTTCCTGGTGACTCAGTGGCATAGAATCCACCTCCCAAAGCAGGAGATACAAGTTTGATCCCTGGGTTGAGAAGATCCCCTGGAGAAGGAAATGGCAACCCACTCCAGGATTCCTGCCTGGGAAATCCCATGGAGAGAGAAGCCTGGTGGGCTACAGTCCATGGGATCACAAGAGTCAGACACGACTTAGCTACTAAACAACAACAAAAACAGCTTTTAGGTGATAATCTTAGGGTATGCTGTAAAGAAACCTCTTTCAGAGAGACATATGGAAATGCCGTGTGCATGCTCAGTCGTGTCTGACTCTTTGCGACCCCGTGGACTGTAGCCCGCCAGGCTCCTCTGTCCATGGAATTCTCCAGGAAAGAATACTGGAGTGGGGTGCCATTTCCTGCTCCAGGGGAGACCACTGAGCCACCTGGGAAGCACATAAGAAAATAGCAAAGGACAGAAGCAGGCACACTCTGAGATCTGGGGTATATGAAAAGTGATTGGTCATGGGCAGATAATTTCTGAAGCTGGGTGATGGGCAACATGGGTTTACTACACTATATTCTCTACGTCTGTCTATATTTGACATAATTACTAAAATAGTTAAAAAAAATACTTCTACCCATACATACAGGTCAACCTAATTTATCATAAAAGTGACACCTCAGTGCAATGGGAAACATATAATCTGGTCGATAAACAGTGTTGCATTAATTGATTGTCCATTTCAGAAAAGAAAAACAGTATCTTAACCTCTGTGCACCCAAGTCACAAAAATCAATGAAAAGTAACTGTGATCTAAGCATGAAAGGTAAAACAATAACAGTTTTAGATGAAAACGTAAGTGACCGTCTCCAGGAGTTTGAAATAGTATGACTTTTCTTAAATGAGACACAAAAATAGCTTAAAATTAACAAAGATTGAGAACTTCTGTTCATCAAGCGACAAAATAAATAGAAAAAGAAGCTCTTTGTAAGGTATCTACCCTACTAAAAATCATGTCTAGTCTATGTAAAGAGCATCTACAAACCAACAAAAAGCACAGAAAATCTGGCAGGAAAATGAACAAAACACTTAAGTGATTCACATAAATATAGAAGAAGGCACTTTGTGATTTACTGACAAGATGCAAATTTAAACTACAGTGTTCAGTGTCTACTAACACACCGGAATTGGTAAGATGGAACGACATACAGGCAATATCTGGTGTTGGAGAGGATCTGAAGCAACTCTAAATTTCGTCCACTGCAGGCATGAGACAGACACTCTTACAGTCTCAGGAAAGTCACCGGGCAGTATCCTCTGAAGCTGAGTTTAAGTATACCACGTGACTCATGGTATACACAACACAAAGCCTAGGGCTGGATTGCCCTGACAGAAAGGCAGATGCATGCTTACCAAATTTCTGTACCGAAATATTCCAAAGCCTACTGATACCCTACGTATCAGCAACAGTGGAAGCCTGGCGTGCTGCAGTCCATGGGGTTGCAAAGAGTCAGACATGACTTAGCCACTGAACAACAGCTACACCATTGGCAAAATCATCATCTATCTCCCAAGTATGATGTCAAATGAGAAGATACGTGCAACAAAGTGTATCCAATATAACTTAATTGCAATAACACTTTTGCCTATGTGCTCAGTTGTGTGCAACTCTTTTGTGACCCCATGGATGGCATAGCCCACCAGCCTCCTCTGTCCATGGGATTTTCCAGACAAGAACATTGGAGAGAGTTGCCATTTCCTTCTCCAGAGGATCTTCCCAACCTGAGGATCGACCTTTGCCTCCAGAATTGGCAGGCAGATTCTTTATGCTACTGTGCATAAGCACAAGGCATATGCACGCTTATGTAACTATGCTATACTTCAATAAAAATTGCCCTAAAAGCACTCCCAGCTGGTCTGTGGGTTAAAGCCCCAAGAGTACTATGGGGCAATTAAATGTCCTAGAGAATCTCTTGTGATACTTCTGAAAATGTGATGTGATGACAGAATAAACGTGTCCTTAAAAATAGGAAAACTAAACCATGATAAAAAAAAATCAAATATTGCCATAGAACAGTGACGGATATTAATCCTGATAAAATATCAAAGAAACTGGAAAGAAAATTATTATTGTATTCTTATGAGTTTAAAGTAATATTTCAATATAAGATGGATCAATCCAGATGTGCAAAGATGAACTTGATTAAGCTATGTAATATCCTATGTAATTTGAAATATTAAAACTTGGAATTTTTTTTCTTTACAAGTCCCTACTGAAAACACAGCAGGAGAGAAAATATTGTAATCAAAGTGGTGTTTTGCAGAAATGGCATTGTTTACAAACTAGGAATCATTCTTTTAGGTGGGAAGTAATGCTTTGATATCTATCGGTTGATTCTCAATATTTTTAATCTCAGCAGTGTGCAGTCATGGTAGGAAAACAATGAAGTACATATGAAAAAGTACATCATTAAGAAATAATTTCTTTCTAGGAAAAGACTGATTCTCATAAAACTATGAAACGGGAGGCATGATTTGATTAATAGGAAAAAAATTAAACTCTATCAGGTGTTTATCATGTTCCAGATTTAATTTTTGGTGGCATATATGTTTTTTCATTTAACCCTTAAAAGAAACCACTGAGGTTGATAACATTGTCCTATTGTGCAAATCATAACTTATCTAAATACGGAAAGATAGTAAAAGGTGGAAATGCCAATGGAGGTGTAAATCACACAGAAGGCCATGATCTGGGTGAACCAGAATGAACAAGGGTATTTTCATGACTAATTGATTCTGAACTGGACCCTGAAGCATAGGTCATATTAAATTTTGGAGAGACTTCATAGCAGAAATAGGAGTTATAAAATTAGACATAAACTGTGTTAGCCTTATCTTGGTGGTTTATGGCAGGATGAAAACTGGTCCCCAAAGGTGCCCTGATCCTAACCCCTGAAGTGTGCAAATGTTACCTTATATGGGAAGAGGATCTTGGCAGATGTGATGGAGTTAGATATTTTCCTAATTGGCCCCCAAATGTGATCACAAGTACCCTTACAATAAGGAGGCAGTGGGAGGTTTCACTCAGAAGCAGAAAAAGCAACCACAAGACCAGGAAGGCCACAGAAAACCAGAAGAGCCAGGTGGATTCTGCCCAACAACCCCCAGGGGGAGCACAGCCCGTGAAGACCTTGCTTTTAACTGATAAAAATTGTGCGGGACCTCTGTCTTCTAAGCTTCCCTGGTGGCTCAGAGGTTAAAGCATCTGCTTGCAATGCAGGAGACCTGGGTTCAATCCCTGGGTGGGGAAGATTCCCTGGAGAAGGAAATGGCAACCCACTCCAGTATTCTTGCCTGGAGAATCCCATAGACGGAGGAGCCTGGTGGGCTACAGTCCATGGGGTCGCAAAGAGTCAGACATGACTGAGCGACTTACTTCACTTTACTTCACTTCTGTCTTCTAGAATCTTAAGAGAATGGATTTGTGCATGTGTGTTTAAGCACCCAAGTCTATGGTAATTTTTTATAGCTATCACAGGAAGTCACTAAGACATGTCCAACTCTTTTGCAACTCCGTGGACTGTAGCCCACCAGGCTCCTCTGTCCACGGGATTCTCCAGGCAAGAATACTGGAGAGGGTTGCCATGCCCTCCTCCAGGGGAGCTTCCCCACCCAGGGATGGAGCCCCAGTCTCCTGTGCCTTCTGCACTGGCAGGCACATTCTTCACCACGGAGCCACCAGGGAAGCCCCACGGGAAATAATACAAGGCTTCAATAACCTTAGCTGGATCCCAGTGATCGGTCCCGAATTTCTACATCGTAGGGGCCGACGCACAGCAGTCTGATCCCAGCGGGGCTCTTGAGACTTCCCTTCTGCGGTGTCTCACAGCGAGGATGCTATTCTCACTTGAATGACAGGTTTCGGGGGAGGGAGTGGCGACGGTGGCTGCTTCTCCTGGAGGCCGCTTCTCTCGCTGTGAAGCAGGGCTCCGGGGCGGGCGGGCTCAGCAGCTAAGGTACTCGGGCTTAGCTGCTCTGCAGCACGTGGGATTTTCCAGGGCCCGGATGGAACCCACATCCCACAGTCAAATCCGCATTGCCAGGTGGGCTCCTGTCCATGGTGCCATCAGGGAGTCCAATCCTCTGCTCTCTTAACCTATTCTATTCTTTGTCAAGAAGGGTGCTAGCTTGGGGCTAAGTGGATATTATCTCATCTAATCCTCATGTAACCCTGAAAGGAAGGTAGTTTATCTTCGGTCATCAGCCTGAAAGAAATTAAGCGACTGCTGACTGTGACAGAGAGGGGACTTACTTTGCATCTGTCAAATTCCAAAGAACATGCGCTTTCTGCTTTGAAATGTGTAAAAAATCCTTACCGAACCTGAACTTTCAGCAGAACCTGGGCACTCTCTGTCAATGGATGGGCTTGATTAGGTTCATAAATGAAGAAGATGAGGACTTGCGAAAGTCTGTATGGGAAAGGATTTATTTTGTGACTGTCAAATAAATGCAAGTCAACTTTTACCTGGCTCTGTTTGAAAGAAAAACAACAAATTCATTTCAGAAAGGGAACCTCATTTAAAGTTTTTTCATGGATACCTGTAATGTACCTACCGAGGTTTTGACACTGTACCATCTGCTGCTGCTAAGTCACTTCAGTCGTGTCCAACTCTGTATGACCCCATAGATGGCAGCCCACCAGGCTCCCCCGTCCCTGGGATTCTCCTGGTAAGAACACTGAGTGGGTTGCCATTTCCTTCTCCAATGCAGGAAAGTGTAAATGAAAGGGAAGTCACTCAGTCGTGTCCAACTCTTCGCCACCCCGTGGACTGCAGCCTACCAGGCTCCTCCGTCCATGGGATTTTTCCAGGCAAGAGTACTGGAGTGGGGTGCCATTGCCTTTTCCGGACACTGTACCAAACACTCTCACAATTTACTTAAAAGACAGTTAAGAACATTAATGTTTCAGCTACAGAAAACTGGTGGGAATTGGGCTATCAGTTCTGGATAAATACCTTCCCCCTTAAATGCAGATCAATGAATCAATGCAAAGGAAGAGGACTGTGTGTGCAATTTGCAAACATCTTAGACCTTGTTATACAGGGTGTAAGTCCTTGCAAAAGAGCTGGAATCCAGTGTTTCTAAAACCCACAAGGATTCAGGATTGAAGCAGCTGCTATTGAAGGCATAGGAGAAACTGCTCCATATAAAATGCACAAGCCACCTTCCAGGTGGCCAAGGAATGCCTGAGTATTAGCTGCTTGTATATAGGGAACCGGTAAGAGTCTAGAGGAGAGAGACTTACCACAATAGAGAGGGTCTTCTGCAAAGGAAGGAAGATTTTGTAGCAACACAAGGCAGATTCATCCATTTTATGATCCAGCAATATTGCAATGAATTTGCTCAAAGATAAGAGTTTAGTGTGGAGTAAAGATGGAGCTAGAAGATGCAGCTCGCTGTCCGGCCGCTTCTTAGCTGGGTGATTCTGACCAAGTAGCTTCCATTCTCTGAGTTTTCATCTTTTAAGTTGAATACAATATTGCATATTCTCTATAACTGTGAATCATTGCCACCTGATGTACAGATATTCTTAAATGATGATGTGGCTGTTAAATTGGGGGTTTTCTTTCTGTAGGACCTCTTGGGATGTTGCTGTAGGATGTTGCTTTTTTTATTTCCCAACACCTGAGAAGAAAAGAGTAAATGTGACAGGATAAAGGAAAGAAATCTCCTTGATGCATCAAAGAAAGCGATCCCACCTGGGCTGATGGCAAGTTGCCTTGTTAAGAAGAAGTATGGCTGGTGGGCGGCTCCATCAACACGGACTTCCCTTCTGGGCATCTGCACTACTTTTTACATAGAATTACTGCGCACAGTAGCATCAGTTTTTTCCAATAAGCCATCCAGGCTAGTTCTCTCTTTCTAGCTAGATAACTAAATCTCTGAGGCTCTGTTCCCTGGGTTAGCCTTCTCTCTGCCTGCCCTGTGCTTCACACAGTGCTAGGCACACAGACTATGCAAGAAATAGGCCATTGTCTTTAGGGAATAAACATTTAGGAAAAGCAGTATATACAGAGGGTAAGTGCGTATTTTGACATTAGATAAACCTGGGTTTAAATTATGCCTCTCACAGCTTCAGGACCTTCGATGAGATACATAACCTCTGAAGTCAGTTTTCCCATCAGAAAATGGGAATAATGTGAACTAACCACTCCTAGCACGAGTAAGGGCGGTAATCAATGTCACATGCTTAGCCCGGCGTAGATGGTGGATATTATTTGTGTTGCTTCCACCAAGTTCGGCAATAAAAAATGAAACGGTCATGTAAGCAGGGAGAACTTCTACAATACCAGCAAAACCCACGTCACACTCGCCCCGACTCCATCTTCTTGTATCATTTACCATCTGACTCACCAGGGGAGCCGATTTCGTCTTACTGCACTTTATTTATGTCTGCCATCTAATCTGTGTTATTTGGAAATTGCATAGCTTTTACATAAAGTCAAGGAAAAAATGCAAGGAGCTATGTTTATATAAGTAGTTAATTTCAGGCACAAGCATATTAATGTTGCAAAATTTGGCATATTTTGGCATTGTGAGGTAATTACCAGTGGAAAAAATGAGGAGAAAACAATATTTTTTACTTTCATGACCCTGTTAGTCAAGTAGTATTTTTGACCTCAGTGAAAGAAAATTCAGTGACATGTCTAAGAGATGAGCAATATATGAAAAAAATAAAATTATTTTAAAATTTTTACAGCTAAGGAATCCAATCAGTACTGCAAAATCTTAGTACATTATAATTACCTATGTAATATATAATGTCTATGTTACATTCTTTTAACCCATATTTTCATAAAACCCAGTTTTGTTAATGCTCCATTAAATATGCAGAATAACCTGAGGTGGAGACCTAGATATCATTAAATTTTGTAATCTCACTTCATAGGAAAGAAAACTAAGGGGAAAAAAATTGGCTGAAACTCACCAAGATCATGCAGGAAATTAGAAGAAGTTCTAGGAAGGGAAATGCAGGGAAAAGTCAGATTATGAATGGCCTGGTATGACCTTCAAATGACTTTGGCTCATAGAGGAAAAGGGTACTTATCATGAAGTTTTGTACCTTAAAACAATCTGGTCAAAATGGGAATTAGCCGCTGCAGTGGGGAGTTTTAATTAAAGAAGAACCAGACAAAGACCGTGAGCCACTTAGTGGTTATTCCAGGAAAAACACATGTTATAACGAAGGTGTCAAATGGGGTCATGGTCCTGAGAACAGAGAGACTGCTGATAGAAATAGATCCTCTTTCCATAAACTTGTTTGAGAGGTACTGGGGAAACAGAGACATAGAGTGCAAGTAGGGTGACTGGCAAGATTTCTTTAAACCTGGACAAGAACTGAGAGTGCTTAAAACTGTGGGGTAACATTTCGGCAGAGAAGGAAAACTTGGGGAAAAGTGAGAGGTGGGAGGCTCGGGTGAAGCAGGCGGCATCCTCCCGCCAGAGTCTGGGTGGACGTCAGGTCTGAACACGCGGGCAGACCGGGAGCCCCTGGGGTGGCCGCTTGTGTGTGCCTGCTCAGTACTCAGTCATGTCCAGCTCTTTGTGACCCACGGACTGGCGCCCGCCAGGCTCCTCTGTCCATGGAGTTTTCCAGGCAAGAATACTGGAATGGGTTGCCATTTCCTATTCCAGCATGGTGGAAGCTTATCCAGTAGTAATTCAGTACCTACTGTGTGCAATGTACTGTGTGATGGCATTTGCATCAATTCAACCTCTGGCTCACACAAAATGTGGTGCAATTTTGTTTTTGTCTCAACAGCAAGGTGTTACCTTAAGGAGCATCCGTTTAGTCATCAGAGCAAGGCTCTCAATATCAGGATGTCTGGTTTCTGCTATTGGTTCTTCTCTGCAGAGTACTGAATGCCTAGCTGAGGGTGAATCCTTAACCTCTTAAATATGACCTCTATCTGTTCCCTTATGAAAAAGAGACACCTGTACTTATCTGTGAAGCAAAGGTTTTGAGACAATTTTCAGTAATGTCTCACTTTTCAGGAATGAATGAAAGCTTTCAAAATGGACAATATCTCAAGACTCCTGATCTCAGCAAGTCCCCAACCAGAGCGTACGATTATCATTATTTTATTGCAGAATGAGGAGCAATGCTCCCTGTGATGAGAGGTGCCAGAACTAACATCCAAGACCGAGAAAGCAAAGCAGATGCCAGGCGCAGGGTGCTTTTCTGTAGAAAAGCGCCCACAGTTTCACCGTGGTGTCCTGCAGCTGTGACCGCGGTGCTAATCTCTGTGGTCTCCAGACATGCTGACCACTGCTAGAGTTCTGCTGTGATGCAATAGATTAACTAAACAAGTTCTAGTGACCTTTTCAAAGACAATGGTGCAACTATAGCACGATGTAGCCATCGTTTCTTTCTGTTCAAGCCCATATCCACGAGAAAGATGGTTCACAGGTCATAAGATAACATGCAGGGACCCAGACTGACTTTGATGATGCTCAAGAGTGAATGCTGTCCAACTGCAATAGGAAACAAACACAAATGACTTGTAAAGGCACCGATTTGATGATAATTTTCATTCTTTTCCTTCCCTTTAAAACGTTTGAACCAAGGTTTACTGGTCCAACCCATTCACTCCATTTGTCAACTATTCACATGGGTATATGAAATAGAAGATAAAGTAAACAGCTAGCCAAGGACAGTCTTAGACTTCAAACCCAAGGGTGTCTGACTTGAAAACTTTCTCATTATGTTGCATCCTTAAATAAGGTATTTGAATGTATCCTGCATATATTAAGGGTAAAATAAGTGTCATATTTTATTTTTCAAAAGTGATTCAGGCAGGAATTGATAGCTTATATAGGATCCTGGGTGTTTTCTGCTCATGGTCCAGATGTTTACTATCTCCCTTTAAGACATATATTTTTACTGTGTGCTATCAGCTCAAGCTGCCTTTCATAGAAATTCTTTCAAGTCTAAATAAGATCATATGCATGTTCGTTAAAAGAGATGAAAAAAATAGCATTTCTTCAAAAAAACAGCAACATTTTGTATAAATAGTGCGTGCATGCTAAGCTGCTTTATAGCCACATAGTTGCAGCCCTATGGACTAGAGCCTCCCAGGCCCCTCTGCCCACGGGATTCTCCAAGCAAGAATACTGGGATGGGTTGGCATGCCTTTCTCAAACCCACATTTTCTGCATTGACAGGCGGTTTCTTTACCACTAGCGCCACCTGGGAAGCCTGCATAAATAGTAGCTGTGGGGTGTGTGCCTCTCCAGATGGTGCGAGTGGTAAAGAACCCACCTGCCAGTGCAGGAGACGCAAGACATTTGGGTATGATCCCAGGGTCAGGAAGATTCCCTGGAGAAGGAAAGGGCAACCCACTCCTGTAATCTTGGCTGAAAAATCCCATGGACAGAGGTGACTTGCGGGCTACAGTCCATGGGGTTTCAAAGAGTCAGACATGATTGAGCACACACACATGGGATTTTTACATGAATTATTCAAGTACAAAACAATATCCGGGGTTTTGCTTTGTTTAAATAAACCATCTATTTTTACTACAGTAGAGGATCAAAGACATTATGCTTCTAATACTGACATGGAAAGGGATTAAATCATGGGTTAGGTGAAAGAGATTAAAGGGGGAGGCTTGGTTTTGCAGGCTAATTGGTACCTAGGCTCTGTGGACCTATGTTTTTAATGGTGATACTGCTAAAATTCTGCATAAGGATTCCAAACTTAAGATACTGGAATGAAACTATGTTATTTCCTTTTCTAAATTGCCTGCTTTGCCTCTCAATACTGAAGCTAATAAAAGCTAAGAGCATCCTAGTGGAATACCTAAGCTAGCTTTTTGTTTTTCTGGCCTGGACCTACTCAACAGTAAATCAGAACAAAAACAGCTATTTCAATCAACATTAATAGCATACAAATGTTAAACATTAAACTTTTACATAAGTTCAAATGTTAAAGGTAATCAGAAAGCAACTATGACAAAATGTAGTTGAAAACTAATATTGTTCAGTAACATTTTGTACAATTGTCCAAGTTGCTACAATTTTAATCTAAGTGATTTCTTTTCAATATTAACCAAAATCTGGATTCTTAATGAAACATACACAAGGAAATTTATACGTTGGGACCTGAACACTGATCTTGATGGAGAAATTACTTTGTGTTGATACTTCTCATTCTGGAGTTAATAAAAATTATTTCTATACTTCCACACAGATTTCATATTTTCAAACGACATTATTCAGATTAACCGTGGTTGATTACTAGTTCCAAAGTGGGCCTGTCAAAGGCTCTATGAGCCTGGACCTTACCTTTTATCTTTCTCTCCAGTTTTGCAAAATGAAACCTACACTTAATTTCAAACAACTCTGTTTAGTTGCTAACTCATGTCCAACTCTTTGTGACCCCATGAACTGTGGTCCGCCAGACTCCTCTGTCCATGGTATTTCCCAGGTGAGGATGCTGGAGTGGGTTGCAATTTCCTCCTCCACAGGATCTTTCCAAATCAGGGATCAAACCTATGTCTCCTGCATGTGTCCCCTGCATTCAGACAGAGTCCTTAGCCGCTGAGCCACCAGGGAAGCCCCTCAAATGACTCTAAATAGGTTTAATTTTTTTCCAATTAAACACCAGACTAATTAGAGCACAGCTTTCTGATTAGTTTATTTCAATATTTATTTGTTTTTGTTAGTACTCAAAATCTTTCATAAGATGTCTTTGTCCATTAACTTGTTAGCAGTCTGGAGCCAGAGCCTTCTCAAATTTTTAGAAAATAAATTTAATAAATAACTATTCTCGGGTGACATGCTGCTATTTTCTAAGTTGCTTTTACTTTTCAGAATCACATTGATTTGTGTCATGCTGAAAGTGGTTTTGAGAGAGCAGATGTAATAATCTACCTGGAAATGAGCCAATCCCTTCAGATACCACACTAGCAAATGGCCATGGGCATTGTGGGCACAGAGCAGGCAGTTCTCAACGACAGGAGGTATCTTTGGCTCTGGCTATAGACAATCTTTAACGGAAACCACTGTCAGAGTAGAAAGAGGAGCAAGAAAGATCACCGTTCAGCCTGCATGTTGACAGTGATGCAATCTCCTTTTTCTCCACTAGGGTGACAGGCACCTGTCCCCACTGCTTTCAACCCCTTGGCTGATTTCTCACCAATCAATACTTTTTAATGGTTGAAAATTGTTCCTTGTGGTTGTTGCATTAGTAACTTGAAACCACCTTTCATATGCATTGAAACAAGCATATTCTATTCTCTTATTTTTATTATTATTAGGAAACCTGTTAAGGAAAGAAAGAAAATGGTGACTGTTTGCAGGTGACATGATATTGCACATATAAAATCCTAAAGACACCACCAAAGCACTTTCAGAGCTCATCGATGAATTCTGTAAAGTTTCAGGATACAAAATCGATACCCAGAAATTTGCTGCATTTCTATGTACTAGCAATGAATTATCAAAAAGAGAAATAAAAGAAACTATTCCATTTACTGTTACATAAAAAAATTATTAAATACCCAGGAATAAACCTACCTAATATATACAAGACCTATACTCAGGAAATTATAAGAATCTGATGAAAGAAATCAAAGTTGACACAAACACATAGAAACATATGCTATGTTCTTGGATTGGAAGAATTAATATTGTTAAAATGAACATAATATCCAAGGCAACATACAGATTCAATGCAATCCCTATCAAGTTACCAATGGCATTTTTCCACAAACTAGAACAAATTAACATTTTTTCAGTTCAGTTGCTCAGTTGTGTCTGACTCTTTGGGACCCCGTGAACTGCAGCACGCCAGACCTCCCTGTCCATCACCAACTCCCGGAGTCCACCCAACCCATGTCCATTGTGTCAGTGATGCCATCCAACCATCTCTTCCTCTGTCATCCCCTTCTCCTCCTGCCCTCAATCTTTCCCAAGATCAGGATGGCTGATTCATGTCAATGTATGGAAAAACCAATACAGTATTGTAAAGCAAAATAAAGTAAAAATAAAACTTAAAAATATATATAGAAATAAAAAATTTTAAAAAAGCAAAAATAAACAAATGGGACCTAATTAAACTTAAATGCTTTTGCACAGCAAAGAAAACCATCAATGAAACAAAAAGACAACTGAATGGGAGAAAAATTTACAAATGATATGACCAATAATGGACTAATACTCAATGTACACAAACAGCTCATACAACTCAACATCTACTTTTTTCACTGGAAAAGTCAGAGAAAATTTTCTGCAGCTTTCTCTCTTTTTCTTTCTTTCTTTCTCTCTCTCTCTCTATATATAAACACTAAACTAAAATGCAGGGCTTCCTTGGTGACTCACTGGTAAAGAATCCGCCTGCGATGCAGGAGACATGGATTCGATCTTGGGGACAAAACAATCCCCTGGAGCAGGAAATGACAACCCACTCCAGTATTCTTGCCAGGAAAATCCCATGGATGGAGGGTCCTGGCAGGCTACAGACCATGGGGTTTCAAGAGTCAGACATGGCTTAGGGAATAAACCACCACCACCAAACTAAAATGCAAATCACTAAAAACAAACAAAAAACCCCAAAACACCTGATTTTTAAAAAGCCTGATTTCAACACTATGCACTTATTAGAGACATTTCAAATTCTTAAGAACCAATTTTGTCATTCATGTAAAATACTGGCTAAAAGACCTAAGCTACTGGGGTCACAGACATTGTGGACCGCTGAAGGATCCTATTTCAAATAGACAGGGCTACTTTGACCCTAGGTAGAGAGTCTTATTCTGATGGCAGCTGAAAACTAAACTTCTAGCAGAGTGGAAGCCTCAGGATTCTCACCAACAATCAATTCTTGCTTTGAAACTCCAAGAACCCCATTGAAACATCATGAATGATAACAGTGAGACTGGTTTCCTAACTCACTCACTGTTTCACTTGACTTTGAGCAAATTATTTCCTCTCACAGTTCTCAGTTTCCTCAACTGTCATGTAAGGAATGTCAAATCAGAAAACTGCTGAGGGTTTTTACCTCTTAAAAATTCTAGAAACCCGTGATTCTAGAATTTTCTATTCAACATCCTCCCTACCTAATCATTTTGAGTACTTATAATGTGCTAGACACTTTTCTGAATGTTTTACATGTACTAAGTCACAATATCTTCACAATATCCTCATCAGGCAAGTTATATTTGATACCCATTTTATAAGTAATCTGAAGCATATAGAGAGCTTAAGTATTATGCCTGAAGTCACAAAGTTAGTTTGTGGTAAAAATGGGATTTTGATGCAGATGGTTAAACTTATGCATTAACTATCCCACTATACTTTCTCTAGATTTCTCCAAACTGTTCTGTAAAACATTCAGCTCAGTTCAGTCGCTCAGTCGTGTCCGACTCTTTGTGACCCCATGAATCACAGCATGCCAGGCCTCCCTGTCCATCACTATCTCCTGGAGTTCACTAAGACTCACGTCCATCAAGTCCGTGATGCCATCCAGCCATCTCATCCTCGGTTGTCCCCTTCTCCTCCTGCCCCCAATCCCTCCCAGCATCAGAGTTTTTTCCAATGAGTCAACTCTTCCCATGAGGTGGCCAAAGTACTGGAGCTTCAGCTTTAGCATCATTCCTTCCAAAGAAATCCCAAGGTTGACCTCCTTCAGAATGAACTGGTTGGATCTCCTTGCAGTCCAAGGGACTCTCAAGAGTCTTCTCCAACACCACAGTTCAAACGCATCAATTCTTCAGAGCTCAGCCTTCTTCACAGTCCAACTCTCACATCCATACATGGCCACTGGAAAAACCATAGCCTTGACTNCCAGTTCTAACTGTTGTTTCCTGACCTGCATACAGATTTCTCAAGAGGCAGGTCAGGTGGTCTGGTATTCCCATGTCTTTCAGGATTTTCCACAGTTTATTGTCATCCACACAGTCAAAGGCTTTGGCATAGTCAATAAAGCAGAAATAGATGTTTTTCTGGAACTCTCTTGCTTTTTCCATGATCTAGCAGATGTTGGCAATTTGATCTCTGGTTCCTCTGCCTTTTCTAAAACCAGCTTGAACATCAGGGAGTTCATGGTTCACGTATTGCTGAAGCCTGGCTTGGAGAATTTTGAGCATGACTTTACTAGCATGTGAGATGAGTGCAATTGTGCAGTAGTTTGAGCATTCTTTGGCATTGCCTTTCTTTGGAATTGGAATGAAAACTGACCTTTTCCAGTCCTGTGGCCACTGCTGAGTTTTCCAAATGTGCTGGCATATTGAGTGTAGTACTTTCACAGCATCATCTTTCAGGATTTGAAATAGCTCAACTGGAATTCCATCACCTCCACTAGCTTTGTTCATAGTGATGCTTTATAAGGCCCACTTGACTTCACATTCCAAGATATTTGGCTCTAGATTAGGGATCACATCATCATGACTGTCTGGGTCGTGAAGATCTTTTCTGTACAGTTCTTTCGTGTATTCTTGCCATCTCTTCTTAATATCTTCTGCTTCTGTTAGACCCAGACCATTTCTGTCCTTTATCGAGCCCATCTTTGCATGAAATGTTCCCTTGGTATCTCTAATTTTCTTGAAGAGATTAGTTCTCTAAAATTATGGTGAGGAAAGAAAAGAAAAAGACTTGTGGTCTATTAGTTAGGGCTGTTTTCACTTTAAATGGCAGCAATATTAAGCCAAACCCACTTAAGCAAAAGCTTGACTGGCTTGATTCAGGTCATATCAACAGCAATTCTAGTCCTCACACCCTCAGATCTTCTCATGACAGTGTAGCAGACTTTCTCCTAAGTTCCAGTAAAAACATAGTACCTCTGAGTAGCTCACATGTCCCTATCCAAGCCCATCACCATGGCTGGGAAAGGTCGAGGGATGACTGGTTTTAAGCCTGTACCTCATGCTCCACCCTGGGGTTCCTGGAGGAATGACATTACCAAAACAGCATGGATGAAAAGTGAGAGGAGAAGTGTCTTTCCCGAGGGAAGTCAGGGTGTGGTCACTAACAGTGGTTGATGTGTATGTGTGTGCTAACGTTGGTTGACAGATATCAATAAAAGTCCAAGACATGTAGTTAACCTTATTTCTAAAATACTCCATAATTCATTTTTATGTCATATTTGATATAAGCACCTTGAAATTGCCAAGAAGTTCTGCAATGAAGAATTTGTTTCAACTCATCATTTTCCAAATTTATTTGGTATGGTACAAATTATTCATGTAAAATTTATCAGCATCTCTTTGAACTAGTATTTATGCAGAACTTATTTTGGAGGATGACACTGAAGTTCAGCTTCTGACATTTAGAAACTAACATAATATATAAGACATGCAAATGATCCCTCATTTCATGTTTCCTACATCATCAGCATCCTTGGACTCGCATAAATCTGCCTTATATTGAGCAGTATTAAAAATAAAACTCATACAGCATATAATATTTTTAACAATGCTATTCATTGAACCATTTCAAGATGTGGCTGTTTGATTATTAAAACGTCTGTGGAAAGCAGAATAACAAGTTAGAATGTCCATAAAATTGATAAGGAGTTTGAATCAGCTTTTGCAAAATTGGAACAAGCTTCAGTGGTTTCCCTGTGTGGCTCAGGCGGTAAAGAATCTGCCTGCAATGCAGGAGACCCAAGTTCAATCCCTGAATCAGGAAGATCCTCTGGAGAAGGGAATGGCAACCCACTACAGTATTCTGGCCTGGAGAATCCCATGGACAGAGAAGCCTGGCAGATTATAGCCCACAGGGTCACAAAGAGTCAAACACGACTGAACGACTAATACCTTTTACTTTTCGGTGGTTTAAACCACAAACATTCATTATTTGTTATGACTTTGCAGGTTGACTAGGCAGTTCTTCTGGACTGGATGAAGTCAGCTGAACTGGAGGTCCAGGATGGTCTTAGGCTTTTGCCTGGTCTTTGGTTGACAGGCTGGTATGCCATAGCTTAGCTCTGCTTCACGTGGTCTTTCCTATCCAAGTAAACAAGCACGGCTTCCTAATATGACTGTTTCACATTTCAAAAAAGATCAATAAATGAAGGCAAACTGCAAAGTGCAATCACTCTGCAAGCCCTGCTTTCCATCATCTGTGTTGTCTTGGTTAATATCCCAGCTGCTGAGGCAAGGGGCAGGACCAAACCCAGCTCCCGGTGAAAAAAGCCACACAGGCACGTGACAAAGTGACAGGGCGCAGACGTAAAATGGGAGGGTTCAGGGGCCACTCTATCATCTACCACAGAGCTCTTAAAATCTGTGTACCTGAATCCCAGGTTTAGTTTATTGATCAAATGGGTTAACTGCTTAAGTGAACTGCAAATATCAAGCTTTCATTTATTATCAGAAAGTATCTATTAGGCAAATATTTGTATTTCTTCTTATGTTGATTTTCAAGCAGGTTAAACCACAATAAATGGGTTTCCTAAGTGATGCTGGGAGGGATTGGGGGCAGGAGGAGAAGGGGATGACAGAGGATGAGATGGCTGGATGGCATCACCGACTCAATGGACATGAGGACTGAGTGAACTTCGGGAGTTGGTGATGGACAGGGAGGCCTGGCGTGCTGCGATTCATGGGGTCACAAAGAGTCAGACACGACTGAGCGACTGAACTGAACTGAACTGAGTGGTGCTAGTGGGTAAAGAACCCGCCTACCAATGCAGGAGAAGGTAAGTGATGTGGGCTGATCCCTGGGTCAGAAAGATCTCCTGGAGGAGGGCATGGCAAGCTACTCCAGTATTCTTGCCTGGAGCATCCTATGGACAGAGGAGCCTGGTGGGCTACAGTCCATGGGGTAGCAAAGAGTCAGACACGACTGAAGCAAGTTAGCACACACGCAACTACAATAACTAGACTGGTCCTCATTGACCTGTGTTTACAAATAGATGTGGCTTATGGTAATGTCTGTTACATGTATTTGATCAATTTTGCAGCTAAAACAGTAATTTTGAACAATATTACCGCTAGGTACTTAGTCATCAGTATAGGGCTCATCTGACAGTTTCATCTTAATGACTAAAATGTCTATTTGACCAATTCAATTTGACCATTTATAAGGGAATCGATTGTTTTAAACACTGATCTGTAAATTACATATCCAGGAAGTCACATAAACCTCGTCTCAGGCTCTTTATCAATTACACCTCTGATTCACAATGTACCAATGTAGATTCAAGTCACATGGAGAACTAAGGAAATAAAACTTTCAAGTCCTCTAGTTTGATTGTTAAGGTGGAAAGTGCAACTGGAAGGTGTGTGTTTCGTTTCAGGTCAGTCAGTTCAGTTGCTCAGTCCTGTCTGACTCTTTGCAGCCCCATGGACTGTGGCATGCCAGGCTTCCCTTCCATCACCAACTCCTGGAGTTTACTCAAACTCGTGTCCATCGAGTCAGTGATGCCATCCAACCATCTCATCCTCTGTCGTCCCCTTCCCCTCCCACCTTCAACCTTTCCCAGCATCAGGGTCTTTTAAAATGAGTCAGCTCTTCCCATCAGGTGGCCAAAGTATTGGAGTTTCAGCTTCAGCATCAGTCCTTCCAATGAATACTCAGGACTGATTTCCATTACGATTGACTGGGTGGACCTCCTTACTGTCCAAGGGACTCTCGATAGTCTTCTCCAGCACCACAGTTCAAAAGCTTCAATCCTTCAGTGCTCAGCTTTCTTTATAGTCCAACTCTCACATCCATACATGACTACTGAAAAAACCGTAGCCTTGACTAGATGGAACTTTGTTGGTGAAGTAATGTCTCTGCTTTTTAACATGCTGTTTAGCTTGGTCATAACTTTTCTTCCAAGGAGCAAGTGTCTTTTAATTTCATTGGTTCAGTCACCATCTTCAGTGATTTGGAGCCCCAAAAATAAAGTCTTTCACTATTTCCCTTATTTCCCCATCTGTTTGCCATGAAGTGATGGGACTGGATGCTATGATCTACGTTTTCTGAATGTTGAGCTTTAAGCCAACTTTTTCACTTTCCTCTTTCACTTTCATCAAGAGGCTTTTTAGTTCTTCTTCACTTTTTGCCATAAGGGTGGTGTCATCTGCATATCTGAGGTTATTGATATTTCTCCCGGCAATCTTGATTCCAGCTTGTGCTTCTTCCAGTCCAGTGTTTCTCATGATGTACTCTGCATGTAAGTTAAATAAGCAGGGTGACAATATACAGCCTTGATGTACTCCTTTTCCTATTTGAAACCAGTCTGTTGTTCCATATCCATTTCTAACTGTTGCTTCCTGACCTGCATACAGGTTTCTCAAGAGGCAGGTCAGGTGTTCTAGTATTCCTATCTCTTGAAGAATTTTCCACAGTTTTCTGTGATCCACACAGTCAAAGGCTTTGGCATAGTCAATAAAGCAGAAAGAGATATTTTTCTGGAACTCTCTTGCTTTTTCTATAATACAGCAATTTGATCTCTGGTTCCTCTACCTTTTCTAAAACCAGTTTGAATATTTGGAATTTCATGGTTCACATATTGCAGAAGCCTGGCTTGGAGAATTTTGACCATTACTTTCCTAGTGTGTGAGATGAGTGCAGTTGTATGGTAGTTTGATTATTCTTTGGCATTGCCTTTCTTTGGGATAGGAATGAAAAATGACTTTTTCTAGTCCTGTGGCCACTGCTGAGTTTTCCAAATTTGCTGGCAAATTGAGTGCAGCACTTTCACAGCATCATCTTTTAAGATTTGAAAGAGTTCAACTGGAATTCCATCACCTCCACTAGCTTTGTTCATAGTGATCCTTCCTGGGGCCCACTTGACTTTGCATTCCAGGATGTCTGGCTCTAGGTGAGTGATCACACCATCGTGATTATCTGGGCCACGAAGATCTTTTTTGTATAATTCTTCTGTGTATTCTTGCCACCTCTTCTTAATATCTTTTTGCTTCTTTTAGGTCCATACCATTTCTGTCTTTTATTGTGCTCATCTTTGCATGTAATGTTCCCTTGGTGTCTCTAATTTTCTTGAAGAAATTATTGCTTAGTCTCTGCTATAGTGGGGAAGGAAGAGAGTTTTCAATAGGTAAACACTAAACTATTTTTTAAAGTTTAAAAGTTTATTTCTGGGAAGAGGGTAGAGTTATATTAGAGTTATAAGGGTCCTTTATGTATTACTTTTTTCTTTTCTGTATTTTCTGAATTTGTTTTTGCAATGAACATATATCAATATATGATCAGAAAAGGAAACTATGAAAGCACAAACAAGAAATGGGTAGATGACACATTTGGAGAAAATTTACATCTTTTTCACAATATCTTGCTTTTTAAAACAATTGCTTGATGTTTTTCTCTACAGTTTTCCTGTGGAATGAATAGGGTAGGTAATGTTGATCTCATTTACTTTATCAAAACATGGTTTTATCAGAGATGTACTCAGGGGAGTGAACTGACTTGGAGGTGGGCTTTGGGTAGAACTGAAGGGTTCACAGTTTCTCTCTCCCCAAACACTGAGATGAGACTCATAGTTACTACTTTATCTCTTTCTCTGGTGATATCATCTCTCAATATAGCTGTTTTTTTATTTTCCTTTTTGGTCATTCATAGAAATTTTAGTTATAAAAATCAAATTGGAAAGACTTTGAGGCTTAATTAAATTCTATGCACACAAAATCCACTCAGTGGAATAATCTGAGGATATAATTTGTTTTTACTTTCTGCCTTCACAGCTTTCTCAGAAGATTACAATATTAAGGGCAGATAATTTGCTTTAAGATACTGTCAGTTACTCTTGAGAAGATGAGAATTATGAAGACATGAGCATTTTGTATAATGTTAAGAGAAACTTTCAACTCTATTTTGAAATGAGTTGTAGTGATCAATATTTTTCCAATAATTTGATGTTTTCATTTAACCTAGAGAAAACAAAGATGATAGAACCCAAGAAATACTGTACCTTAAGTGTTATTAGATATGACTCTGAAGTCATCATAATTGACAAATCCTCCAGTCTAACGTCAGAGTTACAGACTTTGTTGTTGCGGTTGTTAGTCACTCAGTCGTGCCCAGCTCTTGTGCAAACGCCTGGACTGTAGACCGCCAGGCTCCTCTGTCATGGGATTTCCCAGGCGAGAACACTGGGGTGGGGTGCCATTTTCTTCTTCAGGGGATGTTCCTGACCCAGGGATTGAGCCCACCTCTCCGTGTCTGCTCTACTGAAGGCAGGTTCGTTACTGCTGAGACATGGGGGAAGCTTGTTAGTGATTTTTAAATTTATTGTCTTCAGGACTCAAAAACTCATGAGATAAATAATTACAATGATAAGGAACTTATGGGTCTGAGTTGAGATCATGATTTGAGCCTCTTTTGCATTCATTCAGCCTCACTGATTTAACTAAGCAGCTTGTGATCCACACAGACTTCTTTTTAGAAAGGTCTGGACAATCAATCTGACCACAGTCTATGTCTTGGGTTTGTAAGTTAGAGAAGAGAAAAAAAAAAACTTTAATTAGTGCCTATTATGTTTTCAGTGTTTTATATTTATTATCTTGATTAAATCTTAATTCAAAACCACAAGTTAGGTATTGAAACCCTAATTTTTCAAAGGGGGAAACTGATGCTTAGAGAGGCTAATTAACTTGTCCTCAGTCATGTTTATAAATGGCAGGACTGGAATATGAAACCAGCTCATTTGTCTTTGGCGCTGGTGACAGCTTCACTGTTTCTCAGTTGGGGGAGGCACCCTGACACCTGCATTGCAATCGCAAGGGAAATTTGTTCCTTTCCAAATCCAAGTGCATCGGTCTCTGGATGTGGCCCTAGGAAGTCCCAGCTGACAGTAACTCAATGGATGCTTACACATTTCATTCATGGTGCATCCATAACTCTTCCATAAGCCCTAATCAAATGCATCTCCCAGAAGATGGTAACCCTGGGATATTTGTTCGCTTCTTTTGGTCAGTTCTTAATCCTTAATGATGGAGATCAAGAACCCCCTGGTAGAGACTATGGGCATTTTATCAGTGATCGGATGAGGTATGGATTGTATGCTGGATCAAACCAAGATGGATGAGATAGTCAGCATGTTGGCTCAACTCAACTATACTTCAGTTAAAGAATATGCAAAAAATAATAACCTCCCAGCTAAATTATGCATAAAGTTGCACCATTAGAATTTAATTAGCTTTAATTATTATTGTTTGGGGGCCATGTTAGCATCTTGGGTCGGGGGAGGAATGAAGTTTGGTGAATTATGAAATAGCGACCTTACTGTTATACAGAAAATAGCACTGCCTCTGGAGAAGGAAATGGCAACCCACTCCAGTGTTCTTGCCTGGAGAATCCCAGGGATGGCGGAGCCTGGTGAGCTGCCGTCTGTGGGGTCGCACAGAGTCAGGCACGACTAAAGCGACTCAGCAGCAGCAGCAGCACTGCCTCAGGTCAGTGTGGAGCAGCAGGTGGCTCCAGCCAGGACTTGGTCCCCTAAATATTATAATTCTTCATGATAAGCACGCATGAGACTTCCTTGATAGGTAATGAACTTGGAGGCACACCATACTGATTTGGAGGGGCACCATATTTCTGCTGGTGGCTCAGTGGTTTAAGAACCCACCTGCCAAAGCAGGAGATGCAGGTACAACCCCTGAGCCAGGAAGATCCCCTGGCAGAGGAAATGGCATCCCCCTCCAGTATTCGTGCTGGAGAATCCCATGGATAGAGGAGCCTGCGGGAGGCTACTGCCCACTGGGTTGCAAAGAGTCAAGAGCAGCTGAGGGACTAATCTTTCACGTTTTCATACTGATTGAGTCACACGTGAATTCAGGTTTCTTTCTCTTCAGTAGGTGGAGCACTTTTATTCAACTCTCGACAACAGGTATGCGGGTTTTTAGGGTTTGCATTAAAGTTATAGTCCTCATTAAGCACTTATTCCCAATGGCAGCGGCCCCACTCTCAGCCTGGAAGAAACTGTTCTCAGTAGTAATTTTCCCAAATTAACCCGCTTGGGCTGCTTTGCATTACTCACGTCTCAGGTTCAGCTATTTAGATGCTCTATTTAACTCTCCTCAGTCGTGTCCAGCTCTTTGTGACCCCATGGACTGTAGCCCACCTGGCTCCTCTGTCCATGGGATTTTCCAGGCAAGAGTACTGGAGTGGGGTGCCATTTTCTCCTCTAAGGGAGTCTTCCCAACCCAGGGACCATACCCGCGCCTCCTGTGTCTCCCGCATTGGCAGGCAGATTCTTTATCACTGAGCCTTCGGGGAAGCGTAGGGTAGGGTAGTATAAATATATTCAAGATCCTTCAGAATGTTTTATTCCAGGGATTTATCTTCTGTAATATGGTTGTGGTTGGAAGGTAACAATGGTAACTAGACAGCAAATTATAAATCTCCTGTAAACACCTATACACCTTAGGTCAGAAGACATTCTTGAATGTAGTACTTACTGAAAACAGGTAAATTATCCAGTAATAATTTGATATACACCAGAAAACATAAGCTTTTTCCAATTATTTTGTCACATAGAATTTTCAGATGCATTAGTCTGGGAAAATACAGAATAAAGGTATCTTCCCTTTTGTTCTAAAATCAGAGAGATTAAGGCAAGAAATGAACAATTCATCTCCAGACATGCTTCATCTTGTACACAACAATACTAAACAGCTTGTGGTATGTAATTCAGTATTTCTTTCAACAAGCTTTATATCATTGGTTGTTTACCTTATTACCTTGTGAACCAAGAACGTTATTAATTGGTTTACAGAATTTTAAATATTCTTGCTGCCTGACAGCTTCAGTCTGCACCTGGGACCCTATTTTTGTGTTGGATTCTGTGTATTTCAGGAACTTGACCAGTGATGTGATGTCTCCAGGTTTTCTGTTTTCTAATTAGCGACAACTTTATAGCTGACTGCATTCTGCTTTCTTAGGAGGACCTATATCTTTTTATACACACACGCTCACACACTCACGTGCTCACACACACACACGCCTACACACACTCACACACACACACACATCACAGCTTCCCGGATAACTGGTTTTATCAGAATCAGAACTCAGTGGAAACATTTCCTCCAAGTAGGCGGGATTTACCTGTTGGGCCAAAATATAATGACAGGAAGGTGAGCGAGGGGACTGGCATAGTGGCTGAAACAAGCAGTACGGTGAGGGACGGTCCGAAGACAGCGGCAGTGAGTGGGGGACATTAAAAATTATCAAAGTGGCATAGGGAACAGACTTGCGGACACGGAGCGGGGAAGAGAGGGGGAGGAACCGAGAGAGGAGCCCTGCCACCTGCGCACTAGCGCCTGCGGAGCGGCGAGCCGCGAGGAGCCGCTGCACAGCACCGGGCTCGGAGCTGGCTGCGTGCTCGGCGTGACCTGGGGCGCAGGACGGGAACGTGGGAGGGAGGCTCCAGAGGCCGGGATTGAGGTGTACACAGGGCTGATCCGCGCTGTGGTCGAGCAAAAGCTAATACAACATTGTAAAGCAAGTGTCCTCCAATTGAAAAATAAAAGAATAAACATAAGGGTCAATAGAAAATAAACTGTCCGGATGGTAAGCCGGCACAGCCTAGCGCTGAAGCGCAGCACAGAGTCTACCACCCTCTCCTTTGCTCTCAGATTTCTCTCCCAGTTATTCTCTCCTGTATCCTCGCTAATGTTTTCAACTACTCTTTATGTTCCTTTGAACTGACTGTAGCACCACGTTTGTCCTTTAAGCATTGACATTTCCCACAGGTTTTTCCTCACTCTGAATATTCATTTACGTGATTTTTCCTTCGCTTACTCTTCACAGTTACTGAGGGCACACAACCCACCCTTTAAGGTAGTTGAAATACAAAGTTATAGTATTCACTCTCTATCCTGAAATCAGTCCTGAATATTCATTGGAAGGACTGATGCTGAAGCTGAAACTCCAATCCTTTGGCCATCTGATGTGAAGAACTGACTCATTTGAAAAGACCCTGATGCTGGGAAAGATTGAAGGTGGGAGGAGAAGGAGGCGACAGAGGATGAGATGGTTGGATGGCATCACTGACTCAGTGGACACGAGTTTGAGCAAGCTCCAGGAGTTGATGATGGACAGGGAGGCCTGGCGTGCTGCAGTCCACGGGGTCGCAAAGATTCGAACATGACTGAGTGACTGAACAGCAACTCCATCCTGAAAATAAGCATCTAATCTCAGAGGTGATAAAACCAAGTTAAAAATAAGGTTAAGAAAAAAAAAAAAAAAAAAAACCTTGGTAATCATGAGTTTGCCCTCAGATACATCTCTCTCCTTCTTCTCCATGTGTTTCCTGAGAGCGCGGTCTACATAAGATTTTTCTTTCCAGCCTAAATGTTAATATCATGCCTGACCGGTAAGCAACTAAGTAAATTTTTCTCTGAATTCTTTACAGTTTATTGTTTTACTCTCACAAAATTAATTTTCCGTCCTCATTCTAAATAACCAGTGAGTTGCTTAAGCACTGAAGAATAAAGCTCAGTGTCTTGCCCTTATAAAGTATTCATGTTTCCTGGGCCACTTTAATCAATATCATCATAATGATAGAAATATAAGATGCCCAATTCGTGTCTTCTGTTAAAGTCGCCAATGCTATTACTATGTATTTCCCAAATGAAATAATGATTATTATAATCCCCAGGGGCGTCACACACAGGTTCTCATCACGGCATCATCTTAGCGTGGGTGTTTTCTTAAATACAAAATTGACTGTCAGTGTCGGCAGAAGAGACTATTAAGCGGGTGTTTGTCCTCTTGCCCCACAGCTTCATATTAGCTTATGCTTGGTGAGTGATGGTTGAAAACGGAGGAGAATTTCCTGTGACCAGGAGCTGGTCGATTCATGTCTTGGCTTCTGTGCTCTTTCCTTGGTACTTCAGTGGAAACCAGTGACTGACAAGCATTGATGGACAAATGGTGCTGTGGATATCATAGCTGTAAAAGGAACAATTTGTTTTTAAGGCTGTCACATCTGAGATGCCGTACTGGACCCTGCTGAGATGAAGACAAAGATACGGATTGCATGTCTTGAGTATTAATGTTATACAGAGACACATCTGTAAATATTTCTCCATAAAAGATCTTACAGCCACATTTTGGGTTTGTTCTCTGCTCAGACGCCTCTTCATAATTTGCAAATCTCAGAGATTAATAATGATCTTTTACAGTTGAAAGCGCTTCCCTCCGTTTACCTTTTTCCTCCACACTGTACAGTAAGCAGCAAGAAGAAACCAGGTAGCTCCTTCAGTCCTCTGCTGGATGTCAACAGAGCATCCTGTCCCTTAGGGATCTTTCTGTTTTCTTTATTTTCCCGGTAACCTCTGGTAACAGTGTTACCCAACCTTTTGCCACTGTATATCAAGCTTCCCCAAAGCTTCCCTTTTCCTCACTTACCTTTATTCTTCACTAGCAGCTTTCTTGAGGGCCATCAAACATTAACTAACAGCCTTTTTGCAGCCCTTTAAAAGTTCTCTAACATTTTCTTCCAGGTCTTTCCAGCTTTTTTCACATCTCTTGCGGTCCCAAAGTGACACACTTTCAGTTGCGTTACGCCAGTTTTCTACTCCTGGTACAAAAGCATATTCCAAGTAATGTGCCCAGCAAGTTGCCCCAAAACCTAGCGGCATAAATTAGCCCTGCATTATGGTCCGGAGTCAGGGTTTCAGGCAGGACACATGGGAAAAGGCTTATCTCTGCTCCACCCAGCTTCAGCCGGCCGCTCCGAGCCCAGAACCCAGATCAGCCGCAGGCTCACTCACCAGTCTGGCAGGTGGGCGGGGCGCGAACAGCTGCCGGCGAGAACACGTGAGCCTCTCAGGCTCCTCCCTTTACTCCCACGTGTCCTGTCCGTGTAAGCCTTCCATCACGTGTCGTCAGGGTAGCCACGCTGCTTCCGCGTCGGCTCAGCACTGCCAAAGCACGCGTCCTGAGACAGAGCTGGGCAGAGGGTGAGTCACGCGTCCTAAGCCATCCTGAGGGGTCACCCAGCATCACCTCTCGCACATCCGACTTACCTGTTGATTCTCACTCATCTCTGAATGCGTGTGTGTACTCAATCGTGTCTGACTCTCTGCAGCCCCGTGGACAACAGCTTGCCAGGCTCCCCGGTCCACAGGATTTCCCAGGCAAGAATATTGGATTGGGTCGTGGTTTCCTCGTCCAAGGGATCTTCCTGATGGGCCCCCTCGATTGGCACCTGGAGGAGAGCTGCCTGAATCATTAGAATTCCTGCTTGAGATCTTTGTAAATGAGAAATAAGCGTAAATGATGTGAAGCTTCTGAAGTTTGAGGGTATATCTGTTACATCAGTACCCAATCCATTACCTAATAGTGACGGTGCTTTTTAGTTAGGAAGACCAAATACAGGGCTTCTGTACCTCCGTCCTCCATGAGCTTTCATCATATTCTTGAAAGAAAAGCGTGCCCATCTGGCAAGTTTGCGACCCATGGACTGCAGCCCACCAGGCTCCTCTGTCATGGGGACTCTCGAGGCAAGAATACTGGAGTGGGTTGCCATGCCCTCCTCCAGGGGCTCTTCCCAACCCAGGGATTGAACCCAGGTCTCCCATATTGCAGGTGGATTCTTTTACCAGTTGAGCCACCAGGGAAGCCCTAATGAATAAAAAAAGGAATATTAATTAAAATCAATACAAGTTCTGTGGAAACGTATTAGTGGGTGTTTGGCAATTCTTGAGGAGGCATTAATAGATATTAACCAGGTTATTAAGTAGGTTTTTGAAAACTGGCAAAGTCACTAATGGTAATAAAGAAGGAAGAAAAAGTATTTTAGGATGTGGTACTGATGGAGGTGGGTTTCCCACGTGGTGGAGTGGTAAAGACCCGCCAGCCAAGTCACAAGAAACCAGAGATGTGGGTTCAGTCCCTGGATCCGGAAGATCCAGAGAAGGAAATGGCAACCTGTTCCGGTATTCTTGCCTGGGAAATCCCATGGATGGAGGAGCCTTGGTGGGCTACAGTCCATGGGATCGCAAAGAGTCAGACACGACTGGACATGCACTGGCTGGACTGTTGAAGGTAGGAAGCAAGACGATGCCTCGTTCAGAAAATCGTCATTAGGCACGGCTTGCTGGCGTTCAAGTCTGAGCAGGATAGCAGAGTTCGTTATGTATATAAAGGTATGTTGAAAACAGACTTCAGAGATGCTTTCATACAAAAGAGGGGATTTATAATTTCTTTTTTCTGCAGTAAAAATATTTTGGATAGGATTGAAATGGCGATGGCAACATTTTGGGAAAGGGGAGACACGGGACAACAGGTGTCCTGAATATCAGTGAGAAAAACATTGAAATCCTTGTCATATTGGCAGGACGTGCCCAGCCTGAGATGCAGGACACTTCTGCTTTTAGATGGATTCATCTGTATGAGACTAAGCCTCCCCTATAAGCAACTATAAAATCAGGGGAACAGAAAATGACTGCTTCAGGCATCAGACGACAGAGAGGATGAGAAGAGGTTCCTGTAAGAAGGGACACTGGTCCCTGGGGGTGCATGGTGCTCCGACCGAGGACAGTCTATCGGCAATGGGACTGCACGCTGGAGTCCAAGAACAGCAGGGTGGTCTCACAGATCACAGAGGCGGAGGTCAGAGAACAGAGACTCTGATGTGGGTGGAAGCTGCCCATGACGACTGGGAGCTGAGGAGCTGCACAGAGGAAGGGTCTCACGGGTCTGCGTGGAGGTTTCTTGTAAAACACAAGTTTGGGTTGACATGTACACACTGCGATATATAAAACTGATAACCAATAGGACCTGCTGTATGGCACAGCGAACTCTATTCAACACTCGGTAATAACCTATACGGGGACAGAATCTGAGAAAGAACAGGTACATGTGTATGTTGCTGTACGCCAACAACACACAGAACATTGTGAATCAGCTCTACCCCTCCTTAGCATAAAAATTAAATTAAAATAATCTTTTCTTTAAAAAAAGGAAAACATGACTTCTTGACATTAGAGAAAAAAGAAAGAGATTCAAATAGTTCCCTATCTATGGAGAACTAAAACTCATCACCAAACCTTCCTACAAAAATAACTGCAGACCCAGGTGATTCCATGGGTGATTTCTATCAACATTTAAAAATGAAATAATATGAGACTTACATAAATTCTTTCAGAATCTAGAGAAGGAAGAAATGAAGAGTATAATCCTGATAACACATCACAAGAATGAGGTTATAAGAAAAGAAAATTGAAGACTAATATCTGCCAAGAGCATAGATTTTTGCCAAGATCCTCAACCAAATAAATATTAGCAAAATGAGTCCAGAGACATTAAAAAAAAAAAAGAATAAGATTTTACAGCCAAGTAGAATTTATTCAGGAATGCCACATTTGTTCAGCATTTGAAGGTTGATAAAATTCACCAAAATAACAGAATAAAGGAGAAAAATATCATGTAGATCAGTAAGAAAAATAATGTTAATCAATTGTGTCCACAAATGGACCCACTTGATTGATTTCCGACAGAAGTTCCAACATATGCAATGCTAAACATTTTATCTTTCTTCAACCAATGGTGCTGAAACAACTGAATAGTAACATGGGAAAAAATGGACTTTGACTATTACATTATAACACAAAAAATAATTTGAAATGGATTACAGATCTCAGTTTAAAAGTAAAAGCTGTAAGCCTTCTAGGAGAAAACACAGGGGGAAATCTTTGATTTGGTAGAAAAGATTTCCTAGATCTAAAAAAGGACCTAAAATCAGCATTAACCATTGGCGGTGTATCAAAATTAGGGTGGTGGCAGCGACTGCCCCAGAATTTACATGTTGCCTTATTTGTAGAGAATTTAAAAACAATAATACAACTAGCTAAATTTAGCCTGCTTTTTTATCATCATGTACTCACAATTCTAATTAATGTCTGTGATAAAATATTTCTCCAGAGGGTGACATGGAATTCCCCCTTTTTAGGGTTTAAGTTCTAATCACTAGGATTACTTTGAGTTTTAGTAGTACGTATGTAAGTCAAGCCTATGGTTTTTCCAGTAGTCATGTATGGATGTGAGCGTTGGACTGTGAAGAAGGCTGAGCGCCGAAGAATTGATGCTTTTGAACTGTGGTGTTGGAGAAGACTTCTGAGAGTCCCTTGGACTGCAAGGAGATCCAACCGGTCCATTCTGAAGGAGATCAGCCCTGGGATTTCTTTGGAAGGAATGACGCTAAAGCTGAAACTCCAGTACTTTGGCCACCTCATGCGAAGAGTTGGCTCATTGGAAAAGACTCTGATGCTGGGAGGGACTGGGGGCAGGCGGAGAAGGGGACGACCCAGGATGAGATGGCTGGATGGCATCACTGACTCGATGGACATGAGTCTGAGTGAACTCCGGGAGTTGGTGATGGACAGGGAGGCCTGGCATGGTGCGATT
Source organism: Redunca redunca (assembly GCA_006410935.1). Lineage (NCBI taxonomy): Eukaryota > Metazoa > Chordata > Mammalia > Artiodactyla > Bovidae > Redunca > Redunca redunca. Next base: position 175,327 of record SJYQ01095285.1, read on the forward strand.
CATGGGGCTGCAAAGAGTCGGACACGACTGAGCGACTGAACTGAACTGAACTGAACTTGCTCTTCACATCAGGTGGCCAAAGTATTGGAGCTTCAGCATCAGTCCTTCCAATGAATATTCAGGACTGATTTCCTTTAAGATTGACTGGTTTGATCTCCTTACTGTGCAAGGGACCCTGGAGAGTCTTCTTCAACACCACAGTTCAAAAGCACCAATTCTTCAGCACTCAGTCCTCTTTATGGTCCAACTCTCATACCTATACATGGCTACTGGAAAAACCACAGCTTTGACTATATGGACCTTTGTCAGCAAAGCGATGTCTCTGCTTTTTAATATGCTGTCTAGGTTGGTCATAACTTTCAAGTAGTAAGCACCTTTTAATTGTGTGGTTTCAGTCAATACTAATTATGTATCTTTTAGCAAACATTATATTCCACATGGAGGTTAATGCAACACACAGTCATACAGCTCTCGGTTATCCAGTCAGCTCAGAACATGCCCAGAATCAGCCACACGTGTCCATTTCAGGAGGAAGTCCGTTTTGTCTCAGCGTTGTCCATGCTTACACTGAGCTGCGATCATGCTCACCCTTTGATTCTGCTCATACTCCTGTGTCTAAATAATAGCTTGGAAATTTAAATGATAGCAAAGTGATTGTAAGACCCAGAAACTACCTGAGCTAATTCAATTCTGTCATTTCAATGTGAACATTGGAATTTTATTTGAAAAAAATATAAAACTGTGAATCCTGGGGTGTAACATTTTTACTTTCAAGTGAAAATCTTAGTTCATAGATTAGATATTTTCTGAATTTGAATACTATCTTTAAATATGTCTCCTTTTAGTTGTTAATGATTTATATTAAAACTAAATGGTGAATAAAGAACACAGGGATTGCAATGTTATTATTAATTTCTGTGACAGATCAAGAAGTTGATTAGGTTATTTCCTTTTGTAGAAAATCTACTTTTATATAGTTAAAAGTATTGTGGTATTATGCTTTCCTTTTCTCCACTGTAATATTTATATCATACTTTATTTTGAAATGATTATTTTATGAGAATTGATATATATCAGTAAATCTATATTATTCATACAGTCCATGGAGTCTCAAAGAATGAGACATGACTTAGCTTTTGCTTTGCTTTGGTAAGTCGCTTCTGTCGTGTCCGACTCTGTGTGACCCCATAGACAGCAGCCCACCAGGCTCCCCCGTCCCTGGGATTCTCCAGGCAAGAACACTGGAGTGGGTTGCCATTGCCTTCTCCAATGCATGAAAGTGAAAAGTAGCCTTAGCGACTAAAACAAACAATAGCATTTCACACTTAACCTCTTCTTTTATCTAATAAAATCCATGTGCAGAAATTAGTTATTACACATATGAACAATGAAGGCATGGGAAAAAGGCATGAAACCCTAGATTTGGAGATAAACACTTCAAAGTTCCAAACAACTGGGTTAAATAGAAAATGTGTTTAAAACAGTTGTTCTTATCTACTCTATCTGTGAACTTAGTCTATCAGACAGGTCCACACTCATAGGCTCTCAGCACAGCTTTTCATTCTAGCAGGCGTTTTTTGGGGTACAGAGTCTCCATTTTATTCCATGTAAACCAGAATTTGAGGATAAGCATCAAGATAATTATTATTTATTGAAATTATGTTCCATTCTCCCCTAGGGCAAATGATGAAGTGTGATTTAAAGATGTTTAAACTTCATTTGGACAACCAATTGCAACTAATGTGCAAGACATTACATAATAACACTTTGAACTGTGTGATCCACTCTCTGATTTCAACAGGAATCACAGAAAGAGGCAAATGTGAGCTAATATATTCTAGAAAGTCTTTGTGGTTATAGCATTACTTGGATCTAAACCTTACAGTGAATATAATCATTCCTGAAAAAATAATTCAAGAATATATTCAATCTACAAAGATTAAACAATACCATTTGTGCCTTAATTTATTGCAGAAACTAACAATCAATGCCTTATCACTGTTTTGCATATTTTCATTTCCTCCAGTCTAACGATCTCCCAACTGAGCTATTTCAGCTACTATATTTTCATTTTCTATAGCATTTCTTTGACTTATGACTTATTTACACTGTATACCTCCCTTTAGGCTAGCAATTATAACCAATAATTTTTATAAAATACAAGTTATGAACCCATAAACAATCAACTCAGACAGAGTCAAATAGCAATCAACAATTGGAAGAAAAGTAAATGCTGAATTTTTATAATCTGGAAGAAAATTAAGTGGGGTTTTTTTTTCAGTTTGATTATGGGGACAGTGTTCATTAGAATTAATTATATTTACAAAACATGTTTTTATGGGCTCAATTATGATTTTAAATAATGCTGAACTTTCATTTATTTGTACTTTTTCAAAACAATGGAAGACCTATAAAAGCAACCAGTAGATTACATTGTGGCACAATTCACAATGAACAGTGCAGTGTTATATGAACAGTAGGTTTAACCACAAATTGCTAGAGTGGGAGAAAAAGAGAAATGACCTCTTTAATTAAATTGGGAAACTTTTCTAACCTTAAAGCCATGATCTGGGAAGATAAGAAATGGACAGACTGGAAGAATATAATCCCTAAAAAAACTTCAGAGCAAAACAATAAGAAATATTTATAGGGATATAAGATTTAATCTTACCATTACAGGACCTTCATACACAATGCCCAAATACTAATGTGCCAAAGAGAAACAGAAGGTTTCTGGCTATACATATAAGGAGTTTGAGAATTGCCTCTCTTTCTTAATAAGTAAAAAGCTGACCAGACTTAAAAATTATCAACTCTTTTTGGATCTTTGAGAGAGAAGAGGACACTGGAAAAAACACTCTCCCCAAGACTGGAGGGATTGGACAGGCAAACGCATGGATTAACAGCTCAGGAGGGCAGAGATGAGTGGAGGCCGTGGCAGCAGTGCAGGGCTAGAAAAGCTGGAGACGTAATTGACACATTACTCGGGTGACTCCGTGAGAGTTAGAATCTCCAAGGGACCCAGTCCCAGGCGGGCCCCTACAATACTGTGAGGATTACCCCCGGGAGCTCGACCAGCTTTCCACAGTAAAGAGCAGAGAAAAATTCCCTTGTGTTTCCAGTAGGGGGAGGAGAAAAGAAACCATTCTGAAATTTGCCAGAGGACTGTTTTTTAACAAGTCTGCTTCCCCCCTGGTGGCTCACCAGTAAGAATCTGCCTGCCATGCAGGAGAAGCAGGAGCCTCGGATTTGATCCCTGGGTCTGGAAGATCCCCTGGAGGAGGGCATGGCAACCCCTTCCAGTATCCTTGCCTGGAGAATCCCATGACAGAGGAGCCTGGCGCCACAGGGTTGCAGAGTCGCACACGACTGAAGCGGCTGCAGCACACGCTGGAAGCTAGTCACCCAAAGCCTGACCTGCTGAGTGATGGTCAGACCTGACCACCTGCGAAAGGGAAATACCCAGCCCCACCCCATTCTAGCCCCCCGGTCCCACCCAAACTATGTGGGAAAAAATACACTGAGGAACTCTTGTGAAGCTGACAGCTCACAGCATGGGCTCACCAGAAGACTGAGACCTAATCATAGGGTAGAAGCGCACCCCTCCCTCTGGACCTCATAGCCACACCACCAAAAGGCTATTTAGAGCAGTTCCTTTTACCCATGCGTCATGTCTGGCTATCAAGAAAAAATTACTCGCTATACCCCAAAACAGAAAACAAGAGAGAGCAAGCATTAGAACCAGACATGGCAGGGATACTGGAATGATCAGAGCGGGAACTGAAAATAACTAGGATGAAAATGCCAAGGGCACTGATGGATAAAGTGGACAACATGCAAGAACAGATGGTCGATGTGAGCAGAAACACGGAAATGCTAAGAAAGAACCAGAAAGAAATGCTAGTGATCCAAACTGCTGTGAGAGAAAGAAACCCTTTGATGGGCTTATTAGTAGACTAGACACAGCTGAGGAGAGAAACTCTGGTCTAGAGGATGTGTCAACAGAGTTCTCAGAAATTAAGAAGTTAAGAGAACAAAGACTGATGTAACACAGAATATCTAAGGACTGTGAAACCACTATAAAGTGTGCAGTATACACATAGTGGGAACACTCGGAGAGAAGCGGGAAAGGAAGAAGAGAAATACTGGACACAATAATGACTGAGAATTTCCCCAGATAAAGGTCAGACACCAAGTCACGGATCCAGGAAGCTCACAGAACATGAAGCAGGATATATGCCAAACGAAACAAAACAAAACAAAACACACCTTCGCATCTCACTTTCAGACTACAGATAATCAGAGACGAAGGGGAAGCATTGCTTTTCCAGGCCCCGCAGGAAGCCTTCTGCGTAAGGCTGCTCTTCAAGACCAGGAGACAGAGGCGACCCACCTAACACACAGAAGCAGACACGGAGGGCTGGGTTAAGTGAGGAGACAGCAGAATGTGTTCCGAAGGAGAGACTAAGACAAAGTCTCAGAAATAAACCACGGGATGAAGGCAGAAATTATTCAGACAAATTTATCTGAAAAGCAATTTAAAGTCACAGTGAGAAAGATGCTCAGCGAACTCATTAGAAGAATGAATGAACACAGTGAGAACGTCAACAAAAAGGTAGGAAATACCAAAAAGAACCAGCTGGAACTTCAGAATACAATAATGGAGATGAAAAATACAGCAGAATGAGTCGACGGTGGGTTAGATGATTCAGAAGGAGGAAGCACAGTGACTCAGCCAGTGTGAGTACCACAGCTGCTGAGCCAGGGCCCAGGAGTCCAGGAGCCCCAACTACTCAGTCCCCACACTGCAGCCACAGACGCCCTCCTGCCCTAGAGCCCGTGCTGCAGGGAGAAGCCGGTGCGCCGCAACTAGAGTGGCCCCCACTCACTGCAGCTAGCACAGAACCCGGGCAGCAACGAAGACCCGGCCAAAACAAACAAATACATGAGCCACTGCAAATAAAATGAATGAACCAGGAATCTGGAAGACTGGGTCAGGGAAATTACCCATTTGTCACATCAAGAAGGAAAAAAAAATTAGAAAAATAAGGACAGTTTAAGGGATCTCAAGATACTAACAGTTGTACTACAGAGGTACCAGAAGAGAGGGACAGAAGAAACATTAATGTTAGCTGAAATTTTCCCTAACCTAGTGAAGAAAACAGATCTCTGAATACAGGAACTTTGGCCACCTGATGCAAAGAACTGACTCACTGGAAAAGACCCTGATGCTGGGAAAGATTGAAGGCAGGAGGAGAAGGGGACAACAGAGGATGAGATGGTTGGATGGCATCACCGACTCGAAGGACATGAGTTTGAGCAAGCTCTGGGAGATGGTGATGGACAGGGAAGCCTGGCATGCTGTAGTCCATGGGGTCACAAAGTGTTGGACGTGACTGAACGACTGAACTGAACTGAGTACAGGAAAGACAGTCTTAAATTGATAAGCCCAAAGAGGCTCATGCAACCAAACATTATAATTAAAATGTCAAAAGTTAAAGATAGAGAATCTTACAGACACAATGAGAATAAAACTAGTCACATGCAAGGGAACCCTTTAGAAAAAAAGCTGATTTTTCAGCAGAAACCATATACAGGCCAGAATGGCATGGAACTTTATCAAAGTGCTGATGGAAAAAAAAAAGACAAAACTTACAACCAAGAATACTCTACCTGGCAAGATTGTCAGTCAGAGTGGAAGGAGAGAGAGTCTTACAGACAAGCAGAATCTAAAGGACTATGCCACTACCTAAACTGGCCAAACAAGAAAAGCTAAAGAGACTTCTTCAGGCAGAAGAGAAAAGTTTACAGCCGGAGATAAAATATATGAAAGGAAAAACCACATTGGTAAAAGCAAACATACAGAAGTAGTGACTCAGCCGCTTGCAAGGCTGATGGAAAGGTTAAAAGGCAAAAGTAACAAAATCAACGAAAATACAAAAATTAGCAAAAAGACGCACAAGCAAGTGATGTAGAATGTGACGTCAGAAGTGTGAGATGTGGAGTGGAGTGTTTAGAAGGCATCAACCTTGTGATGATCGACTTAAAATAGAGTGATATATATATAATATATAAATATTTATATATATAAATAAAATCTCATGTGTGTGTTAGTCCCTCAGTCGTGTCTGACTCTTTTGCAACCCCATGGACTGTAGCCCACCAGACTCCTCTGTCCGTGGGATTCTCCAGACAAGAATATTGGAGTGGGTTGCCATTTCCTTCTCCAATAAAGTCTCATATATGGTCTTTATTATGTTAAGGTATGCTTCCTCTACACCCACATTGTTGAGAGGTGTGTTTTATCCTATCTGGTATGCCAGAGCAAACATCATAGTCAATGATTAATGACTAAAAGCTTTTTTCTGTAAAATCAGGAACAAGACAAGGATGTCTACTCTTGCCACTTTTATTCAACATAGAAGTCTTAGCCACAACAATTAGACAAGAAGGAAAAAGACAGCCAAATTGTACAGAGAGAAGTAAGCCTGTTACTCTCTGCAGATTGCATGACATTCTACATGCATGTATACGAAGCCCCTTTAATCATGTCCAGCTCTGTGCAGCCCTGTGGACTGTAGCCTGCCAGGCCCCTCTGTCCATGGGATTCTCCAGACAAGAATACCAGAGTGGGTTGCCAGGCCCTCCTCCAGGGGAATCTTCCCTACCCACTGACTGAACCCGCATGTCTTACGTCTCCTGCATTGGGAGGCAGATTCTTTACCGTTACCACCACTTGGGAAGCCTGATATTATATATAGGAAACTCTAAAGACTCTACCATTAAACTATTAGAACTAATACATGAACTCAGTAAATATGCAGGATACAAAATTAATATACTGAAGTCTGTTGCATTTCTGTGAAATAATAAACTATCAGAAAGACACATTAAAATAATTCCATTTATAATTTCATCAAAAAAGAATAGAACACCTAGGAATAGATTTAACCATAAAGGTGAAAGACCTGTACTTGAAAACTATAAGACATAGCTGAAAGAAATTAAAGATACTGCAGATAAATGGAAAGACCCCACACTCATAGACTGAAAGAACTGATACTGTTAAACAGTCCACACTACCCCATAATATACAGATTCAATACAAACCCTATCAAAATATCAATACCATTTTTCACAGAACTGGAAGAAAGAATCCTGAAAATTGCACTGAACCTCGAAGGATGACAAATAGCCAGGGCAAGCTTTAACAAGAAAAACAAAACTGGAAATACCATGCTCCTTGATTCAAACTATACTACAAAGCTATAATGACTCCAGCGGTGTTGTCCTGGTGCAGAAACAGACACATAGGTCAACAAAACAGAACTGAGAGTCTAGGATAAACCCGCAAACATTGGCCATTTATAACAAAAGAGGCAAGAGTATCCAATGGAGAGAAAGACAGTCACTTCAATAAATGCTTTTGGGAAAACCGAACAGCTCCAAGCAAAAGAATGAATCTGGACCAGCACATAACACCATGTATAAAAATAAAGTCAAAATGGGTTAAGACTTGAGTATAAGTTCAGAAACCATGAAACTCCTAGAAGAAAGCAACAGCCATCAGCTCTTCTCCATCAGTCTCCGGGAAACTGTTTTGGATCCGTCTCCTCAGGCGAGGGCATCAAGAGCAAAAATAAACAAATGAGACTACATGAAACTAAAATGCTTTTTTCACAGGGACGAAAACCAGCGGCAAAATGAAAAGGCAATCTACCGCCTGGGAGAAGATATTTGCAAATCATATACTTAGTAAGGGGTTAATATCCGGAATATATATAAAGAACTCATGGAACTTAATGTAAAAAATTGATTAAAAATTGGGCAAAGGACCTTAACAAACATTTTTTTTCTCCAAAGAAAACATACAGATGGCCAACAATCACATGAAAACATGTTCAAAAGTATTAACTTACATTTCAGCATCTAGAGAATAATGAAAACACACAGATATTAAAAATCTTCAGGTAAGCTTCCTTGCATTTGCACATCTTATTTGGCAGACTTGATGAAAACTCTTAATTCTGTTAAAATCATAGTGGTTCATGGCCACACGGGGAAAGACGTTAGGAAAATGAAAGGGTGATGGAGAAAGTTATGGGTATTTTCTGACAGCATGTATCACCTGTGTTAGGATAATAGATAAAGCTTAGGCTCTTCCTTTAGCAGCAAAAAGACTCTCCTCTAGAATATTCATCAGCAATATGAACAGACCTGGCTTTGTGAAACCAGTAAATCCAAAGCTTGAGTGGATCCTCACTAAAAGGCCTTCATGTGGCCTCACGTAACAGCTTTTCGTGACTATCAAGAGTGAGATGTATTAGCCTTCTGGGGCTCCCCTGGTGGCTCAGTGGTAACACATCCGCCTGCCCGTGCAGGAGACGGGAGTTTGATTCCTCGGTACAGAAGACCTCCTGGAGAGGGGAATGGCAATCCATTCCAGTATTCTTGCCTGGAGAATTCCATGGACACAGAGGCCTGGTGGGCTACAGTTCCCGGGGTCACAAAAGAGTTGGGCACAACTTACTGACCTCAACAACAAATATTAGCCTTTTAGGCCCCTACATTAAGCACTGTTAAACGTGGATAGTTTTAACGTTGGCTTATATGAGGTTTTTTTTCCCTGTACAAATGAAGTTGCAGCATGTTGCTTGAAATCCAGATCAGGTGAACTGACTGCAGTTGCATCTAATTTCTCTAGCTCAGTCTAGTTGCACACTACCTGAGGATTCACTGTGTGCAGGTGGCTGTGTGCGTGCAGCCACTTCAGTTGTGTCCAACTCTCTGCGCCCCCCGGACTGTCGCCCGCCAGGCTCCGCTGTCCATGGGATCCTCCAGCCAAGAACACTGGAGTGGGTGGCCATGCCCTCCTCCAGGGGGTATTCCCGACCCAGGGATCGAACCTGCGACCTGTGGTTCCTGCATCACAGGTGGACTCTTTACCGCTGAGCCACCGAGGAAGCCCAAGACTCACTGACAGACAATGGCAAATCAGCCTATAACATGCGCAGCTGCCCTTTTAGTGCTCTTGTCTCTAAAAAAAATAATATGAAAGCATTTTCTATTGCTGGACTCATCAACTCTTTACAGGAGACTTTTGGGGAGCTACAAATAAAGAGACCCAGAAAGGCATAAATTAGGAGAGTTAATTGTTCTGTTTTGACTGTGAAACAGAGTTAACGTCTCCCCGCTGTGAGTAGCATGGTCAATTCTAGGTTGTGAATCGTTATGGGATCATCCCTCCCCTATTTCCCTCCCGACCCATTTCATATCCATTGCTCAGATTAGCTCTTTCTTTGAATGTTATTTTAATAGACACATTGGGGTTGGCTAGTCCTTGTTCTATCCTTTCTTGTTAAGAACCCTGTCATCCTGGCCCACGGCTTTGCATATGACTCAGATGTTGCCTTTCACAGAAACAACTTTTAACCTGCGATGCGCATCACCATTATGGGAGGGATGAGAACAAATGAGAGCGTGAGCTGGCTGTCTTCTGAGCTGTGCTTGTTGACCTATTTACCAATTATAGTCATCTCGTTTTAACACTGTGAGTTACGGGTATACCAAACGGGCGGCAGAGAACTCAATTCTTATGAAAGAAGAATCCCTTTTAGCATGAGGTGAAGGTACTCTATTTCCTAAAAATAATTACCAAAGGCAAGCGTCAAGAACCTTGGATGTGAGACTGAGGATCTGAATTAATCTGTAACTGTTTCTGTGCTGCTGTTGTGGCTGAGATGGACTAGTTAGCATTTTGGTGTGCCTTCAGTGTACATTAATATGAGTGTGGATGTTACATACCTATGCTGCTGATATAAAATAACGGATTTTTACATTTTTTTCTCAATGGTTAACTAAATAGGACTGCAGAGTTATCAAAAACATTTTAGAGCAATGTCACAGGAGACGTTTGTCGCTGGCAGATTCCAAGTTCACGGCATGAGTGGTAAGGGAACCATGCCAACCCACAGTGTCTCATCTTTGTCATTTCAAGTTAAGACTAATGCAAATAGGTGTGTGTATGTGTGTAAGTAGATCAAATGCCCTTCATACACTTAAGCTTAGTGAAGGCATCAGATGACATGAAAATGGATTAAGAACTAAACTCCATCATTCTCAAAATTGGAAGCTATATTTATAGGAACCAGTCTTAATTGTCTTTCCTTAGAAAGTGCCAATAATACCTTACATTAATTCAGGATTTTTTTTTAATACTCTGAAGATATTTTGATGTATATGTTCATTTTTAGTTTTTATTCTTTTCAGAGGCACACAATGGAAGGAAACGACTCACGAAACACATATTGCTCAGTCGCATCAGTCGTGTCTGACTCTGAGACCCTATGGACTGTAGCCCACCGGGGTCCTCTGTCCATGGGAGTCTCCAGGCAGGAATACAGCAGTGACTGCTGTGCCTCTTCCCTGGTGGCTCAGATGGTAAAGCGTCTGCCTGCAATGCGGGAGACCGGGTCCAACCTCTGATTCGGGAAGATCTCCTGGGGAAGGAAATGGCAACCCACTCCAGCACTCTTGCCTGGAAAATCCCATGGACAGAGGAGCCTGGTAGGCAACAGTCCATGGGGTCGAAAAGAGTCGGACACGACTGAGCGACTTCACTTTCTCCAGGGCATCTTCCCGACCCGGAGATCAAACTAGCATTTGCCTGCGTCTCCTGCGTTGCAAGGAGATTCACCTGAGAAGCCCTTCAAGACACATATTAAGTATGAACAATGTGCCTCAATAGCACAGAAGTATAGATTATTCATTGTTTTATTATGAACATATAAAAACATTCCAGAAGTAAAAGTTAGCTTAATAGATATGTTAACTAAACTATGAATAATCCCAGGCAAGAAACACATCTAACTCCAAGAAAAACTGAACCTTTGATTTTTGCCTAGAAAGGTTAGTAGTCACTGAAAAAGTAGGTCAGTGAAATAACTGAATTACTGAAAATAATCAGAACTGACAGGTAGACTACCAGAAGTCTATAGGCTACAGATTTTTGGTTTAACAATACATCTTTTTGTAAAGATGGCATTTCTTGAGAGGTAGATGAAAATTAAAAAGATTATGTTAATTTACAGCACAAATTAGATTATTTTATAAAGCTAATAACATGGAAGATTTTTACTGGTCAATGTTAAAAAGTTAGGCAAATTCTTTCTTTTGTATATTCATTTTACATTTTTCAAAATCATTAAATTTCCAAATTAATATAATTATTTGTAGATA
>SJYQ01095285.1:187714-206272 GCA_006410935.1 Redunca redunca
AGTCATTTAATTTGCAATAAATAATTATTAAATATTCAATAAAATAACTTCTAGAATTGAATTCCAATAAAAGTAAAATTTGTACTCATTTTTTCTATTCAAAATGTTAAAATTTTTGTAATTTCTAGTGGCATTAAAAAGTAGCATTGATATGTCAAAACAAGTGTTAACTATAAACAGAAGTCAATAGTGTGAAAAGACAAAAGCCAAAGTGTGTAAAGAGGAAATTTATGAATTATGACTCCTATAGTTTAGAAATTATTGTTGGAGAAAAAGAAGCTATTACTTGTATACACTTATTTTTGTTTTTTAATTTATTGATTTTAGAATTTCTTCCAAGTGTTCCTCTATTCTAAACTCCAGTATGTCTCTGTGAACTTATCATATATTTCCTATCCTTAAAGTGAAAAGAAAGTTTCAAACTAGGATTGGCTGTTTTTCATAGATGCGTGATTCATAATGAATACTTACTTGATGGCTTTAGAAACTTTCACCTACTTTTATTTGTCAGTAAACAATGTTTGTAACCAGTACAAGGTAGAACATCCCTCTTGGTACCAATATCTTATCTTTATAACAGTCACATTTAATGCATATGATAAAATTATGATATATTTACACGTGATTCACAGCAGTTACGAACAATGTCTGTTGGCTCATGACATACAATGAATATTCCATCAGCGCTTAACTTTTCTAGAAAAACAAATTGAAGCTCTCCAAATCAACCTAAGTATTCACATCTATTCATAAATATACTCTTGAAATTAATAAATTGAATTTATTTTCAAATTGATTTTTAAATTATACATTATTAACTGATTAGGAAAGTCCTATTTCTAAATCACCTATGGTATATTAGTTATAAGAATTCATTATGAACTGGTGATACGTACCTTCTTATCCATCCTACATTTTACTAAATTAAAATGAATCAGAAAAAGAAAGCAGGTGGATAGTTGTACCAACGTTTCACTAAAAAAGCACACTGCAGCACATTAAAAGGATTACTCATGCTCAAGTGGGATTTATCCCTGAGATGAAAGGATGGCTCAACTAATGTGTATCAATAAATGTGACACATTGCATTAATAGAAAGGAAAAATCATATGATCATCTTAATTGAAGTACAAAAGGCATTAGACAAAACTCAGCATCTCTTCATGGTGAAAACTCTTAATAAGTTAGGTGTAGAAAGAACACAAAAGTGTAAATGAAAGTTGCTCAGTCATGTCTGACTCTTTGTGACCCCATGGACTATACAGCCCATGGAATTCTCCAGGCCAGAACACTGGAGTGGGTAGCTATTCCCTTCTCCAGTGGATCTTCCCAGCCTAGGGATCGAACTGGGGTCTCCTGCATTGCAGGCAGATTCTTCACCAGCTGAGCCACAAGGAGAGGAACATACCTCAACATAATTAAGTCCATATATGACAAGCCCACAGTTCATATCATACTCACTGGTGAAAGATTGAAAGCTTGTCCTCTAAGATCAAAAATAAGAGAAGAGTACCCACTCTTATCGATCCTAATCATTCACAGTGCTCGAAGTCCTAGGCACAGCAACCAGGCAAGGAAAAGGAATAAAGCACATCAGAAGAGCAGAGGAGGAAGCAAAACTGTCTCTGTTGACAACATAATATTATAGACAATCTTAATGACCCCACCAAAATACTCAGACCTAATCAACCAATTCAGTAAAGTTGCAGAATATAAAACTAACATACAAAAATCAGTAGCATTGCTGTACACTAACAATGAATTATCTGCAATAGAAATAAAATAATTCCATTTAAAATAGCATCAAAAACGATTACATATTTAAGGTTAAATTTAACCAAGGAGGTAAAAGATCTCTACAATGAAATCTACAAAAAAATGGTGGAAGAAACCGAAGACACATATAAATGTAAATGTATCCTGTGTTCATGGACTATAAGAATCAATGTTAATAAAATGTCTATCCTACCCAAAGCTATCTATAGATGTAATATAATCTCTATCAAGATTTCAATGGTATTCTTTATGGAAGTAGAAACAACGATCATAAAATGTGTATGAACCAAAAGAGGCCCTAAATAGCCAGAGCGTACTGAGAAAGGAGAACAAAGTGAAAAGCATCACACTTTCTGGTTTCAAGTTACATTATAAAGCTACAGTAATCAAAACGCTATGGTACTAGCATAAACACGGGAACATTAATCAGTGGGACAGAATTGAGAGCTCCAAAATAAATACAAGCATTTACAGTCAACTATATCTGACAAATTGGAAGTGGTCAAACAGGAGATGGCAAGAGTGAACATCCACATTTTAGGAATCAGCGAACTAAAATGGACTGGAATGGGTAAATTTAACTCAGATGACCATTAAACCTACTGCTGTGTGCAAGAATCCCTTAGAAGAAATAGAGTAGCCCTCATAGTCAATAAAAGAGTCCGAAATGCAGCACTTGGAAGCAATCACAAAAACAGAATGATCTCTGTTTGTTTCCAAGGCAAACCATTCAATATCACAGTAATCCAAGTCTATGCCCTGGCCAGTAATGCTGAAGAAGCTGAAGTTGAATCATTCTATGAAGACCTATAGGACCTTCCAGAACTAACAGCCAAAAAAAACCTGTCCTTTTCATTATAGGGGACTGGAATGCAAAAGTAAGAAGTCAAGAGACACCTGAACAAATTTACCAAAGCAAATACGGCCTTGGAAATCAAGTTGTTTTTGAATTAACTGTGTGAACTGACACTCAGCTTCTGACTAGGTCACCTTATCTCTTCATGAATGACAGCTATGGTTGTGATTGCCCAAAGAGAAGAAAAGTGAAAAGGAATTATTCCTACAAAGCACCCAAAATCCTGGTGTAGAACAGCTTCTTCAGTAGAATGCTGAGGACTGTCCCTGGTCTGGTCTGACCCTGTCTTTTAATGGGAGGTGCTGCCCACGCTCTGTACACCTGACCCATATTCATCCCAGGATGTCTCCTCACCCCCACCCCCACTGCTCATAGGTCTTCTCTGAGACCCACTCCTGTTAAGAGACCAATTCAAAAGAGTATCTTCTCTTCTCCCTTCCTTTTTCACTCTCCACATTCCAAACAAATCACTCAGCCCTTCATGCTAACATTGCAGAAACTAAGTGTGCACACCACGTCCATTACTTTGTCAGCTTCTCAAAGAAAAGGATTACATATTAGTCTTTTCTGATCCTTTTAGCACCCAGCACAGTGTGTAAATATATAGCAACAGAATAGAATTGAAAAGATATCATTATCAACCATTCAGTTGGGCATGGGAAAACTTATTCCTCTTGAATCTTGGCCAAAGATCTATTTTAAAATTAGTACTTTCTATTCTTTATGTACATATAATCAAATATTATCTTCAAAGAAGAAATAGGGACTTCAGCGACAGTAATTTAATTATTGCAAAATTTTTGGCCAGGAAACAACTTCCTTGCAAACTGGATTTACACTGTTGTTGCTGTTGAGTTGCTAAGTCGTGTCTGACTTCTTGAGACCCCATGGACTGCAGCACGCCAGGCCTCCCTGTCCATCACCAGCTCCCAGAGTTTACTCAAATTCATGTCCATCGAGTCAGTGATGCCATCCAACCATCTCATCCACTGTCGTCCCCTTCTCCTGCCCTCAATCTTTCTCAGCATCAGAATCTCTTCCAATGAGTTGGCTCTCATTGGCATCAAGTGGCCCAAGTATTGGAGTTTCAATCCTTCCAATGAATATTCAGGGTTGGTTTTCTTTAGGATTGACAGGTTTGATCTCCTTGCTGTCCAAGGGACTCCTTGTAGTCCGAGGGATTTACATACTCTAAGGAAATTTGGTTGGCAAACTTGATACCATTTTATGTAATAACAACTTAATGGCAACACTGGAAAAGAAAATCCAAATGGAGGTCATGAAATCACCCTCTCTCACCCCTGTGCCAAATGCTCATGGTGTTTCTAAAATGAGAGGAAGGAAATAGTTATCCTTAATTATGTCTTGTTCAATTGTGTCATTTAAAGCATTAACCTGTTTTTAGCGAGGCTGTTTTTAGATACTCTCTGTTTGCTAAGCAAATGCTGCTCTTTTTTGCAGTCTTTTCCCTGTGGAAAATAGATTATTTGCCAATCATTAACATTAGGAAAATTTAAAATATAAATGTTAGCCTCAATTTCCAAGGTTTGTAAAGAAAACATCTATGAAAATAAATTATGGACCAACTCAGGAAGCGTGGTTCTTCCACAAGAGTTCGAGGACACAGAATCATGTAAGAGCTCCAGTGTCGTCACAGACACGTGTACTTGGAAAATACTGTTCACTCCGGCTTGCTCTCAGTTTTTTACAAAAGCCAGCTGCACAAAAGATACAGTAAGAGCATGTGCTTGATTTGATTCTGGATTTCTCGCCTGTGGCGCTGTTGGCACTTAGGGCCAGGTCCTTCTTCTGTCTGTGGGAGGTGCAGGGGTGGCTGTCCTGGGCACCACACATGCTCAGAGCCTCCTTGGCTGCTGCCCACAAATGCTGTCTCCCCTCCCTGGTCCTCCTGCTTCCAGACGTGGGCAAAATTTCCCTGGTGGACAGAAATCACCTCTGCTTGAGAACCACTGACTTAATTCAAATGTTCCCAAAGGCTTGAATCCAAGAATTTCTTATAAAAGTCATATTAATACCAAAATAAGGCAACTGGAGAGAAGTTACTGGAAATACCTTCCCTCCTTTTGTACCGCTACTAATGACTAACTCTTACGTACACCCCTAATTATGAAACCTGCACTCTTCTAAGCAGTTTTCACTAGATCCGTGAAATTGACACCACAGTTACTCAAATATTTTTGTTCCTACTGCTTTTGGATCACTGACTTACACGGGAAGATGGATACAAATACCGGGTTGAACAAAAAATTCATTTGGGCTTTTCTATAATATCTTGGTCTTTGGCCAACCCAATACTTATCTTTTTTTTTTTTTTTTTTAAAGTTTGTCTTTGACACAAAGAGTAGAGGGATCAGGGGAATCAGAANCTTTTTTTTTTTTTTTTAAAGTTTGTCTTTGACACAAAGAGTAGAGGGATCAGGGGAATCAGAAGACAAGCCACAGACTGAGAGAAAATATTTGCAAAAGACACATATGATAAAAGACTGCTATCCAAAATGTACAAAGAACTCTTAAAACTCAACATTTACAATATGAACAACTCAATTAAAAAATGACCAAAATGAGATCTGAATAAATACTTCACCAAAACAATGCACAGATATGACGGTAAACAAGTATAAGAAAAGTCACTCTATATGATATGTCATTAGGAACTTGCAAGTTAAAACAACGAGGTAATGACCTACCTATTGAAGAGTTGAAAGCTGAACCTTGGCCGACACCCAGTGCTGATGAGGATGTGAAGCAACTGGTGAGAATGCAGCCACCCAGGAAGATGGTTAGACTGTTTCTTATAAAGCAAAGTGCATTCTCACCGCATGTCCAGCCTGTAGGCTCACATTCTTACTGCACTATCCAGCGTGTAGGCTCTTTGGCATTTACCCAGAAAACGTCCCCACAAAAACCTGCACGTGGATGTTCACAGCAGTTTTATTCATAATTGTCCAACTTGGAAGCAACCAAGATGTCCTTCAGTAGATGAAGACATAAACTGTTGTACAACCAGATAATGGAATACAATTCCACACTAAAGACAAACGAGCTCTCAAGCCATGAAAAGACATGGAGGAAACTAAAATGCATGTTACATCCTGAAAGACAGCAATCTAGAGTCTGCCTGCTCTGTGATTCCAGCTATATGATACGCTGGTGGAGGCACAACCATAGCAAGAGTGAAATAAAACGTCGGTGGTGGCAGGAAAAGATGAGCCGGCAGAGCGTGGAGGGTTTCCTAGACAGTGAGTGCATTCCACGTCACACAATAAAAATGGAGATATACCATCATCCACGTGTCTAAACACATAGGATGCACAATACCAAGAGTGAGCCCTAACCCAAGCTGGATTTGGGGTGAAAATGACGTGTCAGTGTAGGTCCACTGGTTAGATCAGATGTACCACCTGGGAGGGGTTGATCATTGGAAAAGATGTACCTGTGTGAGGTTGGGGAATACATGGGAACTCTGCGCTTTTCTGCTCAATATTGTTGTGAACCTAAATCTCTAAAAGACAAAGTCTATCGGAAACACATGCAGGACGTGTGACAGTGGAAGCTTGAAGTCTTCGGGGTAACGGCCATGCAGCATGGACACTAGCCCTCTGCACGCAGGTGGCACCAACTGTGCTTTCTGTTTATAGGGCTGCGCCAGGCGCAGGTGGCCACTCTGAGGGCACACGTGGGGGACCAGGCACTCGGGGCCAGACGACCGCACGGCCAGAAAGGACTAGAATAGACTGCAGTGCAAAGAAAGACGGGCAGAGAACTGCGCCTGCCTCCTCCCAGGAATTCTCTGGCGTCTCTCAAATGTCCCTTAAAAACATTACTCAAACGGGCTCCATATCAACCTGGAGGGGTGCGATGAGGAGGAAGATGGAAGGGAGGTTCAAAATGGAGGGGATATATGTATACCTATGGCAGATTCATGCTGAGGTTTGACAGAAAAGCACAAAATTCTGTAAAAGCAACTATCCTTCAATTAAAAAAATTACTTTTCCCCCTTTATTATTTTTCTTCCCCTGTTTCCCTCAAATGCTGGAAAAGAAGGATTCCTATAGTCCCCATAAAGTGCACAGGGGCAGATGCTTATAGCTGAGAAAATGACAACAGGTGTAGTTGAGGTCTGGAGTGCTGTTACATTTTTAACTCATTCTCCTAATTATAGCCCTCTTGACACTTTCCGCTTTTGAGCTCCAACAACGCACGGTGGAAATGACCTCAGCACATGTCGTTAACTAGATCTCGATTTTTTTCCCCCTTCTCCTTAGTCACTTAAGCAAAGCATCTCGGAACCCCATCTGTCCTATGAAAGGTGAGGTCTCCTTCATGACCTGAATGAGCCCTGTGGAGTCGGAGGGTCATTCCCCTTGGGTTGGGACAGCAGATGGAGTAGCGTGTTTGGCTCAGGGTTCTGGCTCGGGAACCTGGACTGAGAGGCAGAGGGTGGCTGCAGATTCAATCCGACACAAGCCTTCCAGGGCCCTCTGCTACTGGAGAAAGCTATGAACGACTATCATCAAAAGGTAGGTCTAGAAGTGGTCTCAATAATAAATAATTGCTCTGTTGTTCAGCAATAAATCATTGTCACTTTTCTACAACCTAGAAATTGTGGGTTCTCATTTCTTAGAGACATGAGAAGAAAGACTTCCCTATCTGGATATTTATTTCTTCTGCTTTTACTGTAGCCACGTCAAAACATCAGTATTACACAGCATATGTTTATTAAATAAAAGCCCAGAGAGCACATAACGCATGCCTCCAAATGATCAGAATTAGTTGAGAGAGATGAAGTGACTACATTTAGTAGGTGCCTGCTGTGTGCCAGGGGAGGTGCCAGGCTGTTTGCAGGGTGTTACCACGTTTCTTTTTCAGTCACTTGATTGTTTTTGTCTCTCTTGGGCGTGTGAAAAATCAGAGACTTAGAAATGAGAAAAGTTTGCCCAAGTTTACACAGCTGCTAAATGACAAAGTTGGGATATGAGCTCATTACCATACTATCAACAGAAAAATGCAAGATGGCGAAATTTGAGCCCAAGTCTTCTGGACTTAAGTGTATGGTTTTTTTCGACTGTGCCCACAGTCAGTCCATGGGGTCCCAAAGAGTCAGACTGACAGCGACTAACACAGAGACCTATAAAATGCCTGAGAAATCTCTTGTGGAATTAGTACAAATCTGGGAGTGAACAACAAAGTGTACTGAAAAATTCATGGGTCTTTTGAACAGGGCTCACCTGGGTCTAAATCTCAATGCAGCAATTTAAGAGATACATGATTTGAGCAAATTATTTAATCTCTGGGAGCTTCCCAAGTGTCACTAGTGGTAAAGAATCCACCTGCCCATTCAGGAGAAGTAAGAGTCACGGGTTAGATCCTTAGGTCAGGAAGATTCCCTGGAGGAGGGCCTGGCCACTCACTCCAGTATTCTTGCCTGAGGAATCCCGTGGACAGAGGAGCCTGGTGGGCTCTAGTCGAGCAAGGGGTCACAAAAAAGTCGGACACAATTGAAGCCACTTAGCATGCACACACAGCTGTAGACAATGGATAATTTTTAAAATGTTTTAAAATCAGTATCATATAAAAATATCCTGAAAATAGACTTTGTCTTTCTGAGTCTTTTGATCCAAGTTGGAGCCCATGGGGTGAGGGATGATCTGAAAGCAAAGATGATAATAGACATAGGAAACAAACTTATGGTTACCCAAGGGGAAAGTATTCATTGGAATATTCATTGGAAGGACAGATGCTGAAGCTGAAACGCCAATAGTTTGGCCACCTGAAGTGAAGAACTAACTCATTGGAAAAGACCCTGATGCTGGGAAAGATTGAGGGCAGGAGGAGAAGGGGATGCCAGAGGATGAGATGGTTGGATGGCATCACCGACTCAGTGGACATGAGTTTGAGCAAGCTCTGGGAGTTGGTGATGGACAGGGAGGCCTGGTGTGCTGAACTCCATGGGGTTGCAAAGAGTCAGACATGACTGAGCAACTGAACTGAACTGAAGGGGGAAAGGTGGGAGAGATAAATTAGGAGTCTGAGATTAATGTATACACACTACTATACATAAAATAGAAAACCAACAATGTCCTACTGTATAGCACAGGGAAATATACTCAATACCTTATAGTAACCTCTAATAGAAAAAAAATATGAAAAAGATACAACTGAATCACTTTGCTGTGCACCCCAAACTAACACAACATTATCAGTCAGCTGTACTTCAACAACAACAAAAAAAATTTTTTTAAAAGAAGGCATCTAGTTTCTCAAATGCACAATAGGAGGTGTAGGAAAGTAATGACATTGCAAGACAGATGAATGTCTGGAGAGAAAATTATCCAAAGTTCTTCTTCCTTCCTACCCTCTCCCATCAACATATTGATGACTTAACTGCTCTGATGTGAGTGGAGAAAATGCCAGCATGGCAGGGAGATGGCGAGAGAACCAGACGTAGCGTCCCAGGCACGAGGGTCCAGAAGCAGAGATGGTCCTCCTGGACCGCCTCTCCCAGCCCAGCCTGGGTTTGCATCACCGGTGTTCTCTTCCCTCTCTTTCCAGTGCTCCTGAGTCCAGAACCCAACGCTCTTCATCTACATTTCGTTCTGCCTTTGGTTTTTTGTTTTTTTGTTTTTTTTTTTTTTTGATCCAATGTTCTCTTCTTATTCAAATATTACCACCACATTTGAATGATTTTGCCCCGGGTTGGTGGTTTCCTCCGCAACAACAACAACAACAACAAACAAGACAAAACCTAGCAAGCTGTAGAGGGTCAGGGGCCTGGGAGTAAGCTCTGATGGGTCATGGATAAAATTTTAAAATTTCTAAGAAAAGCTCTCTTCCCCTCTTCCCCAATTCCCTCTTTCATATGTCTTTCAAATCAGCTCTATGTTTTAATGAAGGTCCCGTGGAGGAAGCCGGAGTTGGGAGGAAGGAGAGGAACCTTGATGCAGCCAGGGGGGCCCACAGCCACACAGTTCAGAGCCAGAGCTGGGTCTCTGTGCCCCTGTCCTTCCCATCTCCTCCTCTGCTGTGTATGAGTTTGGAAAAAAGATTTGTGTGAATCTAGACTTATCCTTCTCCATCAGAGGGCAGACAGACTGAAAACCACAATCACAGAAAACTAACCAATCTGATCACATGGACCACAGCCTTGTCTAACTCAATGAAACTATGAGTCATGCCGTGTAGGGTCACCCAAGATGGATGGGTCATGGTGGAGATTTCTGACAAAACATGGTCCACTGGACAAGGGAATGGCAAACCACTTCAGTATTCTTGTCTTGAAAAGCCCATGAACAGTATGGAAAGGCAAAAGATAAGACACTGAAAGATGAACTCCCCAGGTCGGTAGGTGCCCAATATGCTATGGGAGATCAGTGGAGAAATAACTCCAGAAAGAATGAAGAGACGGGGCCAAACCAAAAATTAACACCCAGTTGTGGATGTGACTGGTGTTGGAAATAAAGTCCAATGCTGTAAAGAGCAATATAGGAGCCTAGAATGTTAGGTCCATGAATCAAGGCAAATTGGAAGTGGTCAAAAAGAAGTGAACATCAAACATCAACATTTGATGAATCAGCAAACTAAAATGGACTGGAATGGGTAAATTTAACTGAGATGACCATTATATCTACAACTGTGGGCAAGAATCCCTTAGAAGAAAAAGAGTAGCCATCATAGTCAACAAGAGTCTGAAATGCAGTACTTGGATGCAATGTCAAAAAAGATAGAATGATCCCTGTTCATTTCCAAGGCAAACCATTCAATATCACGGTAATCCAAGTCTATGCCCCAACCACCAATGCTGAAGAAGCTGAAGTTGAACAGTTCTATGAAGACCTACAAGATCTTCTAGAACTAACACCCAAAAAAGTTTTCGTTTTCATTACAGGGGACTGGAATGCAAAAGTAGGAACTCAAGAAACCCAGAGTAACAGGCAAATTTCTCCTTGGAGTACAGAATGAAGCAGGGCAAAGGCTAATAGAGTTTTGCCAAGAGAACGCACTGGTCACAGCAAACACCCTCTTCCAAAAACACAAGAGAAGACTCTACACATGGACATCACCAGATGGCCAATACCAAAATCAAATTGATCATATTCTTTGCAGCCAAAGATGGTGAAGCTCTATACTGTCATCAAAAACAAGACTGGGAGCTGACTGTGGCTCAGATCATGAGGTCCATATTGCCAAATTCAAACTTAAATTGAAGAAAATAGAGAAAACCACTAGACCATTCAGGTATGACCTAAACCAAATCCCTTACAGTTATACAGTGGAAATGAACATTAGATTCAAGGGATTAGATCTGATAGACAGAGTGCCTGAAGAACTATGGACAGAGGTCCGTGACATTGTACAGGAGGCAGATATCAAGACCATCCCCCAGAAAAAGAAATGAAAAAAGGCAAAATGGTTGTCTGAGGAGGCCTTACAAATAGCTGAGTAAAGAAGAGAAGCAAAAGGCAAAGGGGAAAAGGAAAGATATACCCATTTGAATGCAGAGTTCCAAAGAATAGCAAGGAGAGATAAGAAAGCCTTCTTCACTGATCAATGCAAAGAAATAGAGGAAAACAACAGAATGGAAAAGACTAGAGATCTCTTCTAGAAAATTAGAGATACCAAGGGAACATTTCATGCAAAGATGGGATCGATAAAGAACAGAAATGGTAGGGACCTAGCAGAAGCAGAAGATATTAAGAAGAGCTGGTGAGAATACACAAAAGAACTATATGAAAAAGATCTTCATGACCAAGATAATCACGATGGTGTGATCACTCCCCTAGAGCCAGACATCCTAGAATGCAAAGTCAAGTGGGCCTTAGGAAGCATCACTATAAACAAAGCTAGTGGTGGTGATGGAATTTCAGTTGAACTATTTCAGATCCTTAAAGGTGATGCTGTGAAAGTGTTGTACTCAATATGTCAGCAAATTTGGAAAACTCAGTAGTGGCCACAGGACTGGAAAAGGTCAGTTTTCATTCCAATCCCAAAGAAAAGCAATGCTAAAGAATGCTCAAACTACTTCACAATTGCACTCATCTCACATGCTAGCAAAGTAATGATCAAAATTCTCCAAGCCAGGCTTCTGCAATATGTGAACCTTGAACTTCCTGATGTTCAAGCTGGATTTAGAAAAGGCAGAGAAAGAGATCAAATTGCTAACATCTGTCAGATCATCAATAAAGCAAGAGAGTTCCAGAAAAACATGTACTTCTGCTTTATTGACTAGGCCAAAGCCTTTGACTGCACAGATCACAATAAACTGTGGAAAATTCTTCAGGAGATGGGAATACCAGACCACCTGACCTGCCTCTTGAGAAATTTGTATGCAGGTCAGGAAGCAATAGTTAGAACTGGATATGGAACAACCTACTTGTTTCAAATCAGGAAAGGAGTTCGTCAAGGCTNGCAAAGATGGGATCGATAAAGAACAGAAATGGTAGGGACCTAGCAGAAGCAGAAGATATTAAGAAGAGCTGGTGAGAATACACAAAAGAACTATATGAAAAAGATCTTCACGACCAAGATAATCACGATGGTGTGATCACTCCCCTAGAGCCAGACATCCTAGAATGCAAAGTCAAGTGGGCCTTAGGAAGCATCACTATAAACAAAGCTAGTGGTGGTGATGGAATTTCAGTTGACCTATTTCAGATCCTTAAAGGTGATGCTGTGAAAGTGTTGTACTCAATATGTCAGCAAATTTGGAAAACTCAGTAGTGGCCACAGGACTGGAAAAGGTCAGTTTTCATTCCAATCCCAAAGAAAAGCAATGCTAAAGAATGCTCAAACTACTTCACAATTGCACTCATCTCACATGCTAGCAAAGTAATGATCAAAATTCTCCAAGCCAGGCTTCTGCAATATGTGAACCTTGAACTTCCTGATGTTCAAGCTGGATTTAGAAAAGGCAGAGAAAGAGATCAAATTGCTAACATCTGTCAGATCATCAATAAAGCAAGAGAGTTCCAGAAAAACATGTACTTCTGCTTTATTGACTAGGCCAAAGCCTTTGACTGCACAGATCACAATAAACTGTGGAAAATTCTTCAGGAGATGGGAATACCAGACCACCTGACCTGCCTCTTGAGAAATTTGTATGCAGGTCAGGAAGCAATAGTTAGAACTGGATATGGAACAACCTACTTGTTTCAAATCAGGAAAGGAGTTCGTCAAGGCTGTATATTGTCACCCTGCTCATTTAACTTATATGCAGAGTACATTGTGAGAAATGCTGGGCTGGAAGAAGCACAAGTTGGAATCAGGATTGCCGGGAGAAATATCAATAACCGCAGATATGCAGATGACGTTGCCCTTATGGCAGAAAGTGAAGAACTAAAGAGCTTCTTGATGAAAGTGAAAGAGGAGAGTGAAAAAGTTGGCTTAAAGCTCAACATTCAGAAAAATAAGATCATGACATCTGGTCCCATCACTTCATGGCAAATAGATGGGGAAACAATGGAAACAGTGACAGACTTTATTTTGGGGGGCTCCAAAATCACAGCAAATGATGACTGCAGCCATTAAATTAAAAGACATTTGCTCCTTGGAAGAAATGTTATAACCAACCTAGATAGCATATTAAACAGCAGAGACATTACTTTGCCAACAAAGGTCTGTCTAGTAAAAGCTATGGCTTTTCCAGTAGGTATGTATGGATGTGAGAGTTGGACCATAAAGAAAGCTGAACGCCGAAGAATCGATGCTTTGGACTGCGGTACTGGAGAAGACTCTTGTGAGTCCCTTGGACTACATGGAGATCGAACCAGTCCATTCTAAAGGAAATCAGTCCTGAATATTCATTGGAAGGATTGATGCTGAAGCTGAAACTCCAATACTTTGGCCACCTGATGCAAAGAACTGACTCATTGTAAAAGACCCTGATGCTTGGAAAGATTGAAGATGGGAGGAGAAGGGGATGCCAGAGGATGAGATGGTTGGATGGCATCACCAACTCAGTGGACATGAGTTTGAGTAAGCTCCGGGAGTTGGTGATGGACACAGAGGCCTGGCATGCTGCAGTCCATGGGATTGCAAAGCACAGGACATGATTAAGTGACTGAACTGAGCTGACAGTCAGCTCAGATACATCCTAACAGAATTTTATTTAGGTAGCTATTGAGTGACCAATATACCAATCAATATCCAGATTGGTATTTGATGTTGATTTGAAATAACTAGCCTGGCTGGATCATTTAATATTTTAATTACCCTCCCCATTTATTTCCTTACTCTTCCTCTCATCAGCATGTAGTCTGCTCTGTGCTCTTGGCCTTAGAGGAGGGATGAGGCAGAGAATGCAAAAGTCAGCAGCCACAGTTTCATTCATTTAAATAATATTAACTCACTCTTTCAATATGTGGAACTCCTGAGAGAATTCCAAGCTGGAAATCCCCTTATGGAGTGCCACTATAATTTATGTAGTTGTTGCACATAAGTCCATTTTACTTTCTCTGAACATCTAACTGCAGAGGTGTCTCTGCCCATAAACTGTGAGCTCTCTGAAGGCAGGAACCATGCTCCCTTCTTTGTGTCTCTGCTGCTTCCAACAACGCCTGATCTATAGTAAGCATTCAGTTCATGTTTATTGAACTGAATAAAATTATCAATCTGGCAACACTTCAGGAATCTTTCATCAGGAATCTAATTTTAGAGCATCCAGATGTTTCCAGGCAAGCCAATTAATGTGCCCATAATTCTTCAGGGACCATCAACATACACTTCAGCTGATGAGTCTAAGGACTTATCAGATGTTGCTTCACAGATGGGAACACGTAGAGTTGTTCTCGAGGCAAGATGCTTTAATTATGTGGCTGTGCCTTCAGGCTCATGTTCAGTTACACTATAGCCATCACAACAGCAAGAATCCCTTGCTTTTATACAGCATCGCACAGTGTACAAAGGTTTTTCTGACCCTTAACAGTGCTAAAATGGAAGCAGGGTAGGCATTATTATCACCACTTTGCAGATAACTGAGGTTCAAAGCGATTGAGCATGTGGTCTAGTAATGTGGTAGACTATCAAATTGCAGATCCATGGCAGAACTGACTTGTTCATCTTGGATTCATGCTGACTCTTGACACTCAAGTCAACTATGGGTTTTAGTGATACTAGGAGTTTCCAATGCAACTGACTTTTTATAATATTAAATCTAGATGCAGGATGAGCCTACAGCAAAACATACATAGGTAAAGAGTTCTGGTACATGCATTGCTTTAAGGTTCTCCAAATAAATCAGTTACACTTCAGTCAACTTCTAGTAGATAAATGAGTCATATACTATAACTGCTACTGCACATCTGAAGGCAAGGTAATGGTTACCTAGCTAACTGTTTCCAAATCTAAACATAGCAGTTTAATTGGGAGGAAGAAAGCAAAATCTTCTGGGGGCTGCTTGATCTTGCTTTTTGGTCTCGTCTGTATGGATGTGAGAGTTGGACTATGAAGAAGGCTGAGCACCGAAGAATTGATGCTTTTGAGCTGTGGTGTCGGAGAAGTCTCTTGAGAGTCCCTTGGACTGCAAGGAGATCCAATCGGTCTGTTCTGAAGGAGATCAGCCCTGGGATTTCTTTGGAAGGAATGATGCTAAAGCTGAAACTCCAGTACTTTGGCCACCTCATGCAAAGTGTTGACTCATTGGAAAATACTTCGATGCTGGGAGGGATTGGGGGCAGGAGGAGAAGGGGACAACCGAGGATGAGATGGCTGGATGGCATCACAGACTCAATGGACGCGAGTCTGAGTGAACTCCGTGAGATGGTGATGGACAGGGAGGCCTGGCGTGCTACAATTCATGGGGTCGCAAAGAGTCGGATATGACTGAGCAACTGAACTGAACTGAATTGAACTCTACTTGATAAACTGAAAACAACTAATCTCCCAACAAGTCTGTTCTGTGCCCACGTCTTATTTCCTGTTTTAGTTGTCAAGTACTGTAATGGCAGCGTTAACACCTCATTCACTCTAACATAGTCAGTGCACATGAATTGAATGCCGTTGAGTGCCACAGTTCTGACCAAGGTATGCATGCATGCTTGCTAAGTTGCTTCAGTTGTGTCTGACTCTCTGCGACCCCATGGATTGTAGCCTGCCAGACTCCTCTGTCCATGGGATTCTCCAGGCAGGAATACTGGAGTGGGTTGCCATGCCCTCCTCCAGGGGATCTTCCCGACCCGGGAGGGAACCTGAATCTCTCACGTCTCCTGCGCTGGCAGGCAGGCTCTTTACGACTAGTGCCACCTGGGAAGCCCAGACCAAGGGGAGTAGGATCTAACTAGTCTCACTTTTGAGCAGAGTTTATAATCCACTGGGAGAAAGAGGCCACACTAATATCAGCACTTTTGCAGGTCACAGAAACATGTTATATCATACCTATACCTCAAAGAAAGAGTGAGACAAGCAGTTAAGCTTGGGGGATCCCTGTAAACATCAGAGAGAATCCATTTGACTCCCAGGCTCCAATTTCATGGACTCTCACCAAGCACCTGACAGGCAGTCAGTGGACAATATATGTATGATGGTCAAATAATGACATACCCTGGTCCAACTTAGTTATCAAACCTCCCTCTCCTAGAGGTGTTAACCTTGTAGTCCCCCTGCATTTGTGGAATTAAGCTTATTTCTCTCTTCTAGAACCTTCTAAAGGGTAAGACGACAATGCTCTAGCGAGACATCCTCCCAGCTCCATGTGGCAATAACCTCCACACCTGTGAGCAGGTGGTGAGCTCCATCTCACGAGCTCTTCACTCTGCATGAATTCTGTGTCCCTCTTCTGGGGACCTAGCTCCTCCTACACACGAGAGGTCTGTTTCTTGCTCAACTTAGTCATTTTCTCCATTGTCCAAAGATTAAAAGTGTACTGAATAGAGGTTCTTTCCACCTACCCCTTTCTTAGGCAGATGAAGCCACATCTGCCTAAGATCGATCATTACTTAAAATACTCTGATCTTTCAGAGTTGATCCTCAGTTAAATATGGCTTCTCTAGATCAAGGCCAGTAAACTGAAGGAACCATTCGATTCTATTTCCCCTCCTTTACTGATAGTCCCTGAAAACTTGCTCTAAAGCAAAACATTTCAATAATGTTTTTAAAAAGACAGTAGGAGAACAGAAACAACTCCAATATTTAAGTTTCATGTTCCTCAAAATGGAGTCAAAGACTTTTGAAAACATGTATTTGTGGTTCCAGGAAATTCATATAAAAGTACTAGTGTTTGAAGACTTCAGTAAATTCCCAATGGAGCTATGGTCTTCTGGAACAAATGTGAAATACTTTTTGCCCTTGGGGTACATTTCTTTTGCACAATTCCTATTTTAAGAATTTCCTAGTGACACTAACTCGAGGGCTACGTTAGTTTCCTAGTATAAATAAGACTGAAAACCAAGCTCATATACAAACAGTGGACTGGATGCTTAAATGTTAAAATTAAGTGAATCCTCTATTCATCATTTGTCTTTATCCTCCCTAACCCCTTTCATCCCATCCCCAAACCAAATTTCACAGCCCGAGAAGCAGAGATCAAAAGACTGAAATACTAGTGATATTTTGGAAGTAAAAAATACAGAGTCCAAATGGATGGAAACCTTTATCAGATTCTTGCAGATGTGACCACTATTGCATTAATCTCTGTCATTGGCTTTGCTGCTCTTTTAGTTTCAAGGCTTCTGCCAAAATAATCTTTCCAAAATGGGAGGAGATCTTGTAAAATAATTAATATAGTACTTATATGGAATAAGCTTCAGAAAAACACCTTTCTTCAAAAAGTTTATATAAAAATCTAACATATTAACTTGTTGAATATTGAATAGGCCAGTGAGTTAAACAGCAAATAAAATAATCCTACTTTCAATTTTTATTTATGTTAAGTGAAAGCTGAAATGATGTGCTTCCAATCAAAATGCAAGCTAGTGACATGACAGCTAGAAATGTTTTTTATTTTCTTCCTCTTTATGTGAATAAACATTCAACTAGTATCATTATTCTATGAGTAGTAAATTCAGATACAATTCAACTGTGTTTTCATCATTTAAACAAGCGTGCCCAATGATCACATATTAACCTACAATAAATTCTCCAGCATAAATATGAGTTAAAACTTAATGATTTAACTTCTCAGGCATTAAAAGGAACACATAACATAGCAGAAAAAAATGATGAATGACACATTAAAAAGACATTTTTCTTCCAGATCTGCAACTTTTTAGCTGTGGGTACTAAAAGAATGACTAAATAGCCACTTAAAGCAAAACAAAACATGAATATAGTTATAATTCCCTAAAAATGTAATTGAGTTTTCATAGCTAGTGGGATATTGTACGTAAAAGAGTTGTTTTAAATACTTCACAGATAATAAAAGAAAGACCTAAATCCGTTTATAACATTTGAGACAGATAGAATAGAAAAGGAACATATTATCCATAGAAATAACAGTTAAGACTTCAGTTCAGTCGCTCAGTCGTGTCTGACTCTTTGCAACCCCATATGATTTGCAGCACGCCAGGCCTCCCTGTCCATCACCAACTCCCGGAGTTCACTCAGACTCACGTCCATCGAGTCCATGATGCCATCCAGCCATCTCATACTCTGTTGTCCCCTTCTCCTCCTGCCCCCAATCCCTCCCAGCATCAGAGCCTTTTCCAATGAGTCAACTCTTCGCATGAGGTAGCCAAAGTACTGGAGTTTCAGCTTTAGCATCAGTCCTTCCAATGAACACCCAGGACTGATCTCCTTTAGGATGGACTGGTTGGATCTCCTTGCAGTCCAAGGGACTCTCAAGAGTCTTCTCCAACACCACAGTTCAAAAGCATCAATTCTTCAGTGCTTGGCCTTCTTCACAGTCCAACTCTCACATCCATACATGACCACAGGAAAAACCATAGCCTTGACTAGATGGACTTTGTTGGCAAAGT
>SJYQ01095285.1:206778-236719 GCA_006410935.1 Redunca redunca
TGTATACCTGTGGCAGATTCATGTTGATGTATGGCAAAACCAATACAGTATTATAAAGTAAAATAAAATAAATAAATTAATTAAATAAATTTTAAAAATACTGAAAAAAATGTTTCTCTGTATTTATTTTAAGGTATGTAATTTTGTATTAAATAGCAGTCAGGTAGTCAGAAATTTTAAAACAAATATGTCATGCTCTTTAATACAGATACTTTCAATAGTGAAAGGACAACTGATGTAACCACTAAATTCTTTTAAAATGTTACCTTATTTTGAGGAAATAAAGATTTCAATTTTTACTCAGATGCCCCGGTTCTAGGAGACCAGACTTAAAGAGAACATTTAAGTCTGGATAAATAAATGTCATCATATTATTCACAGAGTGTTAAATCTCTACATTGTTTAATTTAAAAAATGCTTAGTATTTACAATATGCAATCATATCAATGTGTTAAAAAGCAGAGGCATCACTTTGCCGACAAAGGTTTGTATAGTCAAAGCTATGGTTTTTCCAGTAGTCATGTATAGATGTGAGAGTTGGACCATAAAGAAGGCTGAGCGCCAAAGGACTGCTGCTTTTGAATTGTGGTGTTGGAAAAGACTCTTGAAAGCTCCTTGGACAGAAGGAGATCAAACCAGACCATCCTAAAGAAAATCAACTCTGGCTATTCATTGAAGGGACTGATGCTGAAGCTGAAGCTCCAATACTTTGGCCACCTGATGTGAAGAGCCAACTCACTGAAAAGACCCCGATGCTGGGAAAGACTGAAGGCAAAAAGGGAGCAGCGGAGGGTGCCATGATTAGATGGCAGCGCTGACTCAGTGGACGCGAATTTGAGCAAAGCTCCATGAGATACTAACGGACAGAGGAGCCTGGCGTGCTGCAGTCCATGGGGTCACGAAGAGTCAGACGTGCCTTAGTGACCGAACAACAACAACAACCATTATATTATCCATATTATAGCAATATCAACTTGCTGGAAATATTACATACAACATTCAATCAACCAATAATCTATGTGTATTCAGTGGGCCCAATATTGTGCTAAGTGCCAAGAGGGACATGCAAAATATTTAAAAAGCCCCTGCCCTTCTGAGCTTGTAATAGGAGGAAACATGATAAGCTATACTAAGGTATATCAGTTCAGTGTTAGCCCTAAAGGAGTTGCCCAAAAATAGACTATGAAGACAAAACTCTGAGCCAGAATAACTTGTCAGATACATGTATAATTTATGTTATCTAATTCTACACAGTCTCTAACCGAAATATACTATAACATCCAATACTCATTAATCTGAATTCATTCATTCCATAAACATTTTTTAAAATCTATTATATGCCAGGGGGCTTCCCAAGTGGTGCAGTGGTAAAGAATCCACCTGCCAATGCGGGTTCATTGCACCTCCCAATGCACCTGCAGGAGGTGTGGGTTTGATCCCCAGGATGAGAAGATCCCCTGGAGGAGGAAATGGCAACCCACTCCAGTATTCTTGCCTGGAGAATCCCATGGACAGAGGAGCCTGGCGGGCTGCAGTACATGGGGTCACAAAAGAGTCAGACATGACTAATGCATCCATTGCACATTACATGCCAGGCTTTATGTAAGGCACTGTGAAGAAAACAAAGATAATTAGACTAACAAGCTGTTTGGAAAGGGGAAAAAAATAGAGCAATAAGTGTCACACAAGTCAGAATGTATCAACTGCAGTGAAAGCCTTATAGAATTCAGGGAAGGGAGAAATCCACTTCTAGTTGCAGTAAAAGAAAGTTCCGAAGGCGTTTGGCTGAAAACTGACAAGTGAGGAAAAGGATGGTCTCAGGCATGGATACACCGACAAGGAAGAATAAGAGCAAATATACGAGGGAAGGAAGCAAGCTCATGTGGGGGGAGCATGATGTGAGATGTGGACGCCTCTTCACCAGGTAACCAGGGAGCTCTGAATTCTGTCTTTCAAGACCTGACTCCTGATTTCCAGAAGGTCACCAGAAGACATGTAGGCACGGAGGCAGTGGCCAACCAGAGAATCACCTCTGTTTCCATGAGGCTGTGACTGCAGACCTGAAGGTAACACCTTAGTGAACGAAGCTGACCTAGGGAGAGAAGTCCTTTCCCTAGACTGGCATCAGCCTCCAACTCAGGACCGAAGTAGGCAGCGCTGCGTGCTCTCAGCCTTGCCCCAGGAAGACCGTGCTCAGGTTTCGGGTCTTCCAATGACAGAGAGAAAAGACCAGACAGAGGCTACAGAGAGGAAAGGATTAGGAGACGGTGAAGCCAGCAGCGGGAAACCAGGAACCAGTGCTCATGGCCACGGGTCTTGGTCTCCTGAGAGCAGGGCCTCCCAAAGAGATAGCACACAGCCTGGCCCCTCTGGTTGATCCAGACACGTAAGAGTGCAGAGATTAGGAGAGCGGGGAGTGGTGGGTTGGGAGGTTGGGACTGACGTGTATACACGTCTCTCTAGGAGTAGAAAGCTAGCAAGGACCTCCTGCACAGCTCAGGGAGCTCCGCTCAGTGTCCCATCATGACACCACACTGTGAGTCAGCTGTGCTGCTGCTCAGCTGCCCAGTCGTGTCCAACTCTCAGCGACCCCATGAATCACCGCACCCCAGGCCTCCCTGTCCATCACCAACTCCCAGAGTTCACTCAGACTCACATCCATTGAGTCCGTGATGCCATCCAGCCATCTCATCCTCTGTTGTCCCCTTCTCCTCCTGCCCCCAATCCCTCCCAGCATCAGGGTTTTTTTCCAGTGACTCAACTCTTCTCATGAGGTGGCCTAAGGACTGGAGTTTCAGCTTTAGCATCAGTCCTTCCAATGAACACCCAGGACTGATCTCCTTTAGGATGGACTGATTGGATCTCCTTGCAGTCCAGGGGACTCTCAAGAGTCTTCTCCAACACCACAGTTCAAAATCATCAATTCTTTGGTGCTCAGCTTTCCTCACAGTCCAACTCTCACATCCATGCATGACCACTGGAAAAACCATAGCCTTGACTAGACAGACCTTTGTTGGCAAAGTAATGTCTCTGCTTTTCAATATGCTATCTAGTTTGGTCATAACTTTCCTTCTAAGGAGTAAGCGTCTTTTAAT
The DNA here is from genome assembly GCA_006410935.1 of Redunca redunca. Classification (NCBI taxonomy): domain Eukaryota; kingdom Metazoa; phylum Chordata; class Mammalia; order Artiodactyla; family Bovidae; genus Redunca; species Redunca redunca. The sequence continues at coordinate 209,874 of SJYQ01095285.1, forward strand.
TTCATGGCTGCAATCACTATCTGCAGTGATTTTGGAGCCCCCCAAAATAAAGTCTGACACTGTTTCCACTGTTTCCCCATCTTCTCTAGGTAACCATAAACTTTTTTTATTTACATCTGTGATTCTATTTCTGTTTTGTACCATGTTTTTAGATTCCACATATAAGCAATATCATATGATATTTGTCTTTCTCTGTCTGGTACATAAATACAACAGAATATTAGTCAACCATAAGAAGGAATGGAATGATGCCATTTGCACCACATGGGTGGACCTAGAGATTGCCAAACTGAATAAGTCAGACATGAGTTTCTTATCTCTGTATAATTCAACTAATCCATGAACTCTCATGGTTTTCCTTTGCTGATCCAATATATCCCACCAATTTTCCAGCTTTCATGGAACTGGGTGGAGGTTATCTTGTAGTTCAAGAGATATGAAGAGCTCAATCTGATTCCAGCTGGAAAAAACTAAAGAAACTGGCAGGGATGGGCCAAATGTTTGCCCACAGGGAGAGTAAAGAGCAAAGGCTGCTGCTGGAGCCTTGGCCTGAAGGTCTGGGCTCAGGGGACATCAAGGACAGAATGAGGACTTTTCCAGAGAGAGAGCTGGCCTGGTGCCATCTTATTTCCTGCCTTTTGAACAGCCCAGGGGTAGGTAACAAGGTTCCAGAGGAGAAAGGCAGTTTGAATGTATCGCTAAAAAATAATCAAGAGTTAACTGAGAAAACTACATCTTATATGTCACGAGAAGCACCTTTGATCCTTCTGAGTGAAGGCGAGATCTTTTAAAAAGGCATAAAAGTGCCCAGGAGAGAAAGGATCAGCTTTAAATATCTGCCAGGTGTGGAGGGAGTGCAGCCAATCTATGACAGCACTGGCCCTGCAGGAATTCACCTGCCACCCCAGCCCTTCTCCCTCCCACACCTTATATTGACCCCAGTGCAAGGCAGAACCCATGGTTAGCTAGATAAGAAGAGGTAGATGGTACATCCATACCCCTATCCCCTGCTTCCTGCCTACAGACATCTCTAAAAGAGAAATTTTAACTTTAAATAAAGCTGATTAAATGGAACAAAGGTCCATCTAGTCAAAGCTATGGTTTTCCCAGTAGTCATATACGGATATGAGAGTTGAACTATAAAGAAAGCTGAGCACAGAAGAATTGATGCTTTTGAACTGTGGTGTTGGAGAAGACTCTTGTGAGTCCCTTGGACTGCAAAGAGATCCAACCAGTCCATCCTAAAGGAAATCAGTCCTGAATATTCTTTAGAAGATTCGATATACTTTGGCCACCTGATGCAAAGAGCTAACTCGTTGGAAAAGACGCTGATGCTAGGAAAGACTGAAGGCGGGAGAAGGGGACGACAGAGGGTGGGATGGCTGGATGGCATCACCTACTCAATGGACATGAGTTTGAGTAAACTCCAGGAGTTGGTGATGGACAGAGAGGCCTGGCGTGCTGCAGTCCATGGGGTCGCAAAGAGTCAGACATGACTGAGCGACTGAACTGAACTGAACTGGCACTGGGCACAGTTAATGACGTGTTTTTAAACTGACCATAAACGTGACCAGAGAAGTTGTACCCTTGAGCCAGTTTTCACTTAGGGCAGAGGACACGTACTCACTGGGAAGTGAAGGAGGGTCACACTGCTTCCTTTTCACACCCCACAAGTCCCACTTGGTTCAGTCTTCAGGTTACACCTCCATCTCAGGTGTAACGTCAAAGCTTCTGAATCCCCACTGTCCTCCAGCCCTTGCTAATCTAGATCGAGACATCTTACTCTACTCACCCTCGGGTTGTGGACGGCTCACCTTGCTGAGTCAGCTGCTGAAGCCGTTCACTGCCTTCTCTCTAAGCCTGGGACGCACACACCCATCTCTCCAGGAGGGTCTCCGCAGGCCGTCCTACTCAGCCAACAATCCAAGAAGGAGTGGGGAAAGCCTCCTCAGTGGAGGACCCCTTGACGTGGAGGATGGTGTCAATTCCTGAGAGGGGGTGGGACTCCTCTTCCTGCCCGAGTGCATGGCCCCCTCCGCAGCTCTCTGCAAAGCGCATCCTTTTCCTGCGTATTTCAGCTCCCATTCACCCCCCTCACTGGCAGCAGAGATGTCGGATCTTCCTCACCCATCACTGGACTGGGCAAGGTGAGCAGAATCTGTCTGTCTCTCTGTCACTGTCTGTCTCTCCCTCGCTCACACAGGTAGAACATTCTATGAAGATGCTTCTGTGTGTGTGCGCGTGCTAAGTCACTTGAGTCGTATCCAACTCTTTGTGACCCCCATGGATTGTAGCCCATCAGGCTCCTCTGTCCCCAGAATTCTCCAGGCAAGAATACTGGAGTGGGTTGCCATGCCCTCTTCCAGGGGATTTTCACAACCCAGGGATCGAACCTGTGTCTCTTACGTGTCCTGCATTGGCAGGTGGGTTCTTTACCACTAGTGCCACCTGGGAAGCCCAAGGATGCTTCTAACCAGATTATAACATTTTCTGTGGAAAAGATGCATGAACCAGGAATACAAAGATGAACACTTTACTCAGTATGTACCATGAACTGGGGTAGATAAGAAAAGAAGTTTCAGGTCAAGCAAGTATTAATGGACTTTTCCTCCAGGAAAGGCAATGTAACAGGAGACAGATCAGCTAAGGGGCTGGCAAAGAAACCAGCTGAGGTTCAACCAGCAGGACCTGGGTGGCTGTTGGACATAGGAAAGCAGATTGCCAGAGGACCTCGTTTCTCCCCGAAGTAGCTGGGAGAAGGCTCAGGCCATTAGCAGAAGCAGGGAACCAGGAGGACGAGCAGATCTGAGTTCTGCTGGGAAGCGTCGGGGAGGGGCGGCCACAGGGCCGCGAGCAGGTGTTGGAAATCAGGCTCTGATTGGGGCCCGAGGCCAAGGCCAGCACCCCGCACTTGGCAGGTGCACCAGAGCAGGTCTTCAGGTGTTGCAGGGGCCGATGCCACCCCTGAGTGGGGAGAGCGCTGGAAGACACAGCCGAGGTCAGAGCCCCGGGGGCCCCTACAGTAAGGGGCTTCCCAGGGGGTGCCAGTGGCGAAGAACCCGCCTGCCAGTGTAGGAGACTCACGAGACGTGGGTTCAGTCCCTGGGTCAGGAAGATCCCCTGGAGGAGGAAATGGAAACCCACTCCCATATTCTTGTCTGGGAAATCCCATGGACAGAGGAGCCTGGTGGGTATGGTCCACGGGGTCTCAGAGTCAGACACGACTGAAGAGTCTGAGCACCCACACAGAGTCAAGGAAAGAGGGTGAATCAGAAGGGAAAACCTAGGAACACAAAGAGAGTATGAGTGCCATTTGTTATGAAAGATGTGCTAGAATGTCCTTCAGGGGCCTTTCCCTCAGACTCAGACTGCGTTCTGGAAACGGATTTTTTAACAGACGTGTTAAACACAAGATACACACCAGTGAAATGCCCTATCTTGCTTAAACAATAAAATGTGTTAGATAAAATGCCATGTACATCTTTATGACAAATAATATGGTTTTGAAAATAGCTTTGCTAAGTCAGTGTGTCATTTCTTCTCATTTTTCCTTGGGATATAAAGTCAGCTCATTTCATCATCCACATTGCTGTAAAATACAGGAAAGTAGGGAAAAATGAAGAAACTGTGTTTGTTATTTACAGCTTGTGTAGCGTGCACTGAAATGATAGTTCTGTGGTATCTCCAATTTGTCCTCCTATCTGACAGAGGCATGGTCGGGGAAGTAAAGTGACTCAGAGGATTTTATTAAAGACATGTTCAATAACTTCTCCCTTTCCCTGTTCATATTTATGTGAAATATATAAAGGCATATGAATGCAGAACAGGATATGATGCTGCGTTTAGAACAGTTTTCATCACTACGCCTCCAATCACTGAGTAAGATAATAAAATATATCACAGAAATTGAAAGAGAATATAAATAAAGACTACCAAGATTGGTGAAAACATTTCATTGAGAACTGCAGAGATCAGTGTGAGGGCTCCTAAATGGATTTCTTTTTCTTTTAAATTTAGAAATTACTAGAAATCTTTAAAAATAAGGCTCTCTAGATTTGGTGGTTGAAGTCGGATTATAATGGGATTAAGCAGTGTGAGGGGATAGAGGAAGTGAAGCTAGAAGGTGTGGCGTGGTCTTTTATAAGGTATAATACACAATGAAGAGAAAATAAAGGGATTTTAACTTAATGAGCTGACAGGCTTGGGAAAAGGTTTTTCTCTTTTGGCAGCATAGCAGAGAGTTGTAAAATGTTTGGTGAACAAACGCCTGACTGACTAGCTAGAGCAAGTGACCCTGCGATACAGTACTGTGCACAGAGAATTACATGCACCCCCCTGTTTCTCCCAGCCTCCCTCAAGGTTAGGTTCAGCTCACATGACTAGTTCCAGCCAATGAACTGTGGGTAGTAGGGAGGTGTGTCAATCCAAGTGCGGATTCAGGGTCAGTATCATGTTGCTATGGCGATGCCACAAGGTGGAGACTCCCTGAATCCCCAAGCTGCCGGATGTATTAGTTATCAATCGCTACATAACAAATGACCCATAAGCAAACATTTGTTATCTCGCAGTCTTTGTGGGTTAGGAACCCAGGCACAGCCTAGCTGTCTGGCTCTTGCTCAAGCTCTAACACGCTACTGCTGTTAGACTCCTCTCTGGGGTCGCCGTCTCCTCGGAAGGCTCAGCTGTGGTGAGCAGGATCTGTTTCTCACGTTTGTTGGCATGCCTTGGTCGCTCGCTATGTGTGTCTCTCCTTAGGGTCCATTTGTAACATGGCAGTTGGCTTCCCCGAGGGATATGTGTTCCAAGAGACACTGAGAGATGAAAACCACAGTCTTTTATAACCTCCTCTTGGAAGCGATACGCGGTGCTTCTGCAGTGTCGTATTCACTGAAGCGAGTCAACAAGCCCAGTTCCTACTCGAGAAGAGGAGATACCTTAAGGAGACGGAAAAGGGATAAATTCTTCCCTGGTGGCTCAGAGAGTAAAGAATCCACCTGCAATGTAGGAGACCCAGGTTTGGTCCCTGGATCCAGAAGATCCCCTGAAGAAGGAAATGGCAACCCACTCCACTATTCTTGCCTGGAAAATCCCATGGACAGAGGAGCCTGGCGGGCTGCAGTCCATTGGGTTGCAAAGACTCAGACTCAACTGAGTGACAAGCATGCACACATGGAGAAGAAATAAATACAAAGAGGCAAGGGTCACTGGGGACCACCCTTAAGGTGGTCTACCTGTAGCACCGGATGGACAGGACCAGTACGATGGCTGGATGTGTGTGAGCTCCCAAAACTCATACGCTGAAATCCTTGCCCCAGGAATGGTGGTATTAGAGGCGGGGCCTCATGGTGGTGATTAGGACATGAGAGTGGGGTCCGCATGAACGGAGGTTGTGCTCTTACGAAAGAGACACAAGAGAGCTCCCTCATCCTCCTGTCCTGCACAGTTATAGAGAGAGAAGAGTTGGCTGTCGGTGAGGACCTGGCTCTTATGAGACATCAGATCTGCTGATGCCATAATCTTGCGCTTAGCCTCCAGAACCGTAAGAAATAAATTTCAGTTGTATATAAGCCACCTAGTATGATTTTATTTTACCAACTCAAATGGACTGACATCCACCAACATGCAACTTTGTAGGAATAAGAAGAAAACATTTATTCTTTGCTTTTAAGAAGTTTGTTATTTTAGTATGATACCCTGAAAAAAAAAGAATGTCTACCCACTCCAGTATTCTTGCCTGGAAAATTCCATGAACAGAGGTTAAAATCCACGGGGTTGCAAAGAGTCAGACACAATTGAGCAACTAACACTTCCTTCCTTCCTTCCTTAGAACTTGATCTGATAGGAGAGAGAACTGAACTCTACAAAAACAAATCATGAAAGTACATGAGGCTGATAGAGCATAATAATACGTTCATGTTGTATTCAAATATTATACTGATAAGAGACTTAAGAATAAATTGTTTACCAATGAAATATTACTTGGGCATAAAAAAGAATCAAATAAAGCCATTTGCAGGCACATGGGCAGACTTAAAGATTATCATACTATGTGAAGTAAGCCAGACAGAGAAAGGCATATACCATAGGATATAACTTACATGTGGAATCTCGAATAGGACACAAATGAACTTATCCATGAAACAGAGAAAAGCTCACTAACATAGAGATGGGCTTGTGGCTGCCAAGGGAGAGGTGGGGTTGGTGGAAGACATATCAGGGGTTTTGGATTAGCACACATGAACTATTATATGCGGAATGAGCAGACACCAAGGCCTGCTGCACAGCCCGCAAACTATATTCAACATCCTGTGATGAGCCATCACAGAAAAGAATGTGAAAAAATGTAATTTTATATATATATATATGTATGTGAATCACTTTGCTATAAAGCAGAAATTAATACGTTATAAATCAAGTATACTTCAATAAAATAAAATTTTAAATTTATATATTATATTCACTACTATACTTCCTTGGAGAAGGAAATGGCAACCCACTCCAGTATTCTTGCCTGGAGAATCTCATGGACGGAGGAGCTTGGTGGGCTACAGTCCACGGGTAGCAAAGAGTCAGACACGACTGAGCGACTTCACTTTCACTTTTTCACTTTCACTATACTAGGGTTTCCCAGGTGGTGCTAGTGTTGAAGAACCCACCTGCCGATGCAGGAGGCGTAAGAGACAAGGGTTTGGTCCCTGGGTCGCAAAGGTGCCCTGGAGCAGGGCACAGCAGCCAACTCCGGTGTCGTTGCCTGGGAAGCCCCACGGACCGAGGAGCCTGGTGGGCTGCAGTCCATGGGGCCGCAAAGTTGAAACAACTGAAGTGACTTAGCACGCACTCATATTGTTATGTGTACTGTTCTTTTTTAACAAATTATTCTTACATAATATCAAACATCATTAGCACTCTGAAATGACATCAGCGTGATAGAATCCTTTTCCGTGGCGAGTGTCTATGGCTGCCTGCGTACGTGGCTCTTAAAACGTGTCTAGAGACTTCACAGACAGATGGCTCCCTGGCTCTTCCTGCAGACTGTCAGCATGAGAGCGCGCCTAGCGGCCTTCTGTGATCTTCCTTACCTCCACTTCCTCCTTTAGTTACCAAAATTGATTTTACTTTTTTTTTTTCACACCTCCAGTTTTGATCATCTAAAAGTAGGTCACTGTAGCATCTGAAAAACTCACAGGAGCTCTGTTCAGAGAGGGTGTGAAGTCAGACGCTTTTAACTCATTCAAAGCGAAAGTCAGCACTGGGAGCAGAAGCCTAAAATGTGTCCAAGCAGTTCTCTAACAAAGCAAGACACAACCTAGTGCCTTTAATAGAGTAGAAGCGGGTAATTTGCAATATGTGATTTCCATAGAGCTTAGGATATACATAGGGTTTAGTCATCATCAGAGTCTTAGCATCATCCTCTTGGTTAGCTGCTTCCCTCCACTTTTCATATTTCTCAGCCCTGGAACCTGAAAGTGTAGTGAAAGTGTTGGCCGCTTTGCAACCCATGGACTAAAGCCCACCAGGCTCCTCTGTCCCTGGAATTCTCCAGAATACTGGACTGGGTTGCCATTCCCTTCTGCAGGGAATCTTCCCAACCCAGGGATCAAACCCAGGTCTCCTGCATTGCAGGCAGATTCTTTACCACTGAGCCACCAGGAAAGTCCCATCTGGAACCTGAGCCTGGCCCCAAAAGGCCTGTTGAGAGAGACAGTGTTTTAAATAGTATTCCACCAAAATTCACATGCAGCCAGAACCTGGGATTTTGGCCTTATTTAGAAAAAGGCTCTTTGCAGGTGGAACTGAGTTAAGATGAGATCATGCTGGAACAGGATGGGCCGTATAAGAGGTAGAAAATTTGGACACAGCAATGCACAGACAGAGGGAAGGTGCCAAATTAAGACGGAGGTGGAGGTTGCAGTGATGTACCTACAAGTCAAGGAATGCTAAAGAGCGCTAGAAGCTGCCAGAAGCAGTGGGGGAGGCTGGGGAAGGATGCTCCCAGAGTCTCCAGGAAGAACCAACTCTGCTGGCACCTCGCCTCTGGACTACTAACCTCCAGGACTGTGAGAGAATACGTTTCTCTTGTTTTAGCTGCTCTGTGTGTGTGTGTTCAGTCACTCAGTCCTGTCTGACTCTCTGCGACCCCATGGACTGTAGCCCACCAGGCTCCTCTGTCCATGGGGATTCTCCAGGAAGGAATATTGGACTGGGTTGCCCTTTCCTCCTCCAGGGATCTTCCCAATCCAGGGATCAAACCCAAATCTCCTGTGTCTCCTGCATTGGCAGGCAGATTCTTTACCACTGAGCCACCTGAGAAGCCCACTAAGTTTGTGGCATTTGAAATGGCAGTTCTAAAAAACTAACACAAGAAGGGGGGAGGAGCCTGATATTTGGGGAGGTCTGGCCACTTTGCCTCCCTGCCTCACCCACCGTACACTCAGCCCCAGCCCTGCTCTAGCTTCAGCTGCACCCCAGCCTCAGACTGGGCCCCAAAGGCCAGCACCATCTGTAGCTCTGGCAGCATCTCCAATCTGCATGGCGGGCAAAATCAGCAGCAAGAGAAGGGATTCCAGGCACAGTTTCTCTATTCTAATGACCTCCCCCAACCCAGCCTTTCAAAGGAAGTTGCTGTTTAATGGAAATTGCTGTCAAGGAGCTTCCAAAGGGTCCTGCAAAAGCACATTTCCTACATTCAGAAGTCTTATGGTGTTTTTCTCTCCTTTCTCTTTCTCTTTCTTGTCTTTCATTTTAGCATTTCTCCTCATTTCCTTTCAGAGGAGAGAAAGAAGAAAGAAATCCTTCTTTCTTTTCCATTCAGTTCAGTTCAGTCGCTCATTTGTGTCCAACCCTTTGCGATTCCATGGACTGCAGCACACCAGGCTCCCCTATCCATCACCAACTCCCAGAGCTTGCTCAAACTCATGTCCATCAAGTTGGTGATGCCATCCAACCATCTGATCCTCTGTCATCCCCTTCTCCTCCCACCTTCAATCCTTCCCAGCATCAGGGTCTTTTCCAATGAGTCAGTTCTTCACATCAGGTGGCCAAAGTATTGGAGTTTCAGCTTCAACATCAGTCCTTCCACTGAATATTCAGGACTGATTTCCTTTAAGATTGACTGGTTGGATCTCCTTGCAGTCCAAGGGACTCTCAAGAGTCTTCTCCAACACCACAGTGCAAAAACATCAGTTCTTTGGTGCTTAGCTTTCTTTATAGTCCAACTATTACATCCATACATGACTACTGGAAAAACCATAGCTTTGACTAGACAGACTTTTGTAGGCAAAGTTATGTCTCTGCTTTTCAACATGCTGTCTAGGCCAGTCTGTCGTTCCATGTCCAGTTCTAACTGATGCTTCATGCCCTGCATATAGTTCTCTCAAGAGGCAGGTCAGGTGGTCTGGTATTCCCATCTCTTTCAGAATTTCCAAAGTTTATAGTGATACACACAAAGTCTTTGGCATAGTCAATAAAGCAGAGATAGATGTTTTTCTGGAATTCTCTTGCTTTTTTGATGATCCAGCAGGTGTTGGCAACTTGATCTCTGGTTTCTCTGCTTTTCTAAAACCAGCTTGAACATCTGGAAGTTCACAGTTCACATATTGCCAAAGCCTGGCTTGGAGAATTTTGAGCATTACTTTACTAGCGTGTGAGATGAGTGCAATTATGCAGTAGTTTAAGCATTCTTTGGCATTGCCTTTCTTGGGATTGGAATGAAAACAATTAGAACTGGACATGGAACAACAGACTGGTTCTAAATAGGAAAAGGAGTACGTCAAGGCTGTATATTGTCACCCTGCTTGTTTAACTTATATGCAGAGTACATCATGAGAAATGCTGGGCTGGAAGAAGCACAAGCTGGAATCAAGATTGGTGGGAGAAATATCAGTAACCTCAGATATGCAGATGACACCACGCTTATGGCAGAAAGTGAAGAGGAGCTAAAAAGCCTCTTGATGAAAGTGAAAGAGGAGAGTGAAGAAGTTGGCTTAAAGCTCAACATTCAGAAAAGGAAGATCATGGCATCTGGTCCCATCACTTCATGGCAAATAGATGGGGAAACAGTGGAAACAGTGTCAGACTTTATTTATTTATTTTTGGCTCCAAAATCACTGCAGATGGTGACTGAATCCATGAAATTAAAAGATGCCTGTTCCTTGGAAGGAAAGTTATGACCAACCTAGATAGCATATTGAAAAGCAGAGACATTACTTTGCCAACAATGGTCTGTCTAGTCAAGGCTATGGTTTTTCCAGTGGTCATGTATGGATGTGAGAGTTGGACTGTGAAGAAAGCTGAGCACCAGAGAACTGATGCTTTTGAACTGTGGTGTTAGAGAAGATTCTTGAGAGTCCCTTGGACTGCAAGAAGATACAATCAGTCCATCCTAAAAGAGATCTGTCCTGGGTGTTCATTGTAAGGACTGATGCTGAAGCTAAAATCCAATACTTTGGCCACCTCATGCGAAGAGTTGATTCATTGGAAAAGACCCTGATGCTGGGAGGGATTGGGGGCAGGAGGAGAAGGGGATGACAGAGGATGAGATGGTTGGATGGCATCACCGACTCGATGGACATGAGTTTGGGTAAACTCCGGGAGTTGGTGATGGACAGGGAGGCCTGGCGTGCTGCGATTCATGGGGTCATGAAGAGTTGGACACAACTGAGCGACTGAACTGAACTGAACTATGTGGCCATAACTTCTCTTCCAAGGAGCAAGCATCTTTTAGTTTCATGGCTGCAGTCACCATCTGCATTGATTTTGGAGCCCCCAAAACATAAAGGCTGTCACTATTTCCATTGTTTCCCCATCTAGTTGGCATGAAGTGATGGGACCAGATGCCATGATCTTAGGATACTGAATGTTGAGTTTCAAGTGAACTTTTTCACTCTCCTCTTTAACTTTCATCAAGAGGCTCTTGAGTTCCTCTTTGCTTTCTTCCATAAGGGTAGCATCATCTGCGAATCTGAAGTTACTGATACTTCTCCCAGCAATCTTGATTCCAGTTTGTGCTTCATCTAGCCCGGCATGTCTCATGATGTACTCTGCATGTAGGTTAAATAAGCAGGGTGACAGTATACAGCTTTGACATACTCCTTCCCCTATTTGGAACCAGTCTGTTGTTTCATGTCTGATTCTAACTGTTTTTTCTTGACCCGCATGCAGATTTCTCAAGAGGCAGGTCAGGTGGGCTGGTATTCCCAGCTCTTGAAGAATTTTCCACAGTTTGTTATCATCCACACAGTCAAAGACTTTGGCATAGTCAATAAAGCAGAAGTATATGTTTTCTATAACTCTCTTGCTTTTTTGATGATGCAACAGATGTTGGCAATTTGATCCCTGGTTCTGCTGCCTTTTCTAAATCCAGCTTGAACATCGTGAAGTTCACGGTTCATGTACTGTTGAAACCTAGCTTGAAGAAGTTTGAGCATTACTTTCCTAGCCTGTGAGATGAATGCAATTGTGTGGTACTTTGAACATCCTTTGGCATTGCTTTTCTTTGAGATTGGAATGAAAACTGACCTTTTCCAGTCCCGTGGCCACTGCTGAGTTTTCCAAATTTGTTGGCATATTAACTGCAGCACTTTCACAGCATCATCTTTTAGGATTTGAAATAGCTCAACTGGAATTCCATCACCTCTACTAGCTTTGTTCATAGCTTTGTTCTTTCCCTTTGATTTTAAATAAAAATCAAGAGTACAATTCTTAGAAGAAAGTACAGGTGTAAATGTTTGCAATCTCAGGTTAAGCGACAGTTTCTTAGATGTGACCCCATAAACACAGTGAGAAAACAAAAGAATTGGTGAACTGAGCTTCATCAGAATTAAAAAAAAAAAAAAAAAACCTGTCTGAAAACTATACTATCAAGCAAATGAGAAAGCAATCCCTAGAATGGAAAAAAATATTCTCAAGTCACATATTTAATAAGGAACCTGTATCCAGAACATACAAAGAATTCTTACAACACAATAAAAAAAAAAAAAAAAAACAACTAACCCAACTAGAAATAGGCAAATGACTTGAATACATATCAAATATCTAAAGAAAATCTACAAATGGACAATAAGCACTTAAAATATATTAAACATCATTAGACATTCAGGTCTAAGTCTAATAGCCCTGAAACTGAAAGCTGAAACTGAAGCTCCAATACTTTAGCCACCTGATGCGAAGAACCGATTCATTAAAAAAGACCCTGATGCTGAGAAAGATTGAAAGCAGGATGAGGAGGGGACGACAGAGGATGAGATGGTTGGATGGCATCACCGACTCAAAGGACATGAGTTTGAGCAAGCTCCAGGAGATGGTGATGGACCTGGAAGACTGGTGTGCTGCAGTCCATGGGGTCACGAAGAGTCAGACATGATTGAGCAACTGAACGACAACAAAACATTAAGGAAATGTAAACTGAAATATCAATAAGACATCACTTCATATATAATAGGATGCATGCATGCTAAGTCACTTCAGTTGTGTCCGATTCTTTGCAACCCTCTGGACATAGCCCGCCAGGCTCCTCCATCCATGGGATGGCCCAGGAAAGAATATTGGAATGGGCCGTCATGCCCTCCTCCAGGGGATCTTCCCGAACAAGGTACTGAAGCTGAATCTCCTGCATTAGTAGGTGGTTCTTTACCACTAGCACCACAGGATTAGTATAATCAAAAAGACAGACAAGCAGTGTTGTAAAGGATGTGGAGAAATCGGAATGCTCATTGATGGTAGAAATGGAAATTGGTGTCACCATTTTGGAAAACACTTGGGCTGCTCTTCAAAGTGAAAAGTATTAAGCTGTTATATGGCTCAGCAGTTCCTCGCATAGGCACACATCTATGAGATATAAAAATAGTATGTCCACACAAAATGGATACATACATGACTGTTCATGTCAATGTTGCCCGTAAAAGTCAAAAAGTGGAAACCACCTGAGTTCCATCAGGGGATGAATCAAGATGTCAGTGATGAAGTATATCCATACGATCGAAAATTATTACTCACATAAAGAGGAGTAGGGATGAAATGCTGATGAATGCTAAACATGAATGATACTTGAAAAGCGCATACTAAGTAGAAGAAGTCAATAGATGGTTCCATTTATGCAAAATGTCCAGAACAGGCCAATCCAGAGAAAGTCAATTCATGGTTGCCTGAGAGGGTGGGCTTGAGGGAGCTGGGAACAATTGTAAGTGGGGATAAGCTTTCTTTGGGGGATGAGGACGTTATTCCAAAACTATATTGTGATGACGGCTGCACAACTCTGTGACTGTCCTAAAAACCATTAAACAGCTTTAAAAAATCAAGAGATTATAGTTGAAGATTTTATGTAAATTTAAATACTATTAGAGCAAAGTGAATTGTGCATAACATTCAAATTAATAGTTTTGTAGAGCTTATGGTATTTTAAATATGATATTAAAAAGAAATTAGTGAAATGGCCTTATCCTAAGTACTCTTTTAAAATTTTAATAGCTATATTTTGTGTGATAAAAGTATTTTTCAAGTAAAAAAATTTTTATAAAATTACATTTGTTCAGTTGAACTTTCAAAATCAAACTCTTCTTTGCACTTATCTCATGGGCGTGACCTAATGACTGGTTTGTATAGCATCTGGTTTCTGCACATCCACCTTCTCAGATTTGTAGATGCCTTCATGTGAGTTTGTCCCAGCTTTCCTTTCCCTGCCTTTCCTGCTTCACTTGTGCCTTGAGGTTATGAGTCAGAACCCAAAAAACACAACTTGTTTCCCCTTGTTCAGCAATGCTCAGAAAGCAAGCTCCTGTGGCGTGGCGCTAAAGATATTTCACTCAGAGTGATGCCATACTTTGATAGGAGCTTCTGTGGTTTTGTGTTTGAAATGGAAATCTGGAAACCAGAGAGTTCTTTGCAACATTTTTTCATTTTCAAAACAAAACAATTGTGATGCAGTATAACTTTATTTCAAGGTATTGATCTGTTCAATTAAAACATTTTTGTGTTCTTGAGTTTTTTTAAATGTCTCTCCAAATTAAAGAGCATTTTTGGCTACAGATATGTGCCTTTTCTTGGGAAGAGTTGATATGAATGGAAAAGAATCATTCTGTTTAAAAATCAAGGACTTCCCCGGTGCCTTTTGAGATTTTATTTATGCGCAGTGTAAGAATCCCCACCAGGAACACCATGCACATGGACTTGGGGCTTAACCCCACCCAGCACAGGCTGGAATTAAGGTCCCCGGGTGAGTAGAGACTGAGAGAAGGCACGTGAAATGAAGAGAGAAGGGGGAAACTGAAGGGTCCCTTAATAGAGATAGAGGCTAATGGTACTGAGTGTTATGGGCTCTATAATTCCATAAAAACAGGCAAACACATGATTTTCCTTTCCCAGAGACATGTGAACACTTCCTCCCCCATTATTCTGAAGCACTACTGTGGGATTTTCCTTTTGAAGCTTTCGTGCTGTTTTCCAGCAAGAGAATCCCTTTGAAGTCAGTCTGAAGCAGTGTCAGAACATATGGGCTAGAGCCTAAAACAGTTAAGACTCTGTTTTAAAAGGCTAGGAAATTCCTCTTTAAAATAATGAGTTGAAAGGCAGTAAGCTGCTCACAGTGCAAACGCTGGTGATTTTGTTTTATTTTGATTTTGGAAGGTGGGGCTTATAACTTGTATTACTTTTCTTTTTAACTAGGACTGATGTAGGGGTCTCATGCCCCTGTGGTTTTTCCAGTGGTCATATGTGGATGTGAGAGTTGGACTATGAAGAAAGCTGAGCGCCGAAGAATTGATGCTTTTGAACTGTGGTGTTGGAGAAGACTCTTGAGAGTCCCTTGGACTGCAAGGAGATCCAACCAGTCCATTCTGAAGGAGATCAGCCCTGGGTGTTCTTTGGAAGGAATGATGCTAAAGCTGAAACTCCAGTACTTTGGCTACCTCATGTGAAGAGTTGACTCGTTGGAAAAGACTCTGATGCTGGGAGAGATTGCGGGCAGGAGGAGAAGGGGATGACCGAGGATGAGATGGCTGGATGGCATCACTGACTCGATGGACATGAGTCTGAGTGAACTCCGGGAGTTGGTGATGGACAGGGAGGCCTGGCGTGCTGCGATTCATGGGGTCGCAAAGAGTCGGACACGACTGAGCGACTGAACTGAACTGAACTGAACTGATGTAGGGGTCTCATGCAGCTTGGGTTAAGACCTGAGTGTTTTCACACTTAGGGAAAATAATCTGAAAACCATCCTGGGGGGTAAGATATTGAAAGAAAAGGTTGACAAACACTGGTTTAAAGTAATCATCATTCATGCCTTGACCAGAGGGTAAGACCAGTGAAGCCCATGGCAAAAAAATGCTGGCATTAATCGGAGTCTTATTTGTAAACAGAGATCAGTGGCCATGGGTGATTTCTGCCTCAGACTCGACTAAAATGGTATAACCTTCGGGAAGGATCTTTTACTCCCTGCACCTAGAATTAATTGCGTCCACATTTCTCCATCATAAGCACATATTTTGGGCCATTGCTTTGTATTTAATTTATACTGCTCTGTATTATAACCTGTTGTCTATAGAAGCACCCCACTCTCACTGCAACTGCGTGAGCTACATTGCAGTAAGGTGGGTGCCTCAACTCTTTTACATTTCCCAAAGAATCTTTAGAAGGCACCATGATATTTACTGAATTAAATGCATTTATTTACTTGAATATATTCATGTTTACTGTCTCCTAAAGGTCCTCGTCGCTAAGTATCACCACACTAGGGGTTAGTATTGAACAGTGTGTGCACGCTCAGTGTGTCTGGCTCTGTGCAGCCCCAGGGACTGTAGCGGGCCAGGCTCCTCTGTCTGTGGGGTTGTACTTCCTCCTGCAGGGCATCGTCCCAACCCTGGCACTGAGCCTGCATCTTCTCTGTTGGTAGGTATGTTCTTTACCACAGAGCCACATGAGAAGCAAGGATGATCTAACTAAAGCGTTTCTGTTGATAAATCACTTTGTGCCGCTTGGGAAGCCCTGCGTTAGGCGTTAAGGCTTCTGTATTCCTCTTTCTATAGATCTGCCTCAGCTTAGAAAAGGAATACATTGCAATAAACTCATTGCAAGTTAAATATCCATTCAGTTCAGTTCAGTCGCTCAGTCGTGTCCAACTCTCTGCGACCTCATGGACTGCAGCATGCCAGGCTTTCCTGTCCATCACCAACTCCCAGAACTTGCTCAGTTAAACATAAGTGAAATAATATTTTTGAATGAAAGTGAACAATTTAAAAATTAATTTTATTATAAATGGAAAAAACACTTCATTATGATTTTAAATTGTCGTAATAAAATCCAATTAATACAGCTGACCGACTGATGATTGTAGCTTAGTCCAGTCGACTTTAAATGTGCTCAGAACACTTAAATTTTACCTTTGGGCAAAATTATCTAACCCAAATCCTATGCTGTAGTAAGTATTGAACATTTCATGGAGTTTTTTGACGACTGTACTGAAGGTTGTCTGGACGCAGAATGGCTGTGAGTGTATTGGTGCTCAGCCCTGTGGCTGAGGGGTGACTGGGAGGCATATTTTCTACTGAATGTGCATCCCTTTCCCAGCGTCATAAAGTCAAACACTCATGAGTCGAATTGGGGACCATCTGTATCTATCATGGATGAACTGAATTGTGATGTGGAAACACTAACCCCCAGTGTGGTGATATTTGGAGATGAGGTCTTTGGGACATAATCCAGGTTAGATCAGGTCATGAGAGTTGAACCTTCACGCTGGGATTAGTGGCTTTATAAGAAAAGGAAGACAGAGAGGAAAAGACTAAGTGGAGATGGCAAGAAGGTGGACGTCAGGCAGCCTGACGCCCAGGAGAACGCCCTCCCCAGAAATGCAATTAGCTCTCGCCTTGATCTTGGACTTCCCAGCCTCCAGGACTGGAAAGAAAGCTCTGTTCTTTACATCACCCACATGTGCTATTTTGTTTTGAGATCTCAAGCAGACTAAGCTTACATACATACAGACAGATATTCATAAAATTATGTATAGTGATGCTCATCTCTAAACATACTAAATAATCTGTATTATGATTCAGTCATTTAAAGAAGGCAGAGAAAGTTACATTATCCATGTTACTTTTTACAGCTGCGAAAACCAAAGATCTGAGAAAGCAGGTGACAGAACTTAGTCTAAGGCAGAAAGGCTCGAAATCCTAATTGAGTTGAACCCTAATTGAGAAAAATCACTTCTAATCAAATTCCCACACTTTCTAAGATGCAACCATCTAATTACTAATGATATTGCATCTGAAAGCAGTGTGAACTATGTGTTACAAATTATAAACTAGGCAGCATAATTAGGAGTAGAAGTGGTCATTTCAACAGAAAATTTATATCCATCCTAAGACTGAGTAAAATATGCAGAAATGCTCACTTATTGAATTTTCAATTAAAAGAAAAATCCTACTTTTTTTTTTTTTTACCTTCTCTTAGTCCTATATCAATTCACTCACATCCCAGGTGTTGAACTGGATCAGGCAAAGGCTGAGAAGTCAGTCCTGTGCTCATCAGAGCGTCATGAGTGGCAGCTGTGTGACCACAGATGCCTCCACACCTGCCACGCTGACTAGGAAGGATGCAGGGTGCAAGCATCTCATTTTTGTCTCCCCCAGTCCCATCAAGCTTCTTCAGTGGAGCCAGAAACTTTCTTGTCTCTTGGGAGGAAATCTAGAGCAAGGTTTGACTTTTCTTGCCACTCTGCTCCTAATAGCGATGCCCTCCTCCCTGCAATGGTGAACATCTCCAAACTCATTTGAAGAAAAAGTCTCTTTCCTTAACTGCTCATTTTCGACCTGGCTGTCGGCGTGGACAAGTAACACTGCCACCTACCTCTTAGTCTTCCTAATGCAGCTCCTCCTTCTCTCCGGGCTGCATGGGCCCCTCCAAGCTGCGGGAGCTGAGGGAAGCACGGGAGGTGAGGGCAGCTGGCCCCACCCAGGTGATCTGGATGCTCTCTGGGACTAAGAGCATCAGAAGGGCTTTGCTGGCCCACAGTCACTGATCCTGAACTTCCACACGCTACCCCCATCACACGGGTAAGTGCAAGTCCGGGGCTGTCATGTTGGATTCCTTTCTCCCCTGGAATCTCAGGAGTCCACCTGCAACTCCTTTTGGCCATCTAAGCAGAAGTCAGGGAGAAGGACATGAAGCAATATTCTCTGATTTGTTTTTCTCTGGGGGAATGACTGAAACTTTGTCCTAGTAGTTTGGTTATACTTGCTGACTCTTTGCGAGGTATCATTGCAAATACAGCAAGAAAGCAGTAATGAATTTGTGGGCATCTGAATATACCAGCTCCCCGTCTAGTCAAGGCTATGGCTTTTCCTGTGCTCATGTATGGATGAGAGAGCTGGACTGTGAAGAAAGCTGAGTGCCAAAGAATTGATGCTTTTGAACTGTGGTGTTGGAGAAGACTCTTGAGAGTCCCTTGGACTGCAAGGAGATCCAATCAGTCCATCCTAAAGGAGATCAGTCCTGGGTGTTCATTGAAAGGACTGATGCTAAAGCTAAAACTCCAATATTTTGGCCACCTCAAGTGGAGAGTTGATTCATTGGAAAAGACCCTGATGCTGGGAGGGATTGGAGGCAGGAGGAGAAAGGGACCGCAGAGAATGAGATGGCTGGATGGCATCGCTGACTGGATGGACATGAGTTTGAGTGAACTCTGGGAGCTGGTGATGGACAGGGAAGCCTGGTGTGGTGCAATTCATGGCGTCACAGAGTCGGACATGACTGAGCGACTGAACTGAACTGAACTGAATATACCAGCTCAGGCTGTCAAATTCAGACAAGGTTTGCCTGTGCTAAGGCTTGTTTTTCAGTACATTGGCTTGTTAACAGCAAATCCTGTTCACCTTACACCTTCAAGGATTGGCACTGCCATTAAGACTTTACATGCAAAGTGTATTCCAAAAGGACTTATAAGAACAAAAACTGGAAAGGTCAAAGGGCACGCTGTATGGCTGACAAATTCCTGCTCCTTGGGTTTAATTATCTCCCTGGCAAGAGAAGATGGTAAGAAATAAAATTATTGTTTTATTACAAAACAATCACTCCTAGATGAGAAAAAGTCTTAGTTAAAATAACTGTGAGAAACCAAAAGTATTTACAAGCTTTGTATTGACCTTTCTGAATGCATTTCTCCTAGACATTGCATTGGGTAAAATACAGTATTTAGAAGAGTATTGCCTAGGAACTACGTCTGAAAATGAGGAAGGGGTCAAGAGGAAGCAGAGTGACTCTCTCCCAGGGTAACCACTGTCATCTAAGCTCCTTTCTTTGTGAATCTGGCCTGTAAAGTGATTCCTGAAGCTCAGTCTGTGTTTGCCATTGTTCCCTATCTGTTGAAACATTTAACATTAGGATAAAACAAATGTACGGTTGTTTACATTGACAAAAAGTCAAAAAAACTGAGGCGAGAACAAGATGACACATGGTAATGATGCAAAAACATTGGCATCATTTGCATCATTGACTCCAAGCGTTCGTTTCCCAACCTACAACTCACACAGGTGCAGTGAAGCCCCAGCTGGGGACGTCAATTGTCAGTGGGCATATTTTAGTCCTAATGTACTCCACTGATTCTTTTTTGAGAACCTTCCTCCCTAGGCTGTGAACCATCCAGTGTGTGGCAGCACACAGGCGTCTCAGTAATCTCTTAGGGTGACAGATGTTTCATAATGACAAAAGAAGCTTAGTTTTTAATATATAATAAATGCATACAATTTGTCATTAAAGTGAGCTATAAGCCTTTATTGGAGCAGGCAATGACACCCCACTCCAGTACTATTGCCTGGCAAATCCCATGGATGGAGGAGCCTGGTGGGCTGCAGTCCATGGGGTCGCTAGGAGTCGGACACGACTGAGCGACTTCACTTTCACTTTTCACTTTCATGCGTTGGAGAAGGAAATGGCAACCCACTCCAGTGTTCTTGCCTGGAGAATCCCAGGGACGGTGGAGCCTGGTGGGCTGCCGTCTCTGGGGTTGCACAGAGTCGGACATGACTGAAGCGACTTAGCAGTAGCAGCATAAGCCTTTATAAAATTTTCAAATAATATTTTTAAAATATTTTGCCAAACATGAATGAAAGTAATATTTCAATTTTATGAAATATCTATAATGTATAAATTTTATGAAGATTAATATTCTAATACTATTTTATCTCAAGTTAAGGTCAAATTCTCATGAATTTCTTTTGCAATATTCTTATGAATGTTGAATATTTTAGAAATAAATTTCCTGCCACTCTAATGACCTACATCATTTTAAGTACTTTAAATTTATGTACTTCATGGAAACATATATTTTCCAAAAATAATGACAACTTTTTGATTAAAGGTGGCAAGTCATCAGAAACAGACATGGTAATCTAAATAAAAAAAGTTACAGCCACTAAATAAGCAACATAATAAAGATAAGATGAAATTTGGATTCATATGCCTGGTGCATATTCTCTTCCTCAGATGAATATCTTATTTTTTCTTATTTGCATAGGAAAGTTATCGAAAAAAAAAGTAATGGGGCCAATAAAACTATAACCATATTACACAGAAAATTATTACAAGATTTTTTGAAAGTTCAAAATGCAAAATAAGAGACAAAGTTATTTTCAGAGCTTAGTTATTTATAGCAACACGACTGGAACAAGCTCAAGAAGCGAAGTACAAGGTCATTCTATCCATATCTGAAGTCAAAATGCATGCCTCAGTTACAGAATGGCTTACTTTACAAGCCTGCTAGGAAACTGTCAACACTATAATATGGGGCTAATAAAAATGAAAGAAATAAGAGACATTGCCTGGTTAGCAACACAGTAAGTTCAATTTACCCCACTTAAATTTTTAAAACAGTTTTAGCTGTATTTGCTACATAAATTCAATATTAAGTATATTCCCTAATATTGGGAACTTTATTTCCCTTTATAAAAATTATTGTTTAAAGAAAATATAACAATTTGCCCATACATATGTTCCAAATCTACTACAATTTATCCCCCCTGTACTCTAGAAGTATTACTGTTTTCTATATGGTATGATATGGCAAAAAGCTCATGAATCATTGGACAAGTGTTTACCAACAGTAGGAACGTAGCTTATTAATTAATACATGCCAGAAACACTCATAACTTCTGAAACATAGTGAATAATCAATAAATGTTAAATGCAGGCAATGAGTGAACAAGTGGATAAAGGAACCCACCGTTTTATCTTCACATAAAGGGTTTTTTCAATGATAATCAGCTTTAGGTATGGTGCTTTAACTTCATTTTTAGTATTCATTGATTTTATTTATTTGGCTGTGTCGGGTCTTAGCTACAGCATGCGGGATCTAGTTCTCTCACCAAGGATTGAACCTGGGCTCCCTGCATTGGGAGTGTGGACCCTTAGCCACTGGGTCACCCAGGAAGCCCTGATTCTTTAACTTTTTACTATGAAAATTTCCATACATATAATAAAGTAGGAAAGTAAAATGGGCTTCCCAGATGGCTCAGTGGTGGCACTGGTGGTAAAGGACCCACCTGCCAACGCAGGAGACGTAACAGACACGGGCTTGATCTCTGGGTTGGGAAGATCCCTTGGAGGAGGGCATGGCAACCCACTCCAGTATTCTTGCCTGGAGAATCCCATGGACAGAGGAGCCTGGGGGGCTGCAGTCCATGGGGTCGTGAAGAGTTGGACACAACTGAAGCAGCTGAGCCTGCAAGCACACAGAAAGTAAAATAAACACCCACAAGCTCACCACCCAGATTCAACATTTGATAATAATGTGCCACATTTTTCTTATGTGTGTGTATATTCAGTGAACTACTGAAAGCAAATTGTATGAAACTTTGACCCAATCTTCCCTGCCCCACCAAACACCAAATATGCCCTGTAAGACATACATACACGAAATGAACACAGGACTAAAGAAACAGTTTTCCTTTCTTCATTTCTACCATATGTCATCATTATCTCTCAGTCTGTTTATTTGAGCTTTTCTCAGTGCAAACATCTGTACATTTGTTTTATTCAGGTTTTACATGTTTCAAGTGATAGGAAAACATGGCTAACTCAGACTGAGCTTCAGAATCTCATGTACATATCTCCAGAAAACAAAAGCTTCCTCCTCTATTGTGACAATATCATTTTCAAATTTGACGAAGTAGCAGTTCCTGGAATTATTTAGTGTGTAATCCATGTTGAAATATACTAGTTATCCCCAGACTTTAATTTTACAGTTATTCAAATCAGGATCCAATCAGTGACCACAAATTATATTTGATTATGTTCCTTCATTGTTTTCCTCTAATTTCATCTTTATTAGGTAGGATTGACCGAAAAATTGTAAAATATCAAATTCATCTTCCTTTTTTTTTGGTGAAAACATGTAAAGTCTATGCTTTTAGAAAGTTTCAGTTATGCAGGACAACTATCAACAATAGCCATCATGTTTTGCATTAGATCTTCAGATCATGTTCATTTTATGGATGTAAGTTTGCACGTTTTAACCAACCTCCCCCTAATCCCCTACCCTTAGCGCTTGGCAGTCACATTGTCACTCTATTTTGAAAGTATGACTTTTAGATTCCACATGTAAGAAATGTGTGTGTACATCTGGGCTAAGTCACTTCAGTCGTGTTCGACTCTGTGATCCTGTGCACCGTGCCCTGCCAGGCTCCTCTGTCCATGGGATTCTCCAGCAAGAATACTGGAGTGGGTTGCCATGCCCTCCTCCAGGGGATCTTCCCAACCCAGGGATCAAGCCCGTGTCTGTTACGTCTCCTGCGTTGGCAGGTGGGTCCTTTACCACCAGTGCCACCCAGGAAGCCACCTCATAATTGCTTTTTAAGTGATTTATTCACCACCATTACAATATATTTAACCTTTACTGATGAGATTTATACTTTTATATCATTTCTTGCTACTAATTGGCATTCTTTAATCAGTTTGAAGAAGTTCCATTAACATGTCTTGAAAGACTAGCCTGCTGGTGATGAATTCTTTCAGCTTTTTCTATCTAGAAAACTATTTATCTCACTTTCAATTCTGAAGAAAAACTTTTCCAGGTAGAGTATTTTTCATTAGCAGATTTTTTTTTCTTTCAACACTTTGGATATAGAAAGATCTCTTGGCTTGCAAAGTATCTGCTGAAAACTCTTTAGTCTCATAGGGGTTACTTTGTAAGTAACAAGTTGTTTTTCTCTTTTTGCTCTTAATCCCTTTAACTTTTGACAATTTTGACAACATGTTTTGATGTGAGTCTCTTTTAGTTTATCTTCATCAGAACTCTATGGGCTTCCTGGATATGGTATCTGTTTCTTAGAAAACAGGTTAGACAAATATTTAGCCATCATTTCTTTGCATAAACTTTTTGCCACTTTTCTTTCCTCCCTGTGTGACCCCCATCACGTATACCTTGTTCTACTTGACGGTGTCCCAAACGCCCCTTTGAGGGAGTGTGTGCTCAGTGGCTTCGGTCATGTCCGATTCTGTGTGACCCCACAGACCGTGGCCCACCAGGCTCCTCTCTCCATGGGATTCTCCAGCACGAATACTGGAGTGGGTGCCATGTCCCCCTCCAGGGGATCTTTCCAACCCAGGGCTTGCACCCGCGTCTCCTACATTGCTGGCGGATTCTCTGCCTTTGAGCCACCAGGGAAGCCCCATAAGTCACTTTACTCTTTTTTTTACGTTATCATTCTCGTTTTTCTTTTTGCTGCTCTGATTTGATGCGTTCCCTTTCCCTGTCTTTGTGTTAATTCTTTCTTCTCCTTGGTCCACTGTTCTGTTGACTGTATTACATTGTGTGTTTCGGTTCACTTCTTATATTTTTATGCTCTGTGATTTCTGTCTGGCACTTTCTTGTATCTTCCATTTCTTTGCTGAAATTCTCACTTGGTTCATGCATTGTTCTCCTGACTTCAGTGAGCATGTTTATGCCTGTTGATCTCTTTATCAGGCATATCAATTACCTCTGTTTCATTAAGATCCGTTCCTGGAGTCTTACCTTGTTCTTTTGAAACATATTCCTTTGCTTCTTTATTTTCCCTGACTCTCTGTGTTGGCTTCTGGGCATTAGGTGAGACAGTTACTTCTCCCACTCTTGACTGAAGGGGCTTGTGAAGCAGGTAAGAATCATCTTTCAATCTGGCTTAGATGTTTAGTCCAAATCTTTTGCTTCTCAGGGAGAAGCTGGGAGTTCCTGTACGTCACTGTGCCAGGAGTGGGGTTTAAGGTAGAGTGCATCTCTAAGCCTTTCCTACCTGTTTAGATGTAAGTATTTTTTCATTTACTCAATGAGGACTCACTCAGCTAGTTGCTGGATTTATTTCCAAGAGAATTGTTCCATGTGTAGCTGTAGACGTGGTGTAACCATTGGAGGAGGTATGCTCAGGAGCTCCTATGCGCCATCTTACACCAGATCCTAAGTCTTTAATGGGGTGAAATTTTAAGGGTATGTGCCCGCTATTTTTGTTGTTTAGTTGCTAAGTTGCACCAACTCTTTGCAACCCCACGGACCCATCAGGCTCCTCTGTCCATGGGATTTCCCAGGCAAGAATACTAGAGTGGGTAGTCATTTCCTCCTCCAGGGGATCTTCCCCACCCAGGGGTCAAACCCACATCTCCTGCATGGCAGGCAGATTCTTCACCACTGTGCCACCTGGGAAGCCCTATTTAAAACATATTTAATTTAAAAATCCTATTAGTTTTCTAGAGTTAGTTATTAACACTTCTGTTTATGCTTATCACTCTTAAAAATCATTAATAGTTATTACACTAAATAAAATCAAGGTTTTGTTTTCTATTTTCAACCTAAAAAAGAAATAAACCTGAAAGCTTACCAATATTTTTGCACGAGTAATTCAAAGGACCTTGTAAAATGCATTTTGCATGCAAGTGATTCTACTATAAACATACTCTGCAATCCCATTTGAAATGTACTTCTCCTACCACACACATGATGCTCCATAAAAGCATTATATCTGGATAACATAATATAACCAGCATGATAAACTCAGATCCTTCAAACAGAGGAATTAAATTCAATTCATAATAAAGGAAAGTGATATTATAAGATGCTAAATAAATAAATAACAATTGATGTAGAAGCAACAAATACCCAAAATACAGTTTAAATATCTAGACCCAGGATATGCATTTACCTGGTGCTTTCAGCAGGTTTTTTAAATGGTTTGTTAATAAATGATATTCAGCTATGTGGCTTTATTCTCTACAAGGAAGTTTGGAAGGTTAGCAAAAAGTAGAATAGCATCAATAACCATAAATGAAGTACCTGCCATGAAAAATAGGAAAAACAGGTGTTAAGAGTTTAAGTCAAAAGAAAAGATGTGAGCCCCAGAGGGCGTCTTAGGTAGGTCAGTGGTACATAACCCACCTGCCAAAGCAGGAGATACAGGTTCAGTCCCTGGGTCTGGAAGATCCCCTGGAGGAGGAAATGACAGCCCACTCCAGTATTCTTGCCTAGGAAATCCCGTGGACAGAGGAGCCTGGTGGGCTGTATGAGGTCGCGAAGAGTCAGACACGACTGAGCGACTGAGCGTGCGCGCGTGAACTCTGTGCTGCACTGCATTGTTTATCAGGTGAGTTTATGCTGTGATCTTTGCAAGTCAGATTTACAATGTGAGGGTAAGAATAAGTGGACAAGAAAGCAAATTTCCTTTGTCCTGTTTCTAACCCATTCAGGACAAAATGTGGGGGATTCTGTTGTGCTTCTTCTTGTTAGTGCTACAAATACTTAAATCAGGAAACTTTTTAAGAATTTGCTGAGTTAATTCCTGATCAATGATTTTTTTCGAGTAAAATTTTGCTTAGGGACCCAAGATGTCAGCCATTTACCAGCTTTCAAAATAAAGCATTCTTAGTGATCTGGTAGAACTCCCCAAAGACAGGAGATTTAAACCTGCATGGAAAATAAGAGAAGGGTATTGTTGACTTGTATAACAGAGTGCACACACTGATATTCAAATGGCAGGGTAGATTAAACAGATGTCACTGAACCACGGGTTTTGCAGAATGTCCATCTATTTTGGTGGAAATGAGGTCAGAGTTTCAGAAAAGATTCAGAGTTTCATGAGTACAATCAAGCTCCAGGTTTCTGAGCCTGCATCTAGGAGAAACCTTTAGGATAATTCTGCATTCTTATTATGTGCTTCATCAATGTGATCTGGTCTAAATTAAGTACATGAATTAAAAGCCAAATGCCATCTTAAAAAGCAAAGACAAAGCAAAACAGTAGCACCTGAATTTGGGAAATGACATCATTGACTGTAATGTAGCCTAACTAAACATGCCCATTAGGAGTCTAAGATGAATTCAGTCTCTTGCATTTATTTTGGGAACGTGTCTGTTCACTGCTACCCCAGCACCTACCATAGTCCCTAATATGGGGATGTACTCACGAAATGTGTCTGGAATAAAGGAGTGAATAAATTAATGAATATTTATATATTCTTCCTAACTGGATCAAGCTCAGTTGATGACCAACCCTCTATCCTTAACTGTGCACTGAAGTATAATCAAAGTTGTTTTAACTGTTTATCCATATTTTGAAAAGTTGAAAGGCTATCTTTTACAACTATTGTGAGCAAAATTTGCAAAATATTCAAAATAGACATACTATACATTTATAGTCATATGACCAAGTAAAAACATGGAATTCCTAATGAAATTATTTACTTAGGAAATACTCAATAATGCAAATTGGCTGTATATAATGAAAATGATATGGACACATAAAATTTTAAGCTTTGCTTTCAGTTTGGTGATTTAAATAAATATTCAGTACCTACTTTATCATCTGCTATTATGAGAGAAAAACCCATAGAAAAGATCGCATA